>VWZG01011603.1:9668-116314 GCA_013396735.1 Grallaria varia
AAAAATCTTAATCCCCCCCTTTTGTCTCCCCTTTCCCCCCTTTGCCCGTCCCGAGACTCCCCCTCGTTTCAAGCCCAGATTTTCCATTACGTCCTTCGATGAAATATTGCAGCGCAGGAATTTACTGCCTTCTACAGCGCGGGATTTTTTTTCCCTTTGGAGTTTTCTGGCAGGACCCAGTCCCTGCGATACAAGTCGATTCCAGCGATAATAAGCTCCGAGCGCTACCACTTAGACACAATCTCTTCCCACAGAGATCTTCCAAATATCTCCGGGTATTTATATCCCTGCTCAGGGGTGGATAGCTAGAATACTTTCCCGGGAGGGGGATGCTTTTGGACTGGCTGGGATTCTCGGGTACCGAGAGGAACAGCGGGGCTGAGCCGGAGAAGAGCTGAGACCCGGCGAGTGATGCTCCCGGCCATCCTTCCGCGAACATGTTCGCCCTTAAAAGCAGCCCGAATTGCAAATCCAGGTGTAAATCCAGGTGTAAATCCAATCTGGCATTGCTGAGACATCCATGCTTTCTTGGCTCATTTTCCTTCCCTGGGGGCCCGGTGCTGAGGATGCTCCCAAAGCAAACAGGACCACTGGGAAGGGACAGCCCCTCTCCCAGCAACTTGGCACAGCAGTGGCATCCAAACAAAATGAGTAGCCACTTCCAGCTTTTCTAGCCCCAAAATCCGTCGGGTTAGAAGAAAAATTGTGTCAGCGGTGTCAGGGAACCATTTCGATCCGCTGAGCTTTTTTGGGGTCGGGAACCACCTTCAGCCCCCGGCGACTCCCGATGCGAAATGCTGGGCCGGGCCGAGCCGGGTCGGGGGGTCCCCACCAAACGGGGACGACAAGGGGCTTCCCCGGGGCTCAGCCTTAGCGATTCTTTTTTCGTTGTTTTCTCCCCAACTTTAAACCAAAACCCCGTGGAAAACGCATTCATGTGCCCGTGAGAGTGACGGGGAGGGGGGGAATTTTTAGCGCCGGGCAGACCAGGGCCAGCAGCCCCCGGTTTCGGAGTATCACAGAAAATCCCTCCGCACGGAGAGGTGGGAGAGTTAAAACGGAATATCCCACCTAAAGGAGGAACAGGTTATTTTCTTCCACGGGTGCTAAAAGCCACGGGGATCGTATATTATCGGGATAAATAACAGGCAAGGTGGCGGCATCGTTTGCTCCCAAATACCGCAGAGAGATGCGCAAAACAAACCCGGAGGGTTTTGGAAAGGGTCCGGCCTCCCTGTGCCGGGGAACAGCACCCAGGGGTGCCGTGGGTACCTCGGGGCTGGGGGGCGGCCAACGGGCACCCTTGAGAGGAGATCGGGGGGACGCCCCGCGGTCCCCGTGGTCGTGCAGAGCCCCGGGGTGCGGGCCCGGGAGGGCTCTTTGGAGGAAGAAAGGACCTCGTGCAGCACCGTCCCAGCCGGGACCACCGAGGCAGGAGCATCACCCGACCCGGGGGGAAGAGGGGGTGTCAGCCCCTGGGAGCTCCCCAGGGAGAGTGTCCCTGGCATTCCCAACATCTCCAGCAGCCACCGCCCTTCTGCCTTGTCACCTGCCGAGCAGGGAGAGGCGGCTGCGGAGGCAGAGCCTTCCACGCGGGACACGGCGGTCCCCCGTGGGGAGAGATGTGGCAAGAACAGCGGCTGCCAGAGAAGGCAGGGGTTCCTCGGGGACAGCGACCTGCAGGGACGTTCCGCCCTGCCCGGGGTCGGGGCCGGGGCTGAGAAGCCCCCGGCGGGTCTCGGCCAGAAGGTCCCTGGTGCAGCAGAAGGGCTTTGACCCTCTCGTCTCTGCCCACGGATGTGCCCCGGGACCGAGCAGGTTCCTTCGCTTGCAAAAGCAATTTCTACAGGATGGAACCTCAGAACATCCCTCTGGGGGAATTAAAAACCCACCACCCGCGGGCTGTGTCCCCACCGAGAGGGGCTGGGCTGCAGAACGGCCTTGCAGGCTCCAGTTTTTTTAACCTTATTTCAATAGTAAATCCCGCATATAAACTCCATGTCCCACCCTTCCCCAACCCAAAGTGGAGGTTCGGGGCACTTGTTCACAGGCAACGCGAGAAAGCCCCGCTGCAAACAACCGCAGTTGCTCTCTCCCCGCTCCTCTCTTAGCGCAGACCTGGGGATGGTTTTCCTTGGAAGCTTTCCCGACAAAAACTGTTTTCCATCGCTAAAACTCCCAGCTGATGATGTAGTGCACCAGCGGGCTCTGGAGCCACACCACAAAGTGCTGCAGATTCGTGACTCCCTTTACTCTGCAGTTGCCAGAGAAGAGAGTTAAAATACACCCAAAATCGGTTAAACATCTTTCCCACCTCCTTACAACAGAACTCCTCGTAAAAATGATCTCTTTCGCACAACAGGTCCCCAGTTAAATATTAAAAGCAATTTGGTGGGAGGCTTTAAAGGATGTTCTGCAGGGAACAAAATTTTCGGTTGGCATTCCCGGGAAAGATTCACAGTGGATACTTGAAATGCCCGACCCAACGTGGGGAGACTTTCCACAGTCAGGGTTGTTACGCCTCGAAATTGAACAATTTCTGCTGCAAAAAATGTTGCTTTTTTTTTTTTTTTTTTTTGAGAGAATCAGCCTGATAATAGGAATCGAACGTGTATATCCATCTTTCCGTTGCACATCTGGGGTTCTTGGAGAAGGGGACGCGCGTTTGGGAAAGCCAGGGAGGAATAGGGGAGAATTCTGTAAATATTCCCCAAACAAACCAGACCAAAAAAAAAATCCCAAACAAACTCCCAAACAAGGAAGAAAACCCAGCACAACAAAACATCAAAACTGGCACAGAACTCACGAAAAATTCGAATAACGAACCCAGAAATGGTTTTGTTTTTCCCGTTCTCAGGATCGCTCGCAAAATGATAGAACACCCCAGTGTGTTTTGCGCAGTAGCCTCAGCCCTGCGCTCCTAATCACCCTCAAATTCGAGCTCCTAAAATATACCAAATAATTTTGTATTATGCTTCCTTTAAATCGTTGAATGTCGAAGCGCTGGGGACAAATCCCTTCCTCCTGCTGATTTTGGAGGTACCTGCGGGGGAAGATGCTGCCCGAGGGCTTAGGTTGCAGCATAAGATTTTTTTTTTTATTCCTCGGGGATTATTCGTTTCTCTTTGGAAACGATCGAATGTGAACACTTCTCTCAACGCCCCGCGGGATGAAGGACTTTTCCCCCAGCCGCAGCCGCGGGGCTTTGTGCGGGGATGGGGCTGGAGGAGCTGCCGGTGCCCGGGGCAGAGGCGGCCCCTGGACACGCGTGTCCCCCCAGCCCCACGCGTGGGGCCATCGGGGCACGGTGTTGAGCCCTTAAACAGCCTCGAAATCTGCCCGCGCAGCCGCGGGTGGGAGCGGGTCCGACCCACGGGGGTCTCCGAACCCTCCCGACTGAGCTTAAACAGCAGCGATTGAGCCAAAACACAGCCGGGCTGGGAAACTCGCGCTGGCACAGCAGGAATGGGCTCGTTCTTTTACATGGGGAAGAGATCTCGGAGCAGAGCTGGAGCAGAACCCTGGTTCGGGTTTGTCCCGGCACTCCCAGAAAAGGAAAACATAAATGTCTCCAAATACTCCAAGAAATAAAAGGGTATGGAAAGAGATTGTGCTGGAGGGGAGAGAGGATAGAAAATAAGAGAGTAAGGAAGAAGAGGGAACAGACAAAACGGAAAGAAGGACGTACATTACGAACAAAAGACAAAGAAAATAAGGAAGAAGAAGAAATGAATGGAGAAAGGGAGAAAAGGAAAAAGCAAGAGAGAGAAAGAGAGAGAGAAAAAAGAGAGAGAGAGAAAGAGAGAATGAGAGAGAAAGAACGAGAGAGAAAGAGAGAGAAAAAGAGAGAACGAGAAAGAAAGAGAGAAAAAAGAAAGAGAGGAAAAGAATGAAAGAGAAACAAAGAAAGAGAGAAAGATTGACAAATTCAGGGAAACGTGAGAAAGAAAAAAAAAAGAGAAGTAAATGAAAAGGGAAAGACAGAAAGAGAGGAAGAGAGAAAGAAAATGAAAGAACGGAAAGGATCAAAATGAGAGAGAGAAAGGAAGGGAGGGGAAGAAAAAAGAGAAAAAAGGAAAAGAAAAAAAGAAAGATTAAGAGAGCAAGAGAAATGACAAAAAGAAGAAAGCAAGAGAAAGACAGAAAAGGGGAGAACGAGAGAGAAAGAACAAAAGCCAAAACCCCAAAGCAAGCGAGACAGCAAGTACGGAGATGGAAATTATTTTCCTGCGAAACCGACACTAAGGGATAGACGACACTTTATTTTTTTACCCCTGGAAAACGGGGATGAGCCGGAGGGAAAGGCTCCTGCGGGCAGAACAGCCCGAGCCGGCCCGTCGGGGCTCGGGCCCTGCGCCGGTGCCCTTATCCGTGCCAGGGGCCCCGCGGAGCGGAGCGACGGAGGGCAAACACCCCGGCATTGGGGCTGCAATTCCTTCTTTCGCTGATATTGCGCCGGGGCAGCCGCACCAGCGAGAGCGCGGGTTTTACAGCGGGTTCCCCCGTGGGTTTTCCACGCGCTCCGCGCCCGGTAACGCGGGGGGGGTTTAAGCCCCGCGGGGACAGCGGCGCGCCCGGTGCGCGCTCCCTCGGCCGGCTCCGTAGGTGGCCGTGTATATTTTGGTTGAAGTAGTGTTTATGTTAATGAAAAAGGCTGAGATTACAAACAGACCACTGAATGCCCGGGGTGTTGCTGCCGGATTGGTCTAAGCTGTGTACTTTAAAGCTAATCAGTTTTGGGGAGCAAATGTGATTAAAAAGTATACATAAAATCATTATTTTTAGCAGATAGACATTTGGGGTCTTTGGAGAGTCCCGACCGCCCCTTCCTACTGGTTGTCCCCGTGTAGCAGGCAGGAATGGACAAGGGTTGCAGTGAAAAATCTCCCCAAATTAGCCATAAATCCAACGAAAACGAGCCTGTGGCTCCTGGAGGAGGGCAGGGGAAGGGGGGTCCAACTCGCCCTCTTTGAGTCCACCTCGACAATCCCAGTGGCAAATGGAAGCTTGTCCCCCTCGGCTGCTGGGGACATTGTGCTCAGGGGGTTGTCTTTGACGGGTGGACTTTGGTGGAACCTGAAATTCAGTTCAAAACCCTGCTAAATTACACATTTAGGACGGCTGCATGTGTAAAATCCAGTCCTTTGAAATGTACCTAAGAAATAATCAAATAATTAATTAGCATAAAAATAAAATACAGGGAGGATGTAATTTTTTTTTTTTTCNAAGTTTGAATAGTCGATAGTTAAAAAAAAAAATCACATTTTTACAGATTTTTTTCCTCCCACTCGGTAATTTCCCAGCACGGACAGATCTCCTTCGGGTCTCAGGGAAAGGTTTATTCCACCACCCCCACCCCCGCCCAGGAGCTCTGGGAGCAAAAGTGTGCTCAGCATTTGGCATCTCACTCCTTTTCAACACTTTCCTTTTGTGGGCAAAAGCTCTCGGCGGAGGAGCCTCTCCGGCAGTGCCGGGCAGACCTGCACGATTTGGGCATTCACATCTTTTACTACTGTTATGATTCCCCATTGACCGAAGCACAAAGAAAATCGCGGTGTAAACGAAGTCGCCGTTGAAAAGGGACGCGAAGAGAACTTGGGGCGAGTGAGGCTTTAGCAGGGAGGGGATTCAAGAAAACAAGAGAAAAAGGGGAAAATGCAAAAACCCTACCGAAGTTTTCCACTAGAGATGCAGGGGAGAATTCCCCCTGGGTTTTGGAGGCAGAGGGGGGGCTCCAAACCCAGGGTTTTTTCCCTTAAAATATCTTCAGGGTGTCAAAACCCCGAGAAAGTGAAGATTCCCAGCATGGGGCTTAGTGGGACCACAGAGGAGTTTCTTTGTTCTCTCCTCGCACCTGGAATCAGCCTTTATTCCGTGCTGGTTTTCATTCCTCTTTCCCTTTATTTTTTTGGGGGGTGTGTGTATGACAGTGTGGGGAGCATTGGGTTTTTTTATCTCGTGACATTGAACGATTTTGTAGGAGGGATTGTCAGAGCCAAAAAAAAACCCACCCCAAAACCCAGCAGCGCAGAGAGCTTTGGAGAAAATGCTCCCAAAAAACCCCCCCGTGCTGTTGGAGCCAGGTAGGCCCTGCAGAGGTGCCAGGGATGGAGGGCAGCAGGGCAGGGGGTCCGGGGGTGCCCCAGGCACGGAGCCCCTCGCTGGTGCCCACCCCGCAGCAGGGACAGCCCTGTGCTGCTCCCCGGGGGCAGCCCCAGCGTGGGGACCGGCCAAAGGACGGGCATGCGGGGCCGTGCCCTGCCCTGCCGCACACACGTGTCCGTGCACACACGTGTGCACACACACACGCTCAGAGCCCCCCAGAGGACACCCCCCATCCCGTAACCCCCCCATCCCACCGCGCTGCGCTAATGATGCCGCGCACCGGCCCCGCGGTGCGAGGCAAGAGCAGATGAAAGTGATGTCACATTAATGTCAGCTCACAACTCGAGCCCACACAGCCTTGATTGCTCTTATTAATCTTGCCAATTTGTCTGTCAGCACTTGGCTAATCCCTAAATAGCCTTCCAACAGGTGCTTTATGCTTCCGCCACATCCCTGCTCCCCGGCAGCCCCCCGGGAGCCCCGCTCGCCCTCCCTGGTGACACCAGCTCTCCCCTGTCCATCTGGGACCGGCTTTTTTTTTCCCCCGGGAGGGCTGCGGGGAAAAGAGGAGACTTTGCAGATGTTGTTTAGTCTGTCCGAAGAGGGGTCGGAGTTTTGGGCTTCCCAAAAGGCAGAGGTGACCAGGGTGAGGGGAGAGAGGAGATGCTGGAAAAACTGGGGGGGTGGCAGAGGGGAATTCCCTGGGGGGTAAACAAACCTCTGCATGGTTTGATCCCACATCAGAATGAGGAAAAACGTTTGTGTGTATCATACAGTTATGATGTAACTGTCTCACAACAGAGAGCTGCGTTGCTCTTATTCGTTGCGGGTTTGGTGGTTTCATGGAGAGGTGAGAGAAGATTAAAACAAAAGGTCTGAGCTGAAGCTGCAATAGAAAAGCCACATTGTGACTTAACCAGTTGTATCGTATAATTATAGAATCGTTTGGGTTGGAAGGGATCTTAAAGCTCAGCTCGTTCCAACTCCCTTGCCATGGGTAGGGACACCTTCCACTAGACCAGGTTGCTGTTTATCCTGCAGTTGTTGAGTATTTGCTTTACTACGTTATCAGAAAACCCACTGGCTTATTTACAGTGTATGTTTAGCCACCAAGCCCCAGCCATGACAATTCTTTAGTAAAAACCTAAAATTATTGTGTTGCAAGGCTTAATCTTCCTAAGGCTGTTATTTGACACAGCGGTCTTAGATCGCAAACCACAGATTTTGTGTTTAAAACTGCTAACTGCTAAACCCTTTTAATTGCTAAAGCAGAGTCAAGGCTGTTTCCCCCTCTATTCATCAAGAAAAAGACCCCTAAAACCAACTGATTTATTCCTGTTTGGCAACTCTGCTGCATGAAATGTTTTGCATATGGATTATCAAGCCCTGTGCTTTGCAGTGATCATTCCTCCTGCCACTCACCTGGGGGATGCCCTTCTCTGGAGGAAGAGCTGCCAAAGCAGGCTTCATGAAGCAGGTTCCTATTTTCTACCTAAAGTTGGCTGGGGCTACTTCCAACCCAGCAGGAAGGAAGAACTTTCAGGAGCATCTTCCTTTCTCCAAGAGCCTGGTCCAAAGTGGTCCAGGTCACCAAGGGAAGTATATCCACTATAAGAGCTCAGGGCTGTTCATTGTTAACTCTTGGGTACTTCAAATCAGATCCTAAAAGCTCTTAAAAAACACCATTCCCAACTGAAAGCTGTTTCACTCCATCCTGACCTGGATTTATTATCAGGAGATAGATTTTTTTTTTCCCCCTTTCTTTCTCCCCAGGCCATTTATTCCATCCAATAAGTCGATCCATCACCATGTGCTGGAACTGACCTACGATCCAAGGATATTCTTAGACATGCAGCATGTCAGGAAACGGCCAGCAGCCCTGTGTGATGCAAATATTTGGACGACAGAGAGGTAGGAAGGATTGTCCAAATGTTTACTAAAGGCTGTTGATAGCCTAAGGATTTATAACTGGTGGATAATGTCTGCCCCCACACAGCTCCTCTAGCAGGTGCATCCAGTTTCAACATGACACATGGTATGTGTGTTCTCTGGGAAAGGGGATGCAGGAGAAAGCCAGTTGCACAGGTCTCAGCAGCTCCTTTTTTCCAGCTGCTCACTGGTTTGGAGCCCACGGAGCAGCAAGACGGGAGCCCAGGATCCACTCCAAGGATTTGTGCCCCTGAGAGCAATTCAAGCCATTGCTAACATTTAAAACCAAAACACAAGCAATCCAGAATGTTTAGTTGGAATTTCCTAAGTGAAACCAATGCCCTGAACTATTTAGGCCCATCAAAATACTCTCTGTCACACTCCTTCAGTGCTGTGGTGCAGGAAATTCATGACATTGTTCTAGTTATTGTTTTTGGCATTTCACTTCCTAATTTCCACCGCCGGGATTTGAGCTCTCCTGTCTCACAGCAAGCCCTAATTGCTGCTGCGGGCACATCAGAAGTGCTGGCAGACCAGCTTTAACCATTTCTGGTGCTCAAACAGCTACAGGTTTTTGGAGCCCACTGGAAATGCTCCATACCTGCTGCCAGGTGGCTTCCACCCTGTCCTGCCAGCCAAAAGAGGAGTGTACATCAAATAAACTCCAGACTGATGGACTAGAGATGGAAATAGAGCCAAGGAGAGACCTGGTGTCTCACCCAGTGCCAGCTCTGGTGCTTTGGTACCCCCCTTCTGTAAGCTACTGTCCCAGGGCTGCTGTCTCAGCAGGTACCTGCGATCCAGAGATGCCTCACAGTGTTCCAGCCCAACCTTCTGCTCAAGGCAGGGCCACCACCAGCTCTACACAGGGTCAGCCATAGCTTGGTTTAGCTGAGCCTTGTAAACCTCCAAGGACTGAGTCCAACATCCATGAATATTGACAGCCCAAGCAGCAGAGGAGCTGTCAGTGCCCTCATGTCCATCCAGCCAGGTTGGGAACCTCTGCCATCAAAGCAGCAGCAGCTTTGGCCATGAGTATTCCCACTGCCATGTTATTGAGAAACAATATCCTACAAAACGGGCAAAATCAGCAGAGAGTTGAGTCACTCAGGTCTGGTAATCTCCTTCCCCTCCAGTGTTTTGCAAGTTTTGATGACGTTGGCAACATGAACTCATGCATTTAGCGTGCTGCAGACGCCCAGACAACGAGCTTTTCTTAGTAACGAGCAGCAATTGTATCTGCTGCAGAAAAGCCTTTAATTCATCACAGCCCTGCACGAGGAGGAGAGTTTACCGACTGCTCACGTGGGGAATACAATGGCCCTATTGTTTTTGCCAGGGAAGATTTCTTAGTCTCAGGCTGTTGCATAAACTGTGTGTTTTCTATTTGTTACCTGACTCATTCCAATAACCTCCCTGAGACAGGGGTAAGGCCATTTGAAGCAGCAACAGAAACTGTCACAGGCTGAGGACCAGATTATTAGTGTTACCTCTTCTGGGTTGTTTAAGAAACTAAGAAGAGAACTCGGTGTCCTTCTAGGGGGAAGAAGTTGCGTAATAAAATATAAGGGAAAAAAAGAAGTGAGTGCTCAAATTCCAAAGTCATCTGTTGTGCTCCATGAAGTTTTGTTTTGGTTTGGGTTTTTTTATATAAATCAAAAGAATTCAGTCCTGCATTTGATGTCACATTCTCAGTGTGACCTTAGATGTGGAGTCATAACTCAGACTAATCTGGGCTCCTCTCGCCTTGGAACGTATTTTGTGACACTTCCCAGGGTTGGTAACTGTTGGTAACAGTCCACCAGTCCACCAGTGCTGGAAATGTGTTCTCCAGGCAAGGATCTGGAGCTACCAGCTGGCTCTGAGCCAGAGGGATGAGAGGAAGAATCAGTCACAGTTGGTAAAGCGGCTGGTTGGTGGCTGGGACCTGCTTTGCAGGTGTAGAGAGAACTAAAAGTTTTATGCTGGTCATGCCAATGGGCTTGGGCATCAATGTCTCCAAGTTTTCTTGCCTCTGAGCCTTGGGATTATATTTGCATTCCAGTGGGAATGGGCTATGGGGCTGGAAGAGTCTTTCTGCAGGTCTCCCTCCGTGGAGACTGGCCAGGGGCATTGCACATCTGTGCGTCTGGGGCAGGTCCAGACCCTGCTCAGCGTGTGGTGGGAATGTCAGGGATGAGGGGAAGGAGAAAGCAGGATGGGGTGGTGGGGACAGGCACACCATCCTCCTGCCAAACTGCCTCATGAAATTCCCCCTCGAGAAAGGATTTAGATGCTGTGTTATCTTTCCATGCTGCTGGACCACTGAACTGGGAACTCGTTCTCTCTTTTCCACCCAGATGAGGGACATCAATCCATCTTTGAAGCCCTGACCCTCCATAAACCCTGAAATTTAAGCATCTCTCATGGATTCTTCTCACTGGAAAACGCTGCTGCTCAATGTCTCAGCTTTGCTACTGAAGTCCAACAAGGAGAAGGTTGCAAAACCAGCAGGATTTGGCCCAGGGTTAACCAAAGCAGAACTAAATAACCTCAGTAGATCCTGGTACATCCCAGGGCTTGGAGGGTGCGAGTGATGGCTTATGGTCCAGACCAGCATGGTGCCTTTAGCTCTATATAATCAGATTTCTTTTTCTAAAGCAAACCATTACCAATAGATTGAAAGGTTTTTATTCCACAGGATTTTTCCTGCCTCATCTGCCAGGGAACATGCAGGACTCAACTCCACTTCCTTGGAGTAAATCACAGTGTGGGGCTGCCTTATCTCAACCAGAGCCCCTGTACAGGAATGTTGCACTGTCCAGCCCTCAGGCCACCCACCCCTGATCCCAGGAATTAGTGTCTGCTCCACACCCAAGCTCTGACCCTTCAGAGACATATTTTTGTAGGTCAGGAGGTTGGTTGGTAAAAGGGGAGTGGGGAATAGCAGAGAGGTGGTTGAGGCCGGCTCTGCAAAGGGACTTCAGGGAGATGTTTATACTGGCCACTAAGTGCAAATTGGAGCCTGTTCCCCTCCCCAGATTTGCCACAAATATGCATCAGCTGCAGGCACAACGCCAGCTTTGAAGTCTTACGGGTGAGGGTGGCCCACAAGTGCCCTGCACCTTTATTCCTTGCTCGCTCAACTTGGTCCATGAGGACCAAGGGAAGGTTGGTTGGGTGTGGCAGCCAGCCTTGCTAGACATCACCTTATCCCTGGTTCCTTCCTAGGACACCTTCCTAGGATGGTGAGAGTGTTTTTGGCACGAGCTGACAAGCTGTGGTCCAGCCAAAGGGAAGTAGAAAACTCACATGGCAGAGGGACACACGGGAGAAGGGGAGAAACAGCTCTGTCGGATGGGAGTAAATGGGTGTCCGTCTGAAAGGGATGGAGAAACAGCTCTGTGTGTTGCTTTCATCCATCACAGGACATTTCTCCTCGTGCCATGTCGAGGTGATTCACCACATGCCAGCGTGTCAGCAGAAAGGATTACAGAAAATACCACTGCACTTGACAGCGAGGGGCCATTGTGTACATGTCAGTGAAGTATTTCCCTCATGTGGAAACGTCGTTCCTTGGGATCGGGTCAAAAAAATGGTTTCACGTGGGGTTTTTCTGTGAAATTTCTGTTGCATTTGGCTGGAAGGTCCAACTCTTTGGCTTCATCCAAGAAATAGCTGTGGAAGGGGTCACTGAGCACGGTCTGACTGTCCATCAGGAGTAGGGAGAGACTGTTTCTCTGTGTATCATACCATTTCCCAGGACATATTTCAATAAAGAGAAGGAAAGGGGGAAAAAAGGGAATGCTCCAAGAAAAATTCTTATTTTGTCAAGTTGTTAAACTGAAATTAGGTTACTCTTTTATTGCACATCCATTTGTATATAAAACCTTCTTGAATACAGGGAAAACCATCATTTCCTTTTCTCAGCAAAGAATTTAATCCATTGCCCAGTGAAATAAGGTTTCAGGGTCCAATATAAAAGGTTGCAATGTGAATTCTTCCTTAATTACTCATTACCTAAGTTATTCCAACTCCTGCTGAGCCTTTTGAGCGAGTGGCTCATTTTCAGAACTGAATTACTGAGCCTGAAGCCTGGGCAAGTCAGCCTTGCCCATCATCCAGCCCATCTGCTCCTCCCTGCCATCCTGTCCCTGTCCCACTGAAGAGCCTCGGGGCTGAGCCACCCACCACAGCGCTCCTGAATCCAATTCCCATTCCAGCCCTCTCTTTGCTCCGTGGCAGAGCATGGGAGTCTCCCTCCCTCTCTCCCTCCCTCCTTCCCTCCCTCTCTCTGTGTGCAGCTGCTCAGCTCTGCGAGGGAAAGGCTCCCAGATGTGCTTAGGAGGGAGCAGGCAGAGCCCTGAATTCCGCTCTGTGCCGTGTGGACTCTTTGTATATTTTGTTTCGAGGAGAAAATATGTAGAGTCCTTGGAGAAGGGCCGGGGACCAGGCACGTCCCTGTGAGCACGGGAACCACAGGGCCAGGACATCCTGCAGGTCGTTTGCCCTTGGCTTTTCTTTGCCTGAAAGATGGACCAGAGGCTGCCGGGCATCTCTGGGAATCACTGGCAGCTGAAGTCCATCTGCATCACAAAACAGGTCCCTAAACCCTTTCCTGGAGATGACTCAAAGCGACCTGATCCTTTGAGAAAACTCACTTTACTTACTCAAACGCCAGTTCCACCAAAACACCCACGTTTGGTATTTTTGGCTCCCAAATGATGTGCCGCACCAGATCAATAAATATTCACACAGTCGCGAGCATTTTACAGGGCTGGTTTAATTGCATTTTAAGTGCATTTAGCTGTGGTACTTGGTAGCTACTCGCTCATTGCGTGAGACAATGCATTTATGGAGTGTTGGCCTTCATTTAGTTAATCACTTCATTGATGTGTAATACAGAAATGGTATGAAGCTAATTGTTCCCATGGCAACGGGAACCCAGCAAATGATTTCATATCACAGCTTGGCAACAGAAAAAGAAGAAACCTCTGTAATTGTTCCCATTAAGCAAGCGCAAAGGATTCATGCTCAATCTCTACCACACTCCGCTTCGCTTCTGCTGTGAATTAGGGGTCCAAAAGCCGGCGCAGAACCACATGAAAAAGCACCGAAACAAGCTGTGCTTTATTGAGTATTTGTAGTTCTGCCACCAAAACCATTTCCCTTCTGCTTTACAGGTTTCTGGCCGGCAACGCCAAGGTCTGTCCCGGCCAACCCGTTGATTCGGGGATGCCGTGAGCAGGGGCTTCAAGAGCCGTGTGCGTGTGGGACAAGGACATGCCTGGCCACTCCGCGGGACTGAGCTGTGGGCTGGACACGGGACAACGCTCACCTCAAGGGTGAACGCTTCCAAAGTGTAGGCAAGGCCAAATTTGAAGCAAATATTCAGGGAAACTGAGAGAGGAGCCGTGCAAATCAGCCTGCGTGCGCACGAAACCACCCAGACTTCGCCTTCGCTGGGGTTTTCCCCTCTTCTCCTGCAGGAAATGCTGGCGACTGGGCTGTCAAGTGCTTTGTTGCTTTAGAAAATTCCTGTAAGAGAGGAACTCACGTCTTCCAGTTCTCCAGATTTCCCACCAGACTGAGATTTCCTCATCCCAGTGGTGAGCTGGAGGTCCCAGAAAGCTGCTTTATGGTCAGGGACCATCCCTTTCAAGACGAGCCTGGCCAGTTTTAGGAAAACCGATGGCTCTACAATGCCATGAGGTGACCTTTCTGTGCCCTGTGTGAAGGTGTGAGCCTCGCATGCGCTCTCCAGCCCCAGGTGGAGGTGTCTCCACCACCTTCTTGTTTTCCTGGGGGCTCTGCCCCCTAAACCCAAAACTAAAAGGGAACCAGCAGCACAAACCCCGTCCTGGCTACCAGGCCAATGGCCACCAGTCCCACCAGCTTCTCTGGAGGGACTGGGAAACACAGACCTGCTCCATCCCAGCACACAATGAGTTTCTCACTGGGCTAATTACTGCTAATTGTGCCACTTGACTATCTCCCCAGCCTTTCCCTGGACAGGCTGATAGAATATCAGGGAGATAAAGAGCACTCAGCACAGGTAACTGGGAAGTGCTGTCAGACCTGCAGTGGGACAAGCTGCCTTCGGGAGGGGTTATCTCTCCTTCCCGGAGCCCAGGGCCCCGACCTCCTAAGGGACACTGTGTTCCTAAGGATACATGGAGAAACAAAGCTTTTCAGGAGCTGCTACAGGGGATTTTGGTGACTCAGGAACTCCGAAAAGCAAGCTGGAATCCATTTTATAGCCATTCTTTTAAATTTACTTAACATGCATTTTATTATTTTGAGTGGTTTTTGCTGTTGTTAATTTAACACTGTGGAAATGAAGGTTTCAACATTTCTCCCCTTTCTTATTTTTCTTTGCCACAGAGAAATAAATTATTTTCTTTTAACAAATGCTGTATCTCTCAGATCTTTTGTTATTTTTCATCACCTCTACTGACATGAAGTAATACATGAAGTAATGCAGCTCCTACACCATCCTGAGCACCAGGTGGGAATTACTAACACCTCTGTACCCAAGTGGGAACTTGAACAAGGTGACACTGTTGTTCTGCAATATGTTTTTTTTACAATTACTTGCCATTGTAAAAAAATAAATTGAAATTACTTGAAAATTTCGCAGCCGACTCAGTGAAAAGTCTTGTGTGTGGATGTAGCTCCTGGCTGTGGGTACCAACACACATCACACCCGGCAGGTAAAACACACGGGTCCACGGAAGTGCCTAATTATGGTCTTCCACTGTGTGCTCGTAAAAACTGAGAGGCATCACCACTTCAGCTGATGGGTGAGTCAACCGAGCTTGCTCATGGCCATCAAAGACAAAGAAAGGGCAACCCACACACCTGAGGAACCTGCTGGCTCCTCTAAGCCAAAGCTTGGGATGTTTTCCACGTCAAGTATCTCCTCATATAAGAGCAACACAAGAGAGACAGACAGAGAGGGAGAACATTTTCTTCCAAAAGGTACCTCAATCATCTGCTTTTCCTTTTACCCGTAAGTCTGGTGCACTTTCAGTTTGGTTTAAGTTACCGAGTTTCTCAGCTTGTTACAGCAAAGCTCGTAACAAATCTCTGGCCAGCTCTTTCTTTGATAATTCCTTCCCCCCATTTGTTTATCTCAAGTACTGAGCTTTGTTCCAGGCCCAAAACCAAAAGCCTTTCTACCCTGTTCTCTTCTTGACTTGTTGCAGATGTAATGAAATAAATCTTTAGAAAGAACAAACCTTCACTTCCTCTCTCCCATCTGATTCAGTCACAAAGCCCAGGAAAGAAAAATAAATCACAACGTGAGCTCGAAAGATCAGCGTCTGGTCCTGAAAGCCACCACCCAAAGTGGAGGTGTCCATCCCCCAGAGAAGTCACTGAACACAGCGACCAAAACAGGGTTGATAACCAGCTCTGGGATGAGACACACTGGCCCAAAGGCCTTTCCAGTGCCCACTGTGCTTCGCATCACCCTGGACTGGGAATGGGCAGCCGCTCACACAGCCCCCACCGCGGGCACTGCAAGCGAAGTTGGACCCAACTTCTTCACCTGGGGTTGTCCTCCTCGCTCTAACCATGCCTTCAGTTGATGTGGGTCTAAGTCAAAGACAGACCCAGCCTTGAGCTGGGGAATATTGGCACTGTATAGAAGGGATGGTTGGATTTACACCAGGTACCATCTGCCTGTTGGGTTTGGTTCTTTCAAGGTCACTTGGGGGAAGATGTGCAGAACCACGAGCTATTATAATTATCAGAAGACATTTGGGTTATGCCTCTAGTCCCAGACTTTACTCTGGAGTGATGAACCCATGGTTTTCTTTTTTGTTTTGTTTTGTTTTGTTTTGTTTTAAATTTAAACAAGAGGTCTTTGCACATTTGAAAACGTCTGTACAGTTAGCATTGAAGAAAGTGTAATTAGACACTTGGAGAACTGGAAGAAATTAACTCCAACCACAGACCGTCACTCAGACTATTACTTAATAATATTTCCCAAATGTGCAAAGTACTTCGTTTTAGAATAACAGGAAAAAAGAGCAACTTCTCACGGAGAGCAAAGGCTCAGGCCTGGGAAGTGGCCATGGCAAAGCCAAAGGCCACCACCCTCCAAAGCCAGAAGATGTTTTTCACCTCCCATCACCTGAGGGCCACCAGGTGCTGGGCTGGGAAGGATGTGATTCATGGTCCACAGCCCCACTTGGTGCTTGAATGGCTGGAACAGAGTCAAGGGGAGCGACCGGCCAGAGGTGCAACTGCGAGAAGATCTCCTTCAGTTTCCAACATGCCAAGGAAACCGCTGAGAAATTGCTGTTTTCCTCCTTCTCCAGCACCGGGCAGAGCCGTGGCCTCGCCCCACGCTCCAGAAGCCTGGCTAGAAAGGGATTATTATGATTTCTGCCCGTTTCTTCCCTCACTACAAAAGGCCCCATTCATGCGGGCTCATTTTGGAGGGAGAGCAAGGGGTATCAGTAGCATGAACTGTATCTGAGTGTCTCAACCACGCTCCTTGGCCAGTCCAACCCGGGGAAATAGATATCCTTCATTTGAAGCTTTTTAGGGGATCGTTTCTCTGATTTTAAACAGAAGTATCTTTTCTGGCCGTGGCGAGTTTAAAAAGCCCTGACGAAGCAGGGACGGCCGTTTTCACAGCAAAAACAAGAGGCCATTCAAAAAAAAAAAGGGGGGGGGGGGGGAGGGGGGAAGAAGTTGTTCTCACGTGTTTCTGCTTCAGCAATCAACATACCTACGTTCACCCACCTAAATGTACCCCAAACATATAGAACGAGGCCGTGTCCAGAGCAGTGAACCTCTTGCCTTGTTTCAAAGCGCTGAAAAAAAAAGTGGATTTTTTTAAAAAAAAATTGCACACATGATGCCTTGTATGCTTAAGCACTAGTCCTTGTGGAGCACAACTGGGACTTGCCTGTGTGTGTGGGATGAGCTACAACGTAATTGCTTTCAGCAGAATATCAGTGTAGTCTATAATTAAAATATATGAGATTGCCAGTTTCGAGATTTTTTAAGTGATTTCATCTGTATTTGGGTGATTATGTCTCTCTGAGTGGCTCATTTAAAATGATACCTCCATTTTCAGTGCACAAAATGGTTCCTGGGCACAAAGAGAAAGATAATTTTGTCCTCTCCCCCTTGCAGTGTCCAAGAAAGCACCTATGGAAGGCTGGAGACACAAAACTCAGACTTGAATAGCACATCCCACCATAGGGGAAAGAAATCCTTGGTGAAAGCTGCTCATGAAGTGAAATTCCAGAGATGGAGTGGAAGATGTCAAGAAAGAAAAGAAAAAAAACAAAACCCCTAAAAAAAACCCCTCCCTAACAGAAAAATCTGGCACCTCCTAAATCACAGTGACAATTTCAGCACAGTGTTTACTCGGGGTAGTAAAAATAAATTGCCTGAGACTGATTATACCCACATGCCACTTGCCAGGCAGCGGGGATGTCCCACAGCACCAGAAACCAAACACGTGCCAGTGGGAATCCCCATGGATGGGACAGCTCTGGGGCCAGGATGGCTTTGTCCCCAGCCCCAGTAAGTGGAAGCATCAGTAGGAAAACGGATGTGGCACTCCTGTCACACCACTCAGGCGTGAGGCCACCACAGATGAGTCCTCAAAGGACCATGGACAAGTGAGAAATGTGGCTTTAGAGATATCCTGAAGCTTTGATAAATTCAGCCTGGAGTCACGAAGCCCCACAGGTGGGACCTGTGAGACCAGCTGGGGAGATGGTGACTCCATCCCTGGTCCTCTCCCAAAGCCTTCATGGTTCCATCCAGTTTGCTGCCAGACCTTTTCCGACCCTCCCGTAAAAGTGAGGAGAACTCTGCTGCATCTTCACTAGCAACAAAACCCCAGTTTAAGGAGAAGAGCTCAGGTCTTTAGCACACAAGCCACAGAGCGTCCCAGGTCCCCACGGGTGGGAGGCAGCCCTTTGCTCCTCCCCACTGTGGTGCCCCAAAAAGCCCTTCTCTCGTTTCTGCTCTTTCTCCGAGGCAAATTCTGTCCTTAAGAAGAGGTGGAGGCTCCTCACGTTGGTGCAATCACAGGGTATGGACAGTTTTGGTGGGGTTAATCTGCCCAGATATCTGGTAATTCTGGTGTTTCCCTTCGCTGGAGACTGTCAGGCTGCAGAGTCCCTGCAGCAGGGAGGGTGCACCATCCCTTGTCTAAAAGGTTGAGTGGATGGACATCATGGAAGGGTAAACCTCAGAAAATAAACAACCCATCACAGTTACCGTATGTGACCACGGACAACTGTCTCCAGCAGGGCAGGGGCTCTGAGGTCAATACAACCTCTGAGGTCAATACAACCAGTTCCTTTACCTGGGCCAGGGCAGGTGATGCAGGTGCTGAGTTACCTCACCTGGGCTCTGTTGCTCTTTAAAAAAGGGAGAAAGCACAAGAGATAAACCCTCTGGAGAGTGAATTTGAGCAAGAGGTGACAGTACGGGTGTGCTGACTGCAACATGGAACAGCTTTCAGGGCATCCCCATGGTACAGGCATGTCCAGAATAAATCCTGTGCCCATTCCAGTCACCCATGGGCTTTGGCTCCAAAGACGTGTGAAATAGCTTGACTTTGTCCCCCTTAGCAGATGCCAAAGCCACCCCTGCCTGGAGCATCCTCTTCCCCGGGCAGGAGAGATGAACACTCAGGAGCTGGTAAATTTTTTGATCAAAATTAGTAATATAAGAAGGCAAAAATGATAGCATTGCTGTCATAATTGTAATGAGACACAAATGCTATTTTGATGGTTTTCTTTGAAAGAAATACACAAAGCCCAAGCGATTTAATTGAAGATCTCCCAGGCTTTGCAATCAGCACGGCCACAAGTGAAGGGAAATGTACTTTTATGTGGCAGAGTGCATGAGTAGTTTTCCCATTAAAGTAAAAAGAAAGATGAGAAAAAGACATTGTAGGGAGTTTTTTTTGTAAGGACATGACATGAAGGACCTACATCCCCCATGGGAGAGAAAGACTGTGATTAGCTCAGATAAAGCTCAGAGGATTTGGGGTTTTTTTTAATGTTTTATGAATACTTTCATGGCGTTACTCTTGTCTGCTTTGCACTGAACACATCTCCAAGGAGACCTTTGGCAAATGCATTTGGGAACAAAAAAAAAGAAAAAAAAGGAATAAACTCCTAGAGCATTAAAGATGCTGACAGGTAGCAAGAAACATTCACCCACCCGATTTCTGAAGCACCTTCTGACCTTTTTCAGCCGAAATGCCTGAAGTCCAGGACTCAAAAGCAGCCTTTGAAGCCACTGAGATCTCTAAACCAAAGAAGTAGAAACAGGTCACTCAGCAAAAGCTTTTTCTTTTTGGCAAGCAAGCAAGCAGGGAGAAGGTGAGGAGTTCTGTCCTGAGTGTGTGCAGGGCTCTGAGCACCTGGGACTGCTGTGCCTGGAGGAGCAGGAAACGCTGTGAGGCTCAACCTGACGGAAATAGCTACTGTTTCCTCTGCATCCCATCACCATCGAGGCCATGAGATGCACAGGATCCCGCGTGCACCCAAGATCTGCTGCAAAACAGCAGGCAAATGGCAAGAGGGCAGATTAATCCCATTGACTCTCAAGAAGCCCATGATTAATGCAACTTGGAGAGGGCTGTAGGAAGGGCAACAGCCTAAGAAGATGGAAGGAAGTCTGTGGCCTTCCCTGGTTGATACTATATATGGTCCGTGGTCAGTTCTGCTTTAGAAACAGCAGCCAGAATCGCATTTTTATTGTATTTCTTTTTAAAGCAGAAAAAAAAAGTCAAATAACTTCCCCACGCTCAAAGAGCCCGTGGTGATGGATAATCCCGCGGTGATGGATAATCCCACAGGTGGCAGCTGCTGTGTTTTGGGCTCTGGGAGCCTCACAGGAGCTGCCACAGGGGTTGTGCCCCCCTGCCCTCTGCCAGAGCAGTGAGCCCTGACACTGGGTGGCCCGTCTGTCCCTACTCCCCCAGGGCTCCTCCAGCCCCGATTTGGACCCACCGACAGGCTTGGCAGGGACCTGGGTTGGGTTTGGTGCAGGAATTCTCTGGACCAGAGCTGTGGTGTCCATGTGGGGACAGCAGTGCCCTGGCAGAGATGGGGCTCGGAGCATGGAAAGGGTGTTTCTTTTGCTGTTACTGATTCCCATGGCACGAGCAGCACCAGGATAGTCTGGGAGCTGAATGGACAGCGGGTGCAGATGTTTCAGCCAACCAAAGAGGTTTCTCATAGGGGTTGAGGGAACTGATGGCCACAGAGCCACAGAGGAGCATCCCGTGGGACAACAGGATGATCAGCAAGAAGCAATTCTCTGTCTGCCTCAGGGATATCCCAGAGGATCTCAGCTCCTTCCCTGCCCCATCCTACTACCAAGAAAGCCATAAACTCACCTTTATCCTCAGCGTCTGAAATCTCAGTGCTCCTTTCCATCTGACTCAGACTCATTTAATGGATCAGGGCTTTCCTAGCAGAATGGGTCCAATATTTATTCCCACCCCATCAGGCTGATTTCTCAGGGCCATCTGGTTGTCCCACCTCCTCTCCAACAGCCCCCAGTTGGGGTCCAAAGCATCTGGAGCTGCATTTGTTGCACAGCCTGCCAGCCCTTCCCCTCCCTAATCCCACCAGCACTGATAACCAGCCCCGCTGAAAGTGCAGGGACATCCCCCCTTTCCCTCCACTGCCCTTTCACATCTGCTCTACATTTGCATCCCAGAAATTAGAGAACTTAGTTATGTGGAATTACATAGCTGGGGCTACAGTATGGAACTGATTGGGTATTCAAGCTAAATAAGACGAGTTTAAAGATCTTTCCAGGAAATTGAGTGGAACACCCAAACTGACATTCGGTATTAAATATTATATTTGTGCAGTTGCTCTTTATAGCCCGTTGGCATTGAACATCTGGGAGCACGATTTATACCGTACAGAAACTGAATACCTGCTCAAAATTATGCTCATCAGAGCTCAGAAATTAAAATATTACGGTGTACACTCTGAGCCAGCCCATTCCTACAAGGTAGGGCTATTAAAATATGATTAGCTGAGCCATATCTGGTCTCAGAAATGTCATACACCATTACAAATGAAAAGACCTTGATGCAATACTATTGGCACAGTCCCCTGCTTGATCAGCATCGAGATGCCAAAGAGTGAACCTCGCAAACACTGGCCCCAGCACCAGGAGGGGAATTAAAAAGAGAAGGAGGGGCCTGGGAGTGCTTGGTTTACACATTGGGGTGGCTTCGGGCTCCTCTTTAGAGCAAGCAAGTGCTTGAAGCTGAAGAATGGGATGTTTTTCTGATGTGGGAAGAGCTCTGCCCTTCTCTGCCTCAAGCCCATGTTGCCTCTTCATCCAGGACAGGGGTGGGGATCTCCCCCTGGCACAGCCCCCTCCCAGTCCCCAGCAATCACAGCTCCCTTTCCCCAACATGTTCACGTTTCCAAGAGCTCCACGCACTTCATGGGTGGTCAGGATTGCATTTCCGCCCCTCGCCAGAGAATAAAATCCAAACCAACCCAGAAAACCTGCAGAGGGTGGGCTCAGGTTGGGATAATTATGATCATCTTCCACTTCTGGAAACACAGTGAGGTTTATAAATAAATATATATATATGTGTGTGTGTATGTACACGTTTTTAGACATAATAAAATCCTTTGCACTATGTGATCATCTCTCCTAAGGGGGTGGATTGACCTAATCAGGTCTGCCCTGCACAGCATTAATCATTGTATTTCTGTGCTGAAACCTCTGCAAGGGCAAATCCCACCACTGAGGCAGCACTCAGCTGAGAGGGGTTGGGTTGGCATTGGATGCCCCATCCCACCACTGAGGCAGCACTCAGCTGAGAGGGGTTGGGTTGGCATTGGATGCCCCATCCCACCACTGAGGCAGCGCTCAGCTGAGAGGGGTTGGGTTGGCATTGGATGTCCCATCCCACCACCGAGGCAGCGCTCAGCCAAGAGGAGTTGGCAGGGTTGGCACTGGATGCCCCATCCCACCACTGAGGCAGCGCTCAGATGAGAGGGGTTGGCATTGGATGCCCCATCCCACCACTGAGGCAGCTCTCAGCTGAGAGGGGTTGGGTTGGCACTGGATGCCCCATCCCACCACTGAGGCAGCACTCAGCTGAGAGGGGTTGGCAGGGTTGGCACTGGATGCCCCATGCCCAGCACGGACTGACCACCCCAGACCTGGGCTTCTCCCAGATCCAGGAAAAGCCTCCCAGGGGTAAAAGTCCCTCCGAGGCACTGATGGCTCGATGCAATCACATCCCTAATCGAAGACATTTCCCACAGGCGGGTGGCACATACACGTATTTTTTAAGCTCACCCGCACCAACCCAGACCCCTGAGGAAGAGGCGATTTTTTCTAAAACAAGTCAGAAATGGGGTTATTATTATTTTGTTTTTAAGGACTGCGACCAGGCGAGGTGCAAGGTGCGAGGTGCCAGCGCTGGTGCCGCCAATTTGGTGCTCCCTGCCCGCCCCAATCCGTGCAGAATTGCCCCTAAAGCGAAGGCAGCGCTGGCCCGGTGGGAGCTGCTGCTGCCTGCCTGTGTCAGGGCTTATTACTCCGTGTTTTCACACTTATCCCCAAGGTGTTGAACTCGCCCTGAAGGTTAATTAGTAATTTATTGCGCTGTCATCAGTTCGAGGCTACTAATGGCTTCAATTTAGCCCCAGGGCTTTTGGGTTTTATTTTTTTTTCCCTCCCCTTTTTTTCCCCCTCCTGCCTGCTTTGGAGGAGTTGGGGGAGTCGTGGTGGGCTGGAAAGAGGCAAACCTGCTCAGAAAACCCCTGGAAATAAAGGTCCAAAGGAGTAGGTGAGTATCACAGAATCACAGACTTTTTTGGGGTTGGAAGTGACTTTAAATATCATCTCGTTCCAATCCCCTGCCAGGGGTAAGGGACACCTTCCTTTAGATGTCCCCTCTCCAACTCCAGGTCTAGACCCCCGTGGTCTTGTGACCCTGGCACCATTTGCAAAATGGAGCAATTTAAATCACTTCACACAGAATTGCAAACCTGCAGGTGTTTGGGGGGTTCTTAAATGTCCAGTTGCAAGCAAAATATCCTTTGGAAGACTTTTTCCAAGGCCAGGTGGCCACAGAGCAGGGACATCGGGCCAAATGGTGCTGTGTGACTGTCTCTGGTTACCTGCATCCCCCTCTCCCTTTGGAGGACACAAAATCATCTTGGTTGGAGAAACCTAAACCAGCTTTGCTTGCGGTGAGACACCTGTGAGCGGGCAGGGGGCGGCCTGAGAGGAGGACACACCTTGCCCATCACCTGGGCACTTGGTTTTTGCATGCCCGGCTGGCTTAGCAAAGAGCTCTGGTTTCATCCAGTGGTCTTGGGGGGACCTAAACCCCACCTACCTGCCCCAAAAGCCCTCCATACACCCAGCCAGGTCTTAGATGCTGCCCCACCCTCTTCATCCTGCCCTCAAACGCTTCTCTCCTGTCGTGGGGATGCCAGACAGAGACAACACACGGGTTGTGTCCCTGTTTCCCTGCATTCTCCTCAGCCCTGTGCTGCCTGTTGGAGAGACTCTTGAAGAACAGCCACAATCCTTTTTTTTTGGAAAATAACCACATTTCCTGTGTTTATACAGGCTGTTAGGTAAACCAGGGGAGGAGGGAAAAGGCACGAGAGGTGCTGGTGGGGTCCAGCCAGGGCAGCTGTCTCAGCACCACAGCCTGTTTCCAGGGCAGGAAGGGATGTTTGGGATGGAAGTGTCACACCGGGGCTGACAAGTGGGGTGCAGGGACAGCTGGCAGTGGGTGGACCTGCCACCTCCAGCCCTTCCCTGCATGGGCACAGGGGACTTGGGGACAGCAACAGTGGGATGCACCTGGGTGAGTCACAGTGTTGGGCTCCCAGCTCATCCTCCCCAGGGATTCACGGGGAGGCAGACTGGGAGATGGGAAATTGAGTGATTTTAAGAAAAAAAAAAAAGGAAGAATTAGATCTCAATGAGAATATTGGGGCATTTCTTTCAACCAAAAGATTGCAACAAATCCCTTGCAACTTGCTCTTGGGTTGCCAAGCCCAGTCGCAGAGGGAAGCAGGGGCAGTGGGGTATCTGCATCCTGCCCAGCCACAGGATCTTTTCTGGGGCCGAGGGCTGAGGGCTGAGTTAGTCCAGGGAGGAGGGTGGAAAGGTGCAGTTCTTGAAGTTGTGTAACCTGGCAGCCGGAAGGGAAAAAGGTACAGACATTTCTTTGGATTGTGATTTTTAAAAGAAAAAAACCCCTATATTTAGCTTCCACCTTCAGACACACACACGTGGATTCCCAGAGTAACATCTGCTATTCCCCCCCACCCCTGCATTTTAATTTATGGCCATTAACTTTAGGGCTAAGGACAGTTTATGGAAAAAAACACCTGCTTTCCCCTACTCCCGGGGCAAGGGTGGAATTTTCTCTGACTCTGCATCCTAAATAAAGCTCCGTTCCAGGCCCCGATGATTCATACCAGGGCTCACACACACACATGCCTTATGTTAGGAGGCCCTGTCAAGATGCTCGTGCCCCGTTCGGGTTCGAGGACCAGAGCCTGGGCTTTGCACAGAGTTCATTTATCCACATCATCGGGGCTTTCTGCACAGCCATGGGGAAACTCGAGCCCTGGGACCGGCTGTCCTGGTGCTGGTGGCCAGACAACCATAGATTAGTTTGGGTTGGAAGGGACCTTGGGAGGTCATCTAATCCAGCCCCTCCATGGGGACATCTCCCACTAGATCAGGTTGCTCGAAGTCCCATCCAACCTGACCTTGAAGTTTTTCCAGGGATGGGGCATCCACCAGTTCTCTGGGCAACCCGTGCCAGTTTGACCTTCCCTTAGTGTGAAAAAACTTCCATGCCACATTCCAACCTCCTGCAGAAAGACACGGGAAGCTCTGGCTACACTAGGGTCACTGGGACCCCAGCAAAGCCACACAGTTCTGGCTGTCAGCCTGGTTTTGCTACATCCCAAACTTACTCCAGTGGGCTTCATCCTTCCCATCTCTTCTCCAGATCCACCTTACACACACACCGAGCTCAGGCTTGCCCGCTTTCTCAGCAAGGCAATATCTCAGCCCTCTGACACAGATCCCTGGCTCTGTTTCTGTTGTTATAAAAGATTGTCTTTCCATGATGGAGCTTTCACTTACGGACGCTCATCAAGGGAGAAAAAAAAACAAAAAAAACAAACAAACCAAAAAAAAAACAAAAGGGGGAAAAAAGAAAGGGGAAAAAAAAAGGGAAAAAGAAAAAAAAAAAGGAAAAAGAAAAGGAAAAAAAATCAAAATGAGAATTGTTGGCAGCGAAGGGAAGATAAAACCTGGACGCTCATCCAAGCTTGCATTTGAAAGCTGATATCCAGCACTGGGGGCAGCACGCAGAGACCCCCCATGTAGCACAGCACCCCTGGCCCAGCACAGGGTGTCACCCGCAGGATTGGACCCCCGGGGGGCTTCACGCCTGTCCCACAGCCACCCCACCCACCCCAACATCAGCCCCAGGGTGGACCTGCTGCCTCCGCTGCGTTTCCCCAGTGGGAGCCCAGCAGGCTGGTGGTGCTGGTGGGCTCGGGGGAGAGAAGCCTGTGACTAATCTCATAACCTTCCCTTTTAGTGTTTGAGAGAAGCGAAGTCTGTTTACAATAAAACGGAGTGATATTTTTCATCCTTCCAAATGGAACAAGGATTGTATAAACAAAGTAACCTCAGACACAGCAAACACCTGTTGAAGGGAACCGGCTTGAAACGACACGCCAGAACTGTCTGTCCATCCATCAAGGCCTCCTGTTGACTTGTGGTCAAGTTCAAGCTGAAGTGCACGGCAGAGATCTGCTGATGGGGGAAGGTTGTGATAAGCAAAAGCATTAGCAAATGTCCATGTTTTTTTTTTTTTCTTGGGAGGTTAGAGAAGGAGTAGGGAAGAGCCTTCTACCCCCTGAAATCAAGTAGTCTAGATCTGCACATTCCTAGATAATTTCTCAACTGAATTGGAGCAGTTTTTCCCGTTCCCTGGTATCTCACTTCCAAGAAGTAAGCCCAGTTTGGGAAGTTATGGAGTAACCCATCAAAAATTTCCCTGTCTTCCCTGTATCCTTTGGGAACCATTTCAGTCCTGCACCAGCACATGTAAGCTTTCATTTCATCCAAACTGCTGCGGTTTTGAGTTTTTCCCAAATTAATCAAATCAAACACAACCATGTTCACATAATCCTACGGGCTGGGTTTGAAATCAGTAAGTCCTCCAGCTTCAGCAGTGCCTTGTGGCCGTGAGTTCCATGGATTAATCACGTGTTTCTTCCCCCAGTGCGAGCCTGCATCTTACCATTGGTAATTACTGACCCAAGGGAGCTAAATCAGTTATGTCACATCCTCTTATTTTTGCATTTGTTTTCCACCAGGGTTTGTCAAAGCCACCCAGCTCCTTGAGGAGAACTGTGCCAGGGAAGTCCTACACCTGTGAGCCAGCCATGGTTTTAGAATCCCAAAATATCCAGAGCTGGGAGGAAACCACAAGAACCATCAAAGTGAAACTCTTATCATGAGCTCTAAAGCAAGGCAGAGATGAAAGGCAGATAAATCTTGACTGAGTCTTGCTGGAAGTGCCTTTAAACATCTCTGCACCTTGGGATCCTGCTGGGGTAATGCCACAGGAGATGCCCCCAGGTTTCAACCACATTGGTCATGCTTCCGGGCTTGACAATGGAGTGACAGACTCACAGAAGATGCCAAGTTGGAAGGGAACCACAAGGATAATCGAGTCCAACTCCTGGCCCTGCACAGGATCCTCCCCAAGAGTCACCCCCTGTGCCCCAGAGGATCATCCAAACCCTCCTGGAGCTCTGGCAGCCTTGGGGCTGTGCCCACTGCCCTGGTCAGTGCCCGACCACCCTCTGGGGGAAGAACTTTTTCCTAATATCCAACCTAACCATGCCCTGATACACCTTCAAGCCATTCCCTGGGTGCTGCCCCTGGTCCCCCCAGAGCAGAGATCAGTGCCTGCCCCTCCTCTGCCCCTCATGAGGAAGTTGGACCTGAAATGAGGTCTCCCCTCAGCCTCCTCCTCTCCAAGGTGGACACACCAGGTGCCCTCAGTGTCCTCACACGCTTCCCCTCCAGGCCCTTCCCCATCCTCGTGTCCCTCTTTTGGACACTCTCTAACAGCTCAGCACTAGGTGTGCTCGACAACTCTGTCCTTTGGGTGGGATCAAAGAAACAAGGGCGGACTTTTCCAAAGTGGAACTGGTGGAAGGCGTGTCATCCTCCAGCAGCCATTCCCCGCTCCCCTCAGGAGAGATATTGCCCATGAGCCACGAGAATAGGAATTTCCAAGGCCATTGTTCAAAACCATGACAATTTCATCCTCGGTATGACTTTTTATTTTTCCTTTTCTCACCCCTCCAAGAGCAAAGCAAAGGAATATTATCTCTTCCAGCAGAGATTTCTCAGCCTGCATAAATCAGCTCCGCCGACGCCGTGGACACTCGCCAGCTTACACCTATCCAGGAACCTGCTCTCCTGTACTTTATATCTCGGATTTCCCTGGCTGAGGATGAGGAAGGCTCCAGCAAAGTCCAAACTACCTGTTTATCTGACATCCCATCCCAGTGGACGAGCCAACCCTGCAGGACTCCGCTCGGCGGAAACAGGGCTGATAAAGTGCAAAGAGAAACGTCGCCTTCCGCGGGGTTGTAATTCTTCTGCAAGCTCTGCCTAACAAACATTTTCCCACCTGTTATGAGAGAGGCTGTCTTGCTTTGCCTGGGCTCTGGAAGTGTGCGCTGACAGGCTGTGTGTAATGTCAGCTGCCTGCTTTAAATCCCGTTCCAAGCTTGGAAATCCAGGAGGCTGGATTGAGGATTGCTTGCTTGGAAAGGGAAGGAGAGTTATTTTATTTTTAAGGGTTTTTTTTAGAGGGGTTGGGTTTGGTCCTAACCCAATGGGCAGTTTGACACAGATGATTAATACTCAGCAAGATTTAAAGTCAAGTTGTCCTTAAGACCAGCAAATATGCACGGTCACTTTGTGCCCAGTACACCCACAGCTGCCTCTGCACTCATTTCCTATAAAAAGTGCCCAAGCTTTTGCTTCACAGGTATTTTTTGTATACTATGAAATTAATTGATATTTGCAACACATGACTTCAAAAATGAGAGCAATTAAAGGCTAGGGTATATATCATAGAATCAAGGACTGGTTTAGATTGGAAGGGACCTTAAAGCTCATCCAGTTCCACCCCCTGCCATGGGCAGGGACACCTTCCACCAGCCCAGGTTGCTCCAAGCCCTGTCCAACCTGGCCTTGGACACTCCCAGGAATCCAGGGGCAGCCACAGCTTCTCTGGGCACCCTGTGCCAGGGCCTGCCCACCCTCCCAGGGAAGGATTTCTTCCTAATATCCAATCTAAACCAGCTCTCTCTAAGTTTTAAGCCATCTCTCCTTGTCCTGTCACTCCAGACTCTTTTAAATAGTCTTCCTCCATCTCTTTTGTGGAGAGTACCCTTCAGGTACTGGAAAGCCACAATTAGGTCACCCTGATTCCTCTCCTCCAGGCTGAACAATCCATACATTAAGCCATTCATTGGCCTGCAGTATCAAGCCCTGGCCACAGCAGTCTTTTCTCAGTTCACACCTCTATGTCTTCTCTGCCAAATCAGCACTATCTAAGAAGCAAATAATAGTATTTTTCCCCTGGCACTGCATGTGGGACACACTTTCTGCCCTGTTTCTTGGGGTTTTTTTTGTTGTGTGTGGTTTTGTTTGTTTTTTGTTTTTTTTTTTTTTAATCAGTCCTTTCCTGTAAAATTCTTCATGTTGGAAAGGAGAGAGTAAGTCACAGAGCTCCTAACATTTTCTCTTAATAAAGAAATGTGGCTTTTCATCTTTAAATAATTATTCAACTTGTTCCTTAATATAGGCTTAATATTGCTGCTTTACAGTGTTCCAGTAACAGCCAGGCACTATCTCATAATCGTGACTCATCTTCTTATCCAAAACTACACATATTCCTTACAAAAACACACAGCTGAGCACTCTTAAATATTTATGTCATCGCCAAAAGAGAGATAGGACTGGTACCAGTAAATCTGAGCCAAGGCTCAAATCCAGGTTTAGAGCCCAAATTCTGAGCTCACCCTGCATTTTCTAGAAGGGTCAAATCTGAGCCCCCTAAAACTTGCCTCTTGGCTTGGCTCAGAGGTCTTCATGCTGTTTTCTGCACAGGAGTGGAAATGCAATCCCATCCGGTTTTGGGGATTTCACTTGGATGAACTGAACAGAGCAATGACAAGAGGGGGATCCAGCACGTTCGTAGGTTCAGTCCCGTGGGAGATTTTCAAGGGACAACAGGGGTGGACTGTAGTTCCAACACCTCAGAACCAGCAGGAGAGATCATGACTGTGAGTTCACCTCTGGGTTTCTAACCCAATGTTGTCAGATTGACTCTATAGATTGGGTTGGACCAAATCCTGATCCCACTTCCACTGATTTTGTAACATTTCAAGAAGCGCTGACACTCGCCAAGATGTTCTCGTATAAACATGAAGAAAATCAAGCAGATGAAACTTGGATGTGGACAAGGGTGCTCGGATCCAACTTGTTGGCTTGAGCTTCCCCGTAACTCTCATCCAGCTTGGGCAACGAGAGCAGCCGAGCAGAACTTGCCTGACTTTCTCTCCTCTCCCAGCCTGTCCATGGATCCATCGCTGTCCCAGGCAATGGCCACGGTTGCTAACACTGAGTGTTCTCTGTGTTTACACAAAAAGTCCCTCCAGGTCACCTTTTGGCTGCTTCCTTTCCACCTCCTGGAGTCCAGCAGTATCTCTGCTGATTGTTTCCAACTATAATATATTCTTGATTTTTTTTCACTTTTCAGATAATACCAAAACTTCTTCCAAGCTACTTTGTCTTCCAGCCAGTACCTTTGAAAGCTGTTGGGAGACGTGTGTATCTCGTATCTCACAGGACTGGCTTCTCACTCCAGGCATGTGGGCACAACACGGTGGTGCCAAAGCGTTACATGTAACACAAAACTGGACAAAGGCAGATTTAAATGAACTGCAGTTCCAAATGTGCCAATACATTCAGTTTGATTACTAGGCTGTTAGAAATCCAAGCTGAAGGTGAAAACAAGAGCAGTCACAGCCTGGGAAGAAGATAACATCTCCCCAGACTGCTCCTTACACGTTCCTGCTGGGTAGGTTGGCTGCCTTTGGATGGAGTTCCATGTCTTCCACTGGTTTCCATGTGATAAACAAGGAACCAGCCACTGTAAACTAAATTCAAGCACTAAGTGCAAATCACAGAATCACAGAGTCATGATATCCTGAGTTGGAATGGACCCACTGGGATCATCCAAGTCCAGCTCCTGGCTCCCTACACCATGATCTGCCCTTACCAGATGGTCCCTCCAGACGTTTTGCAGAATCACGAGTCTGGGTCAGCTCCAGTTGAGCAGTGACAGCTGTTTCCTTCATGCCAACTCAACCCTAACTCTGGCCATTACCTCATGGTTCTGCCTCTCTGCCTTCACCTTCCTCCTCCAAATCCTCCTCCCAGCACAACAGCAGCAAGAGCCCAGCTTGGCTCTGGTTCCTGAGCCTTTGGACCACAAAACGCAGCTCTGCTTAAGCTGATGTGAAATCTTGAACCACTTTTCCATAATCCCACTCCCACCGAGGCCAGTGTGTCAGGTCCTTGGTGGCCGCACTCCCCACTGAAGCCACCGGAGCCAACGGGGCTGGGCTGGAACACACCACCTGATTCACTTGGCTCTAAACATTTGGTTATTGACTTCAAGGAGAAGCAACTCCAGCCCTCCATGACTTTTTCCTGACCCCAGAAGAGTTGAAGTAATAAAGTGTTCTCCTGTCATATGCAAGTCCCCCAGGACCCCTCAGTGGAACAGAGCACGAGTGTGTGCAAGGTACACAGCCCAGAATTTGGAGACCACAACAACGGCGCTACGGCTGAGAATGTTAATTGTTCTCCATCGCCCCCAGTGATTTTAGCATTTCATAATTCCTCTGCTGGCTGACAGCTGGATTCTTCCTTAATTAGAAACCAGTTGTAGTTGAAAAATCAGACATTTCCTGGAATTTAAACAACCAATTTTCCACCAGTCAGCATCCAACAACAAAATCCGACAGTTTCATCCGAAGCACATTGGAAAAAAATCGTCAGAGCTTGCTGGATGAGCGGGGGGAAAAGGGATTTTGATGACTTCATACAGACAAATACACCATTCCTGATCTTTGTGTTCCAGCTTGTTTTGTATTTTGTAAGGCGGAAATAATACCATTCGTTGACAAAACCACAGTTCAATGTTTTTAAAAGGCAGCATGTTGTTAAATAGTGTGGAGGTATCTTTCAAACACAGACCTGGCATCTGACTACACAATTACTCATCTCTGCCTTAGGAAACACATCTTTATTCACAATCAATGCAGAAAAATTATTGGGTTTTTTGTTAGTTTTTGTTTTTTAAGTCTCATCGGTTGCCACTGAACTCGTCTGTTTTCTCTCTGCAGCAAATTGCTGTGAGAGCAAGGAAAAGCTCCAAACTCCTGAGTCTTAGCCTATTGCAAAGACAAAAGGAAAAGCCCTTGGACAGCTGCTGGCTTCCAGGAAACTCCAGGAACGGAGTCCTACGGCACTGCCTCCTAATTACATCCTTGGGGATCGGCGGCGAAGGGGGAGCCCCAAACACTCGCTCTGGTGGAGGCAGGAACAGCAACACCACTTGATGGGACATCTCAGCCTCTCCTTTGTGTTCCAGAACCCACAGTTTCAGGCATATGTGTGGTTTTGTTTTGTTTTTTTTTTTTTAAATCAGTCTCTATCTCTTGTGGTCATGGGAAAGAAATAACCCTTCAGCTGTAACTGATTAAAGAGGTTGGTGCTTGAGTTTGGAAGTAGCCTGGAATGGGAGCTGGTGGAAATTTGAAGGTCCTGCTCTTTCCTGAGAACTGTGTGCTGTGACCTCCCAAATGGTATCACTTGATGGAGTCTTTGCCTTAACTAGGAGAGGACAACTACAAATGGAAATTAAAAAAAGCATCACGTACTTAAAATGACCTTTGAAGCTGTGACTGTATGGAAAAGCTGCCCCCGCCTGGAAACCTTGAGGCACGAGCTTGGAAGTCGTGGAGTCTGGGGCAAATGTGTACCAAGTACTCTCCAGAGGAAGTTCTTTTATTTGGGAAAACAATCATGGAACTTGGAGTCCTCTTTGAGTAATGGAACTCCAAGAACGTATATATCTTCCTTTGTTTTTTAGTTTCTCCTTCCCTTGGGAGCAGCTGGGTTTTCCCCACGTTATCCCATTCTCTTGGTCTCATCTCTTTTTGGCATCACCTCTGTTTGCCTTGCTCTGCCTGGGGGAGGAGAGCTCCATAGCCAGCCAAAACCCCTTCCACCCCAAGCCTGTGAGATGGAAACTGCCTCCACTCATGAGGATGGTGTTGTACACCAGGGAGGGGAAAGGAGGAACCAGCAGGAATTTGCATTTATTGGGCACATCGAGTTGAACCAGAGGCATTTTAGGACCTCTGCTTGGAGCATCTTCACGGCTGAGCCCGGGAGGGGATGATGCAACTGGGACCACAGAGCATTTCCCCATCCTCGGCTCATTTAAAGCACAGGTGAGAAGCTGTGGCAAACACTCTGGAAAAGACACAATTCCTCATGAGATCTAATTTGTCCCCAGATAGTGTGTTAGCCAACGGAGGGTTTGCCAAATGCATTTAAAAAGCCTCTTTGGCCTTCAGCAGGGAAAAGGGAAACCAAGGAAGAACACCTGCTTTAAGGAGTAGGAGCAATTCTGGAAAGCACATGCAGAGGCTTCCAGAGGGGTTTTAAGAATGGACTTGTTGTCAAGCAACTTAAATGGGAACGTTATTCCTGAAGTTTACTCTGAGATTTGTACGTGCTTAACCCATAAACCCACAGCAAACAAACAGGGGATAAAAGCCCCCAAGGATAAATAGAGAGAACAAATCCCCCGTCGATCATTACCCTCGTGGGGGGGGAAATCCTATTGCGAGAGGCTGCCTGACCTATTGGGGCTCTGCTGGATGCAACACCCCAGAGAACACATTTCATCCCATTCCACCCCGTTTTAGTGGGAGTCCTGCAGCCCACTGAGGAAAATCAGCGATGCCAAGGGAATGTTACTCGGGTTATTAGTGCCGGGAAGGTATGTGAAGATTTTTAATAATAAGGAAGGCTGAACAGAGATGTCTGTTTTTCATAATTGCACAGTGCTCCCAAGACAGCTGCTCAGCCATCTTGAAAATCAATGTTTTGATGCCCTTTGAACCTTCTTTTCCTGTTGAGTGTCTCTCCTACAGGTTGCTCCCCAGGATGAAAACAATAAAAGCAAATATATAACAGTAAAGGCCTGAGGTTAATGTCTTTAACAAGATAATGTTACTTAAGGGAACTGTAAACCAAATCATTCCTAAATTCCATTTGTTCTTTGCAATCTAGGATATATTATGAAACCATATGTGAGCATATGGATGCGTACATAGTGTGCAAGGTTTTTTATAGCAATACCACTGCATTTTCATCTTGCATGTTCCGTTATTCCCATATCACGTGGTTTGCTGAGAATCACTATTATTCTAACTATTAGTCCTTTTATGAATAGCTTGCTATTGCAGCTGTGTCATAAAGAATCACATGGTAACAGAGCTGGCCGGTGTGAAAGATCGAAAATAATTTGCACCAGGTCATTTCACCAAGCAGAATTTCTTTCTTTGAGTTTAGTACCACAAGATAATTCATTCCAGCAAACTGGCACATGCCCTTAATATTTTTTAATTTTCACCCGAGAAGAACTCGATAAAATGTCTTCAAGCTGCCTTCCTTGTGTAGATATGAATTTAAAGAAGGAAAGAAAACATGGAAGGGTAAATAATGTCCTGATGCACATGTACTGTTCTTTATACCCACTGAGAATTTATCTCAAGACATGTTCAGGTTACCTTCCCCAGAAGTTCCTTTTGCAGAAATCTTAGGCTTTCCCTGCAATTCAATTAACTTTGGGCAAATTTGATTTGAAATGAGACCCCGACCCTGCATGTGTGCTTTTTCCCTTGATTTTCATGAAAATTGTAGATATAAATAAATGCAGCCCAAAGAAGCAAGACTAGTTTATTTAACTTTATATTATCTGCAATACTATAAAACTTGGAAATAAAACAGAAACATAATCCTACCAAAACATTTTGGAGGTTGTCCAGAAAACAAAAACTAAGGACACTTGTTTCTACTGATATCTCCATCAAGTTCCATTAAGTCAAGTGAAGGAAAACCCTTGTGCCAGGCACAGTCTCCCTATGAAGAGAAAAGTCTCAGCTCCTTCTGCCTTCAAACTGCAACATTATGTAGATGCAGAAACAAAGGATACAAGCAGTTCATCACCATGAAAAAACCTGAAAGTTCAGAAAATGTTGGTCTGAGTCCAGTTTTCCCTCTTCTTTTCCTCCTCCTGAGTCTAAGTCATGAATATTTGGGTTGGGACCTGCACTAGGGATCAAGCAGGATGGTGCTGGACTGTGAATCAAGAATCTCTACAAGTGGCCAAGATGGAGAAGACAAAGCTCTTTGACACTATTTATAACAGGAACAGGCTTAATCATCCCTGTTAATTATCAGCACCATCTCCCTGTGTTCCTGTGAATCATCAAAGCCCATGCCTTCATCCACACAGTGCCTATAAAGGAATAGGGGAAAGATGCTCTTTAAACCAGCAAGACATTGTTAAATCATATTTATTAAAGGAAACAGATTAGCAAGGTGAGGGTTTTCCTGATAGCAAACTTATTCCCAGAATTAACATCTTCTGTAGGGGACTAAAGGAAGATCCTACTGTATGAAAAAATGAAAAAAAAAACCAGCTGACAGCATTCCAAGTCACTCAGCTTAATTTTTTACACTTGGAGTAAATCCTGAATTATAACGTGGAAGAAGAGAAAGAAGAGAAAGAGAGGAAGATTTGATAAACATTAATTATGAGTGGCCGATGAAGGTTGTAAGGAGCAATTGCTCATTATTTCTAAGGAGTTAGAAATTTCAAATTAAATGCTCAGGCAGTGCTTCTGAAACAAATAGAGGGATTTTCTTTCCACTTCGTCATTGTATGCAGCAAAAAACCATTGCCCTGAGGATGTTTTGGGTACCAAGAGTACAAATGCACCCAAAAATCCACTGTCCCCTCTGCTGCCACGGGGAAAAGAGCTCCAAATTTGAGTACAGACATGCAGCATTGAATAAAACCGGTGTATTTATATCTCAAAGCCCTCGAGCACTTTTGGCTCTCAGCTCTGTTTCCACTGATTTAAAGTTCCTCATGGTTTGCAACTAATTTTTCAGGAAATCAAATACTTCAGCTTTTTACTCCCAGTGTGTATCTCCCAGTGTGAAATTTTCATTCTGGAAAAAGAAACCCCCTTGCCCTGAGATTTGGGATCCCTGGAGGAGGAGACACACGGATATGTGTGCGAGTGTCTGTGCCAGAAAGACAAACTGACACTCCATCCTAATAAACATCTTCTGAATCAACTGCAAAAGAAACCTTTACCTCGACCTCCCACCAACCAAGGATATTTTTAGATTTTTTTTTTTTTTAAACTAAAAAAATAACCACAAAAAGCCCCCAAAAATCTTTTAATCTCATCTTGGCTATATTTTCCCCTTCAGTGCCTGAGGGATACAAGATTATTTATAACAGGAAACCTTTGATTTCTGAGCTTTTATGGCTTTTTTCGTTGTTTGGTTTTGTTTTTTTTTTTGCAATGTTCCAACCCACAAAACACAGCGCGTTGATTTTTATTTTATTTTTTTTAAGCAGAAAACAAATTGCAACACACACACCCAGGGGTGCCTGGAGACACCTCCCTGGAGGAGGCAACGCCTGTTCCCTCCCGGCATGAGCCGGAGCGGAATCAGATCCATGGGAAGGGTTTGGATAATCCCAACCTTCAGCAAGGCAACCTCCAGGGCACGGCAACCCATCGGAGAGTGTTGGGAAATTTCTTGCAGAAAATGGACTTGTGAGCGACCCCAGAACTTTGGGTGCAGTTGTGCCGCGAGGCCTTTAAGGCTGCAGTGAAAAGCTACTTTTAAGAAGCCTCTGTGGAGATCAACGGGGAGCAGAATGTAAACTTAGAGAAGCTGCAGCAGAAGACTGAAAAAGAGAGAGATCACGAGGACTTTATTTTACACCAATAGAGTTGTGTGTTACTCGCATTAACCAGTCCCGGGGTGGTTTGCAGTGTGTGTGCAGTGTGTGAGCTCTCTGGGTTATTTAAGGGGTGTTCTCACAACAATAAATGGCATTACCTTGATCATATTGGTCAGCCCGTGGTGTCCATGAGTTTCCCTCGCAATAGGAGAGCACCATCCATGTCCCAGAGAGCACCATCCCTGTGTGTGCCCTCCAGGAACGGCCTGGAGAAGGCAGTGATAGACACGTTAAGGACCCCCTTGGGAATTCCTCTTCCCATTAGCACGGTCAGCGCCAAGGGGTCAAGGCAGAGCCTGCCCATCTCCCTGACAACTGCACGGCTGGAGAAACCTCCCCCAGCCTTCCCAAGGCTCATGGAAATTTTCTCACTGACTTCACGGGTTGGATTGAGGGCCATGGGAAGCACGTGGATGGCCCTATCCCGTTTTTTCCCCGCGTTGTGCAACGCGCACAGGACGCAACGGGGTATGTAAAACCCAGCCCTACCTCTTGGAGAGAAGCCTCATCCCCTCGACATTGCCCTCCCCAGCCCCAACCAGTGTGGCCCTGCACTCAAAAAAACCTGTTTTGGCTCTGCCAGCCTGATTTTAAAGAGGGTCTTGCTCCGTTTCTCTTCGCTCCAAGCTGTCCTAAATTCTCCAGTAGCAAGACATCTCCAGTGCCACATAAAGGAGCCGCTGCCATTCTGAGTGACAGGTGTCAGTCACTCCAGGGGATGCCATGGGCACAGGGCTTTGCTGATCCGGCTTGGCAAGTTGTGCAGACACAAGGTATGTTCTTTTTTCCAGTGAAAATTTCCCTGCCTGCACAGTTGAAATGGGATTTTAATAAAGGCATTTAATCAGACCCTATATAATTTCAACACTAACAATTTTTATGATCCCTTTTGATGTTGCCCTAATTATGGTTATGAAGAATGTTATAACAGTTTTTCATTTGCTGGCGAGCTGGGAAAAGTAATTTTATGGCTGGCTTTTCCAGGCAGATGAGCTGAGCCTGGTGCCAAACATGCTCTGAGACTGGGCCACCTCCTGCCTTCCTCACCAAGGTGCTGATGATGATGCCCAGAGGAGGTTGCAGAGCAGACACTGCAGCATATCCCAGGGTGTGCCAGCCCAAATCCCACCTCTGACCCTGTATTTCTTTTCCTTGTTGTTTATTCCTTCCTATTCACGCATTAAAAAAAAGCCAGTGGCTTCTTTCCACCATGACCAAAACTGGAGCCATCATGCACATGTCCAGCAGAGAACCCACTGATGGAGGAGAACACCTGCATTGATCTGGTTGAATTAAAACAAATATATAATTAGGACAGGAATTTATTCCTCAAGTCTGGATTGAGAGGCAGAGGACAGAGAAAAAATGTGGTGGGTGGGCAGGTAATTTCTCCCAGCTTGTTAAGGTTCCAACCACTTCAACCACTGCACTGCTTGGTCCACAATGGGTAGGGGCTTCACCCAGTGTGTTTTCCCCATATTTCAGAGGTGGTCAGCTATCAGCTGGGAAGCCAAACCCACAGACTAGAATAAATCCTAGAAGATCACTTTTAACTCACAAGAGTTTGAATAATAGAAATAAAAAGGCTGCACAGAGCTCTGGTGAACCCATTCCTTTCAAAGTTTAGTTCTTTTCTTTCCCCGTGAAAAATGATGGTTTCCCCTGCCTTTCCTCTACCTTTAATCCCAGCAATGCTGCATTTATTCTCTTTGACCACGTATTTTCTTCCTCCTCTCCCTCCCTCTTGCACCAGAGCATTAATGAATGGGAACATTTTTCTTACGTTCGGAGATGCTGAGAAAGGTTTCCAAGTAAATTCTTTGGAAGCCCAACAAGAGCCCACGCTTCCCCCTGTAGCGTGTTCATGGCAAGGAACCCAAGGAGGAGAAATCACCGTGACCCATCCTCGTCAGGAAAAATAAATACATTTCCTTCCCTCTGAGCTGCAATTCCGCGTGGAACAATTTAAGCTTTTCCTGCCACCTCCAAGCACTGAGGTTTGTAATTGAAATCCTGAGAATCAGGGTTGGCCAGCAGACAAACAGGGAACTGTCATCCCTTAGCGCCTGCTTCGCTTTTGGATGATTTAACTCGCCAACTGCTCTTCGCTTTTCTTTAATATTTAATTTTTTTTCTCCCTCTCTCTCGAGCAGGGCAAGGTGTTATGAGCGTTACTTTTTGGAACCAGGAATGGAAGTTTCATTCCACCGTGCCCCTCTGTGGAACTACCTCCAAGCCAGCCAGGAGGGATTGTTCCAGGGATGGTTGAGGAAGCCAACTGGCTTTCTGGGACGCTTTAAGTGCTCAGCCTTTCTGCCAGAAGGGAGCTGATCACTGCCAGCTCTGGCAGAAAGCTTGCCAGGGTGATGCCTGACTATAAGAAATTAGATGGACCTGAGAAACCTTGTGGAACTTCAAAGCTGGTCTTGCTTTGAAAGCCCAGAAGTTCTTCAGAAGTCCTTTCCAACATTAATTGTTCTGTGGCTAACATGGCTGCTTTAATATAGGAGTCTCAATCTTTATAAGATGATAAAGCCCAAAGCTTTGATTTCATAGCATAGAATCACTGGATCACAGACTGGTTTGGGTTGGAAAGGACCTTAAAGCTCATCCAGTTCCACCCTCTGCCATGGGCAGGGACACCTTCCACCAGCCCAGGTTGCTCCAAGCCCCGTCCAACCTGGCCTTGGACACTTCCAGGGATCCAGGGGCAGCCACAGCTTCTCTGGGCACCCTGTGCCAGGGCCTGCCCACCCTCCCAGGGAATGATCCCTTCCTAATATCCCACCTAACCTGCCCTCTGTCAGTGTGAAGCCATTCCCCCTTGTCCTGTCTCTCCAGGCCCTTGTAAACAGTCTGTCTCCATCTTTCTGGTAGGTCTTCAGGTACTGGAAAGCCACAATGAGGTCGCCCTGATCCTTCTCTTCTCCAGGCTGAACACCCCCAATTTACAATGCTCCAGCCCCAAAGGGAGTCCAAGATGTTGTGAAAAACATCTTACAAGTGAGTCTTGAATGAGAAAACTGGGGACAGGGAAGTTTGGGGGGGAACCACCTGTCCAGACTATGAAGCTCCAACCCTCCAGCACCCAAATGTTTCTGGGGTCCTTCCAAACAGTCTCCATGCCCGAAAGGAACAAAACATCCCTTCCAAAGGCACCCGCGTCCAAACACAAGAGGCTGGCAGGTACCAGCAGGGCTCCAGTGAATTCTTACAGCCCTTCTGGTTTATTTACAAGGCGTCTTAGGCTCTATAAACAGCTTTTTGTGTGCGTGCCAATTGTCCCAGGAAAGGAGCAGGGGAGGAGGACAAAAGCAAGGCAACTTGGCTTAGGGAAAACACCCAAACACGACAAGATGAAGAAACTCTGCAATGCCCGGAGTGGGTGCCCGTGCCCTGCTCCCTCATCCCTCCTTGGAGAGCTCCATCCCACAGCCCTGAAGGAACAAAAAGGGTCATTAACACCCCTTGTCTAAAGGTGACTCATCCACCCGCTCCAGGTGACCCTGACACAAAGGTCTGAGGAACTGGAGGGAGCCAGATCCCAATTAAAACGGGCTGGAAAGTACTCAACACACATTGTCCCCTTTCCCAGACAACAAGGTTTTGACTAACCAAGGGCGGTTGGGAGAAGTCACTCAGTTTCCCTGGGCATGGGGTTTTATGGAGGATTTTCTTTCTAACTGGCAGAGAAAAATGGGATGCTCAGATAACTCCTACGGTGCAATTTGTCTTTCTTTTGGCAGCCTCTGTCCTGTATTTTAATTTTCAATCAGTTTTCAGTTGACCCTTTTTGAAAGAGTGAAAGCATTCCATAAAACACATGCAACAACTGTGGAATAAAGGGAAAAGCTCATGGTAATGAGGAAACTCAGAGAGCCCAGCTGACATCAGAGATGGTTTGAGGTCCATCCTATGGGCACATCTGCTCAGAAGAGATGTCCAAACCCATGATTTGATCGTCCTCCAGCCCATGTGCCCCGTTCTACCTTTGGGGGCAGAAACAACCCTTGTAGACAGCTGTGAAAATCCTGCGTAACTGCAGATAGCCCAGTCCTTTGATTAACTGTCTCTTAATTAAGGTGCAGGCAACCTTAATATCAGTGAGGGAAGATCTATAGTCTGTCACAACATATCACAGGAGAAAACAACCAAGGGGTACTGGATAGAGAGGACTTTCTTTTCCAGGTCTGAAGTTCTCTGTCTTGGACTCTGAGAGTTTTGATGCCATCTCAGGGGAAAAAATATATATATATACACATTTAAAAAAAATACGAAAGGACAATAATCTTGCTGCTCTGTATATTCTACCTCAACGATCACTTTAACAAATGTAAATAAAAACAGCTTTTCCTCTTCTGACTTGTCCTATGAAGCTTTACTTGGGCCTCCATGTAATCCGTGGGATTTCTGCAGCTTTTAGTTTTAACTAAGTAATTTGTATGGCTGCCTGAGACGCTTCCAAATGTGCAGTAACTCCATTTTGGTGTGTTCCCAGCTGCCTAATTAAAACCATGGAAAAAAATCACTTGGCTTAGGTGATTTTTAATTCTCCTTTCCTCCTCCTCCTTTTATTTTTAAATCAAAAGAAATCTTTGGAGTCACATATCTGAGGGATTATTCTAAACAGCACTTTGGAAAGGGCACAGGCTGGAAATCCTATAGAGCAGTGGAGGAGAGTTGTCACGCATGTGTGTGGAGCTCCTTTGGACTCAATGCCAAAGGTTATGGTACACACAGGAAAAAACCAAATTGCTTGTGATCCTCCTCTTATTGCAGCATCCTTTTTGGAATGATGTAATGAGGAAAAGAAGATTTCCCCTTCCAAAGCCTTAACGAGGGTTTTTGGAACAACTGCTGCAGCCCTGGGGGAGCCTAGTGAGGATGTGAAATGCGCTCAAGAAGCATCGGGGCAATGGTGTCCTTTGGGGCATCAGCAAAACCTCATGTGGAGTGGGAGCAGGGAACACCTTCCCTCATCCACAGGAGATCTACAGCCGGCTCCAGACTCTCCTTTCTGGGCAGAAACTTGAGTGACGAGGTGCAAAACCTTCTCCCTCAACACACAGAGTGAATTTGGAAGCAGCAGCCTGTGAACAAGAAATGGCTTTTCTCCTTGCGGCGTCCACAGCCAACAATCAAGAGCTGGGCCTGTTGTTGTAATTGTTTGGTGCAACAACACACAGCCTGGAGTTTGGTTTTTGTGGTATCTGGCTAGGCATGTCGACCCAATGTGGATCAAAGACTACATGGTAGAATTAAGCAAATATAATCAGTGTAATATGGTTCATTCTTGTCCTGCTGAGCAGATGTTTGAACAGATGTCAGGTAAAAAAAAAAAAAATTGTGCTGGGGAGTGAGTACATTATTTGAAATTAGTGCGTTTAAGAGAAGGGAGTATCTTTATTAATCCCATTTAAGGTGAAGGAGAGTATTTATGACTTTGGTTCCTGGGAAATTATCCTCCTTTCCCCTTGGAGGGGGCAGCAATCCCTGGTCCCCCTATAAGAACCAGGACAGTGCTGGTGGGCTGGGATTCTTGCCCATCATCCTGCTCAGCTTAGAGCTCCATCACCTTGGGAAGCAACATTTCACACACTAAAGAAAAAGAGGGTTGAACACTTTGAGTCATTACTAAGCTGCTCTCTGGGGGAAACCTTGGATTTGGCTGGTGTTGTACAGTCATCACCATTATATCTTTGGGAGCTTCCTAAGACCCTTGTTTGCAAAAATCAACTTCTTTTCTGGGATTCCTCCATCAGCACGAAAACCAAGGGAGTCCTGTTACACACCTGATTAAGCACAGAATTAGAGTGCCTGGATTCAAATCGGGTAATTAGTGAGGCAACACGATGCTAAACACTCATCTGGAGATGCATCTGCAGGCTTAGTGACCACCCAGAGATCCCATCACCCCGTTTAAACTCCAAAGGCACGACTGGAGCAGAGCTGGAGCATCCACGCTCGGCTCAGCCAAGAATGTTTCGGCTGCGTTTCAAAGCTGTGCCTCCTTTCTTAGTCAGAACTCCACAAGCCCTGAAAAAGGACTTGTGGCCCATAAAGAGCTGCTTGGAAGGGTGCCTGGAGATGACTAACCCATCTCAAATTCCAGCTATTCCAAAGCACATCGCCTGGTCTGCCAGAGCAGTAGTGCAGGACAGGTTGGTGGGATGGGACGGGAATTACTTACATGCTCAGTGAGATTCCTGTTTGGTTCCATTCTAGGTTTCAAATCAGCTGATGGGAAAAACTCAGGATACAGATGGCTTTTCCTTGGCAGTTCTGTTGGCTGGGGAGCCGATGTGCTCCAGCCACTGCTCGTGGAAAGGAGAATAAATCAAAACAAATAAATAGGAATGTTTGAGGTGACTCTGCTCCTCCACTCAGCAGTTTTGTGTCAGAAAGGAACATCAAGCCCTTCATCTTTGGGAGTCATTAATTTCTTCAGGCCTCCTGGATGGTTTCCCTACGAATCTCTGTGGAGATGATGCTTTTTATAACCATCTCATGTCACTGGGGAAAGTTTCTGCAGGCAGCACATTCGCTCAGCCACCAGTGCTGCCCGACATTTCCCCTGTGATGTGGCTTTGTTAACTCTGTCTGGCTATGCAGAGCCATCCACATAAGGTCATTCCTCGCAAGAACAAGCAATTCCACAGACATATTATATCAAAACATCAATGTCTGGAAAAACCAGGCTTCAATCAAGTTGTTTTGTTTACTACTCATTGCCCTTAATGATAATGTGATTTTTTTTTTTTCTTATTTTTATCCCCTCTTCTTATTTTGTTCGCCCTCAGAAGATGTATCAACACTGTCTGCTGCACGCAGAGAAGTTCACATGTTTTGGAGACCTTTCAGCTGAGGAACATATTTAGATGTGTGCCTGAAACATGAGCCTGGCTCGTTGTTCCAAGGGTATGGATCTCGCCTTAGCTACAAGGCTTGGGAATTTAATTAGGAGAAGAGTCTGCAGCGGGAGGCAGCAGAAGGCTGATGGCTAAAACTCTTCCTAATTCAGATTTTCTTTGTTACCACGGCACTCTGGGACCCTCATCCTGTCACTTCTACACGTACTCCATCCCTTCCCATTCATTATTTCACCTATTTCAGAGTGTGGTCCTAATGTCAGCAAACAGGCTGGATATTGGATCCGGATAAAGCTCCTACCTGGGCTCGTTTCCAACAGTGAATTTTGGAAAAGGCTTTGCTGTAGAAACCTTTCAAAGGGCACCTGGGGGAACAAATGCCCCCACATTTGTATTTCAGAGCAAGTTGAAACGATCCCTGAAGCAGAGCAGCATCCCTTTTGTGATCCATTCTGTGATCCCTCCTGTAACGTGGGGACCAACTTCTGTCCTGCTTTTAACCAGGATTTGCACCACAAAGCTGCTGCTTGACGGGGACCACGGTGATTATTTTAATTTTCCCAAAACAGGAGAGAGAGAAAAGAAATGCTCCGGGCAAAATTCCTGTCCATGAAGTGCTCTAGCCCTAAACGTGTGATGAAAGCATAATCCTGCACATAACCCTCAGTTCTGCTGCCTAAAATAATACTCCAGGATGCTGGCAGGGGAATACGACGCTTCCTGTGAGTGTTTCAGTTCACATTCTCCCAAAAATAACACAGCGACTGTTAACACCTGCACTTTTCAACATTTCCTTGCTAACAACAAGGAGATTAATGGGTTCCATTCAAAAAGACCTTTTTGACCTCATTTATGATGTTGAGAAACTCAGGAAATTGCCTGCTAATCCAAACCTTGATAATCCCAGTATTCTTAAAAAAAAAAAATAAATAAATAAATTAAAAAATTATCTCTGTTGGAAGCACAGGGCAGGAGAATTGTTTTATCCAGGTAGGACAGGATCCACAGAGTGTCACAGCCGGTGGATCCCTGCATCTAGAGGGAGCCGGGAGACACAGGGAATGCAGGTAGGGCAGGATCCACAGGGTGTCACAGCCAGTGGGTCCCTGCATCAAGAGGGAGCCAGGAGACACAGGGAATGCAGGGAGAGAGGGAGGTTCCCAACCTGCCCAGTGCTGCAGAGCCTTTATTTGGCCAAGATTTAGCTCCCATTCCAGAAAGCCTGGGAAGATGGGAGTCTGGGGGCCATCCCAGCACCTCCCCAGGGGCTCCAGCGCTCTCTGGCAGGATTAGTCCAGGCTGACCACGCAGAGAGATCCTGGGGGGAGCCAGAGCTGCCTGATCCAGCAGCTCCTGATGGCTCCCTGCCACGGCAGCTGGAGAACTGGCATGGGAACCAGGAGCTGCAGGTTGGCTTCTTCTGTATTAGCTCACTCTGGCATCACTTTGCCTGTGATTTCCCAAGGAAGTTTTCTTCCAGTTTTTTCATATACAGTTCCAGCCTTCTGCTTTCAATTTTGCAGAGGACCGGAGGGTATTTTTCTTATCTTTTTTTTTTTTTCCTTTTAAATTTACTTATTTATTTATTATAAACTGAAAATAGACTGAACCACAACAGGCTGCCAAAGAGGTCCAGCCTTGAGCAAACAGCCTTCCCCAGACTATGAAAAGTGCAAATACAGCAGCGCCTCTACCTGCCTCTGCTTAAGGAAGCGTCCAGCCCAATGCTCAAATGACATCTTAATTACAAGCTTTGCAAAGTGCCCAAAGAAGCAAAGAGAAACGCAGAGATAAGGAGCGGTGCAGCCCCTCCACAACAGGAGGGAAAACGACAATGAAAACCACTGCGAGGGTTCAGCACAGGATGGTCAGAAACACCACGGTGGCAGCTGCTCCTTGCCATGTCCTCCAGAGGACATGCTGAGGATGCTCTTAGAGAAGGACCAGCCTCAAAGAAGGAAGGTTCGTCCACAACGGAGCCACTTCTCTCCTCTTTTATGTTTTCCTGCAGTCCTGGGGGGGTCTCCAGGAAGCAAGATCAGCCCCCAGTTATACAAGAGTGGCTCCAGCTAATGAAATGTCTCTCGTGGGGAGGGAGGTGGGTGTTTCCCAGTGGCTGGGATGGGTCTTGTGGCGCTGAGTTGACACACTCTCCTTTTCCCCAGCAATGAGCAAGGCAATCTCTGCACCTCTGTAAGATGGGAAGAACAGTTTTCCACTGGGGAGGGATGCTGGAATAGGGATGAAGCAAAGAGCAGCAGGCAGATGCCACAGCTCAGGTTGTCTGTCAGAGTAAAGCTAACTGGGTCCTTTCACTGCCAGGGAAGATGAACACATCCAGAGGGTGATCCCAACCCAAAGATACCCCAAAGCTTCAGGAGGACACACCCACCAGGCAACACATTCTCAGTGCTCCCTCCCTCCCTTCTTGCTCTGATCCCTTTGCCTTCATTCTCATCACCTCCCTCCTGCTTATCCATCATCCTCAAGTGACCATTTCAGGTCTCCGTCTCACCACAAACGTTTCTCTGTTCAACCCAAATAAAAGCTTTAAAGAGCTCAAACGTATTTTGCTTCCAGAGTCAGCAGCGGGGCGCAAATTCATCAGGTGCGCGAGCAGGAAACAACAACGTGCCACCATTGTGGACATTTCTTTTACAAACTGTACTAATCGAGTTGTTTTGCAGGCACCAAACAGGTTGGGGAGGGAAGGGAGGGAGGGAGGGAAGGGAGGGAAACCGGCGTGGGCATTTCAATCCTTTCGGTCGATAGGAAGTTTTCAGGAGGTCTCAAACAATCGGCGCTGAGCTCGGCGCGGCCGACGCTGTGTGTGCGCGCGAAGGCGGCGCTTGGCGGCCCGCGCGGAGGAAGGTCAGAGCATTGAGGGCTGGAGGCCATTGTTCACGAGAGCGCCTTCCCCACGGAGCTGCAGGAAGCGCAGGGCAGAGCATTGCCAAAGCCACTGTGAATATTTTTCCCCAAGGCACACACTTTGTGCTCCGCTCGCGAAACAGAGAAAGAGAAAGGGGCATCGTAAATGCGTCAATAAGCATGAAGACACACCATCCATAACGCTGCTGATTCCTTTGAATATAAGGGAAGGGGAGAAGGCCCTTCTGGCCGTGAAGTGTGTTTATGTTTTCCCCGTGCAAATACAGGGGTCTCGGTAGGGCCATCTTGAGTGGGGAAAAGATCATAAAATCATTCAGGTTGGATGAGACCTGCAGGATCATCGAGCCCACCCTGTGCCCGATGCCCACCTTGTCACCCAGCCCAGAGCGCTGAGTGCCATGGCCAGTCCTTCCTTGGACACCTCCAGGGATGGGACTCCAAAACTCCCTGCTCAGCCCCTTCCAGTGGCTGAAATGGCAGGACTGGCTCTGACAATAAAGAAGCTGTGTTGGTGCAAAGGTGGCCCCTGTGGGCATAAGAATCTCCCTAATCCATCTAAAGAACTATTTCAGCTGGGAAACTCTTCCCAATCCAGATCTTGATAGGACAAGGGGAATGTCTGTAAGCTGAAGGAAAGCAGGGTCAGATCAGGAAGGAATTCCTCCCTGGGAGGGGGGGCAGGCCCCGGCACAGGGTGCCCAGAGAAGCTGTGGCTGCCCCTGGATCCCTGGGAGTGTCCAAGGCCAGGTTGGATGGGGCTCAGGGCAACCTGGGCTGGTGGAAGGTGTCCCTGCCCATGGCAGGGGGTGGAACAAGATGGGATTTAAGGTCCCTTCCAGCCCAAACCATTCTGTGGTTTTATGTTTCCATGAAGTCTTCATATACTGATTGTCCTAAACCTGCATTTACCCCAGCTGACCATCACTGGTGGTCTGAAGACACTTGGATGTACAGGAGCTGTTTCTAAAGAGTCAAAGAATAGTAAACAACCTTAAATTTTCTATCTAAAGCCTTTCTCCAAGAGAAAGGTAGGATGTAAAACTCCCACCCAAACTTGAATCCTGACAAATCACTGGAAAAGCCACTGAATTGAAGGATGGATTGCTGATTTATCCTGGGATAAAAGCAGGATTAGGCTCAGGTAGCTTGAATGCAACAAGTCTTTCTGAGGGCGGGGGGGAGGTGGTAAAAGGCTGAACACTGATGGGTTTCAAACACAAGAAGAGCCAAACTGCAGCAGTGGCTCCACCCAGCCATGAGTAATTAAATACTTTTCAGCTATTCTGAGAAATGAGATAGTTGAGTCAGAGATCACATCCTACTCATAGAATCTCCACAGAATAAAGTAATTTTTCCTCTGTCCATCCAACCTCCTCTGTGGGATTCCTGCATTCTACATTGCCTGGATGCCAAGGCAAACACAGATATTCCAAGGAACAGGAGGGATTTCAAAAACCTGCCCTGTTTTCAAGCAGAAAAGCCAGAAGAGCTGTTCCTAGACATGCACAGATCATTTTGTGCTAATCAGGGAGCAAACTCCTCTGCAAAATATTATTCACGGGACTGAACATCAGGCAACTACAAAAACATTTTCTTTGCTTGTGGGTAAACAGTCACCCAGTGTCAGTCTCTGCCTCCCAGCATTAAGGTAATTTCACACTTTACCAAATAAAACACTCAGAGCCACAAGCAGGAAAATTGCAGCAAATTAAAACACGTAGCAATTCAGTTTTGTCTAAACTGCTCTGGTCTCTGTTTCAATTTCTTTGCCTGATTTGAGCTGAGCTTCTGAATTAGAAACAGCAAATCTGGGATTTTTTTTTTTTTTTTTTAAGATACAGGTTTAGGGGAGGTTGTTATTTCAAGAGCACCAGGCAGGGAAAGAGGCATCCTGGGGTCAGGACAGGGAGAAAAAGCCAAGTAGGAGCTAAACAGGGAGACAGAGTATGCCCAGCAGATACCAGATTAATCCTGCCTGTCTGCATCCATCTTCTGTCTCATCTGGTGTTTGGGTTTGGGACACGAGGGCCAGGGACCTCATAACAGCCTGCAAGTGAAGCCTTTGAAGAAGCACCAATGTCCATGCCTGGTATCAGGAGTAATTAGAAAGATTTCCAGCCCCACACAGCTGAGTTTTTGACCCAGGGCGAGTTCAGCAAGGCCACGGCGTCTTTTCATAAAGCTCATTAAGTGGTACCCAACCAGCCCCAAAGAAATGAGGCAGAAACTTTGCCTTGGGCATCAAAACCTTCCCTCGGCCCCAATGCCAACACAAGGCTTTGGCTGATTCTCCAGCTCTGGCTCAGCAGTTGCCTCTCGGTGAAGCCGAGCCCAGCTCATCCTGCTCCATCCAGCAGAGGAACCCGGAGTCCTGCCCGGACTTCACTGGGCCAACCTAAATCTGGGAGCCAGGTCTGAGCATTTCGGGGCTGCTGGAATGCAGTCCTCTAATCCTGGTCCATCCTGGAGAGAAGGAACATCTCCAGGCAGATCCACCACGCACGTTTCAGCTCATTTTTCGTCCCGCTCTCGACGCTCAGATCGGTCGGATACCTCAAGCCCTAAACCATTTAATTATAGCTCATGCCATCATTTACCTTGTCCACTAAACCTTTGATTACATTAGGCAAGAAAGAAAATTTCATCTATGTTATCCAGGCTGAAAATAAAACTAGAACTGGCCAGAAAAAGGTAATATTTTTCTTCCAGACAGCTGAAGGAAGCATGAAAAGTGCTGTCCAGGATATCCGGAACTTGGCTGGTTCTTTCTCTTCCCTGAGTTTGCTCACCAAACGATTTCTGTTTATTTTATTAAAAAGTCTGTTCCTCTTTGACAGGTGTCCTATAGGCAGAAAATGTGCCTTGGCTGGGGACGTGTGAGGGAATTAGTTCTGGGTTTCTTTTGGGGAGTGACAGAAATCTCTCAGCTGAAGGTCCACGCATGGGCAGCAAAGTTCCTTTCTCTGCTTTACTTCACGTGATGCATTCAGGCCCAGAACTTCAGGAGGGATAAAACTCTTGGGAATTTGTGAACTTGCAGTGGCAGGTGAAAGAGGATCTTTGGAACTGTGGATTGACCTGAATAGTAAATTCAAGTCAGGTTTGCAAAGGTTTGGCGTTTTTGGGAAGGAGTTTTGCAAAACCACAGATCCAAATTAAAAAAAAAAAAAAGCAAAACAAAAAAAAACCACAAAAAAACAAAAAACCCCACAAAAAACCAACAACCAACCAACAAGGAGACAAACAGGCAGATAGCCAGGATTCACTCAGCTTTCACCTCTGCTCTGTTTAAAACCACTCAGTTACCATCAGGTGCATACATTTGGGTCAAAGTTAAGTGTTCTGCAAGTTTCTCTAGCAGAAAAAAAGTGGGATGGGTCTGCTCTGGCAGCGAGAACTGGCTACCAGGGGCAGTGCTGCTCCCTTCCACCTCTGCCCAACCCCAGGGCCACTCATTGCCCTGCCCTGCTGGACGAGCCTGGAGTCCCTGGAGCTGTAAAACCTCAATCCATTGGATGTCCTTAAACAAAAAGGCACCCTCTGGTAACAACAAAATTCTCTGTGCCGTAGCTTTTGCCTTCAAAGAATACCTGAATCCCAGAAAGGAGGCGCTGGGGTGAGGATGTGCCTCTGCCCACTCATCCTTAGGACCAAATTACGTGTTCATCTGACTCCATAATTAACTGATTGGGCAGAAGAATGAGCCCTACAAAAACCCCACAGCGGTTTCTGTTGGCTCAGCCAGGCCAGGCAAGTCCCAGGGCCAGCAGAAGGATAGAGATGGAAATAACATGGCAAGGGGAGTGGAAAGGCAGGACCGTGGAGGCAGTGACAGAGATTAATTCACACTGTTGGACTCTACCCACGGCATTTCAGCATTACTGAAATCATCTCTGATTTTGGTGCTGTCACTGCAATTCATCCAGGCCATCCCATGGTTATACAGAAACCCGAAGCTTAATGATCTCTTGAAAGATAAATCTTTGCAGGAGTTAACATCTCCAAGACGGTAAAAACCAGTGAGCCAGAGTTCAGTGGGGGTTTTTTCCACACATGAAATTCAAGGAAGAAACAGCAAAGGAATGAATCAGCAAGGGCTGGAAAAAGCTATCAGATTAATAATACAAGTCAGGGGAGGACAGAGAGTAGCCGTACACATCATGCACAAGAGTATCACCCCCAAAACTCAATATAACAAAGCACTCAGAGCCTTAAATTTAAACATGTGTCCTGCTCAGTCAGTTGTTTAATCACTCTAATGAATACAAATTGCCTCAGGCATCCAAATACTCTGGTAAATACGAGTCCCCCAGAGCCAAAATTGTCAGCAGAACAGACCCCCTTGCACCCACAGGTAGGGGTCGATCAGGATTTCCAATAAATTTTGTAACATACAACTTGCAGAGAATTCTGGGTCTCTGTATGGATATTAATTTTCTATCTTTTGTCTCATCTTCATTGTTAAACTGCCTGGTTGGAAGCCTTGTTTTCCAAGAAAATGGAGAGGATGAACCATGTTAAGCAGATTTTGCAAGTGATGGATGGGATTTCTTGTTTGGGGAACAAAAAAAAAAATTGAATTTTGCCTCACACAATGCTTTCTGCAGGTCTCCAGCACTACGGGACTAATGAGCCTTCCTAATTGGGATGATGACTAATAGGTGGATGAGCTTTATTTTTCCTAGAAAAGTTTCCTTACAGTGTGAAATTTAGAGGACCTGTGACCAATTTCCATGAAAATCTGCTCCTTGGGACCCGTCCGACTACACCACGGTCACCTTTGGGGCCAAAGAAATCGGAGGGCCAACTCTTTAATGTGGGAGGGAGATGCTAATTGTAGATTAAATGAGTGAACCAGAGCTCAGCCAGCGATTTTGAGTGTCTTTAGCATATTCCAGTGAGGCTTTCCTGCTCTCCAACGTGCATGGAGCCATCCTCTTGGCCTGGCAAGCGTCCAGGTGGCTGTTCCTCTCCTCCCCTCCACGAGTCGAGAAGAGAGAAGGAGTCAGAAAGTGACATGGCAGATCTCCAGTCCTCTCCACATATATTTCACTAATATGGCCATTAATATCGTGGACCAGTGCCTGCTTCATAAAAGCAAACCCAATACGTCGCTACGAACGCGGAGCACGAGTGATTTAGAAGCTACTATTGCTTGGACAAGGGCAGACTTAAAAAGCCTGATCTCATAAATCTGTGGTTTCTCCACATTTTTAGGTTGTGTATATGAGAACTCCCACACCAGATAGCAGGACGTGTAACATTCTTAAGTCCATGAACTCCGGTCACATGATGGCAATTACTGAAGACCTCGAAACAAAAAGACCAATAAATTCCGCATCGAGAGCACAGCTCCTGTTTGGTCACTCGAAGCAAAGGGCTGAATTTGGCCAGAACTCCGTGGATGGAAAGGTCTCATCCTTTCAAGCATCTTGATTTCTCAACATGCTGTTGATCATTTGTATACCTCTCTCTGACTACATGTTGGGCAAAAGAATGTCCACTCGAGTGTCCTTAAAGAGCCCAAAGAATCCAGCCCAGCAGGACCTGGCTCCCAATTCCTTTGGCCTCTTCAGAAATTCAGCATCAGTAGCTTTGGAGAGGGAGGAATTACAGCAAAGTCCAGCTAAGCAAAGTTTAGCTTTCCAAATACAGAGGTTCTTTAGAGCACAGCATTGAATATCTCGGACTGACATGATAAATATGGGAACACTTAAATCCCAGGGAAGACAGACCACAAGTACTCTGGAGAAGGAAAACTGATTTAAAACGGGGAAGCAGGTGAAAAATGGGGTGGCAAAAGTGGGGCAAACAGAAGAATTCACCACCCACTGCAGAGGATGAGAAGCACCCACAGTTTAGCATCTCCCTGGATCAAACTCCTACAGATGAATTCAGCTGATTGTACCAAGAACTCCACATCTTATTCTCTCCAGAGCCGTCAACAGAGATTAGTACGAGGGGAAGCCAAAGTCTCTTTGCTGCTGCTGTGGGTCTCTCCTGCAAACCCTGGTGTGGTCTGAGCACGCCTGGTGCTGTGAGTCATTAGCTGAGCAGAGCACAGCTTGCCCCGACGTTCCACTCGTGCCACGGGTGAAGCTGCCAGCCCTTTGAAGGAGATAATGCGTCCACAGCCGGGCCAGGGCAAGTTGGCACCTCTCCACTGCCTCTGAGATTTACATATGTATTTTTAAAATGAAGCAGTCATTAAAATGCTGCTTCTCTCCGATAATTGCAATTATCCCATTCTTTCGGTGGGCCACTGTAAACAGAGAGTTCACTGTCTTGTCTTTTGCTGCAGCAATAGAGTCATCCCAATCCCAGGACTTCCTCTTTGGCAGCAGGCGATCCCATCTGAGTCACTGAGTCTTTCTTCATCCTTAGACTCTGATGGTCTGATAACATTTACTCAGAACTATAAGCAATTAAAACCAAGATGACACATTAAAACAGTCTCGATTTAGAGTCCATCTTTAAATGATTATTTTGAGCTGATTGGGAAATGGAATTTCTGCTCTGCAGGAAAGTCAAACGTTTCAAAATTCCCTTTCATCACAGACTGGAATGCAACCTGAATTTGGCTTAAATCCCATCTTAGTTGGACTTTCGGCACCTGGGACTTGCAAACTGCTTAATGTCAGCCGTCACTTCATCCTGGAGAGAAGTACAGATGTTTCCACATGGGGGACAGAGTGGCCTCCATTAAAATGCACTCAGCACTGTCCCATTAATTAGTCTCAGGACAGATAGAATTCCAGCTTTCTACCCAAACCTTCCACACAGGCATGGCTGTGCCCGGACCACACCTAACCACCTGAGGGATAAACCCAAAATGCCTCGAGGGCAAAGCACAAGAACATTTCCCCAGTAGAGCCAGAGCCCATGAAAGAAGGAGTTGTGAGTCTGAGAACTTTCTGGACTGGACAGACATGATTCCCCCAACAGAGAAACACTGTGACCTCCCCTCTCGCTCCTCACACACTGCACACGAGATGGATCCACAGCCCCTGAAAGCCCTTCTGGAATGATTAATTTATCTGATACAACAGGATGCAAACTTGTGGGGAAAACCAATAGGAGGACAGCAAACGGAACACGACCGTGTTGTCACGAAGGCCCATTTCCTATTAGAATGGAATAAAGGTTTTTATTGGAAGTAGTTGGGTTTCTGTAAGAATTTTGGAGTGACATTTATGGCCAAACCAGTTCTCCACCATAGTCTTTGACCACGTTCACCGTGATTTTTGATCACTATCCCTCACTTGTCTCCCACGCCTCCTGCAAAGCAGAGACATGATTGCAGCCAATGCAATTTTGGACCAAAATCCTCAGTGCTGAGCAAAGCTAAATACACAAGTGCATGTTACTGCTGCTCTCCAAGCAAGGCTCTGCAGCACAGCTCTGAGATATTTCCAAAGAACAGAATAGGGATGTTGACTAATTGACTAATCTGTCAACAGAATAGAATTCTGAGGAACTCAACAGTAGTGGTGGGTCCAAGATTTCTCAGCTGAGCTGCTGTCTCAAGGGTGAAGGGTGGATGGGTGAGGACCAAATGCTCCTCCATCCAAGAAGGAGAATCTCTCCCATCTCCAAAGTCTATATGGGTGGTGTCTTGCTGCTCTCCAGCCACAGATCAAAGCATGGCCATTCACTCCCCTCCCCTTCCTCCCGGATTGGTGAGGATGCAGGACTGGAAGCAGGCTGTAGCAGACATTGGTCCTACCCCTGGTGGGGATGATGGAAGGCCTGAAATCCTTCCCTGTGCTGCACAATTCATCTGCTGCAGCATCTGGACATGCCTTACATTTTTGACCAGGCCAGGACTGAAATGGTGGCTATTAAAAGCACCATTCTTCACCTACAAGCTGTAAAGGGCTCTGCTTTCACAACTGCTTGAGTGATGGGCCATTACTCAACTGCCCATACAGAAAAGCTATTTGCACTAAGTTCCTTGCAAATCAAACGACTTTCTGGTTTATTGAAATTGCATTGGCTTGAGTAGCCTTGTCATCACCAAGTGCCTTTGACTCCTACAGCAGAACAGCCCCAAGGAAATCTGCCACAGCTGAGCAGGTGGGAAAAGAGGGAGCAATGGCCTTTTATAGGATGAAAACACATTTCTGACTCTGAAGGGCTCCTGAGGAAGAAAATCAGAATATGGGCTCTGATTCAGCAAAGCAATTAAGTATATGCTTTAAGTCAAAGCCTTGCTTAATTCCTTTGACTCCAATGGGATTTAAGCAAAGACTTAAGACTTAACTGAATTCAGGTCTAAAAATTCCTCTGACATTTTTCCCTTCTGGATTATAGTGAAAGAAAGTGGTTATAGTGCATGCCTTGAGAAGCAGAGGGGTGATGAACTGTGATGCACATTCAGTCTAATGTAAAGCTTTAAAAATCACTTGGCAGGAATTGAGCAATAAATTAAGTTGCTCAGCTGGTCGTTCTTTGCAACCAAAGCCATTGTTTTCCAAAGGCTCCAGCATTATAACTTCCCAACTGGCCCCAACTCCGCTGTGTCCCATCAGAAGAAACTTTACACTTGATAAGTCCTCTAATATGCCAGGGGGAGTTCCTCCCTCCCCTCCTGCTCTTCTCCCACCTCTTTAATGAGCATCTCCATTAGCTTTAAAGTACAAAGGGAGTTCACTTTGTAAGCCTTTGTGTTCCTTGCATGTTGGGATCACCGAGGAGCAGTTCAAAAAACAATCTGCCCAGAAACCACAGTTTATGAGTCCCAGAAGTTTCATTTGCTCAGGTCAGACTGAAAGCTTGGCTGAAGATACAGTAGAAATTTTTCTCTGTCAGGCAACAGAAAGCAGTACAAAGAACCCAGCTGTTAGGTCTCAGAGCCCAGGCCTCTAATTAAAACAGTGGAAAATTAGATAACTTCACAAATTCATCACTGCCACCACTGGCTGTCAAAAAAGAAAGGAAAAAAAAAAAAGCTTGGGGGTTACCACCCACCTTTTGTTTATGTAGCTAACCAGTGTCTCCATCGAGAGTGTGTGTGTGTGTGTGTGTGCACAGAGCAGAGTTTTTCTCCCTTCCCCCTTGCTTTCAGCCACTTTTTGCACCTAATTCAAGAAAACTTCTCTGATGAGACTGGAAAAAGGGCTGTAAAACCAGGACTGCAGACGTGCCTCCCCCGACAGAATCTTCTAAAGGGTTCTGTTCCTGCGAGGGAAAATGCAAAAGGCTCAATTTTATTGTTCTCAGGGGAGGAGGGAGGGGATTATTCTTCCCAAAGATGCAAGATACGGTCAGTGTGGGGCTTCTGAATGCCTGGCCTGAGATCAACAAATGTCACTTGTAGCTTGTGATCAACTCAGCGTAAAAAAACCTCCAGCAAACAATACCTTCATCCCTGAAATAAAGGAGGAAAGACCTTGTAGCACAAACACTTCAACGACAGCCAAAAAAAGAGATCTTCCTTTTTCTGTACAGTTAAATTCATGTTATAATTGCAGCGCAGAAGTTCAACAGCCCTCAAGAGTGAGGGGGATTAAAAGCATCTCTTGTGTTAAGCCTTGCTTTTAGAATAAAAACCCTCTTTCAAACAGCCCGGGAGAGAGACTCACACCTTGAGAGCCACAGCAAGTACGAACCAGCTGCTCCTTCACAACCTCTGGCACAGGGGACAAGCAGGGGGTAGGAAATGGCTCCACAAGGGGCAAGAACCAGACTGAAAAGGAAAACATTTTATAAATACCGAAGTGGAAAACCAGTTTAGGGCTGGGTCTGGGAGTTGGTCTCAGCTTCAGTTTCTTTTGGAACTGCAGGTACAGGAGCAGCAGGGCGGACGCTTCCACCCTGAGTGTGACACCAAAACCAACTCTGTGGTTTGGTGGTTTTTTTGGTCACAAAACCTGTCACGACACTTGAATATCTAAATCTCCTCTGAATATCTAACTCTGTGAGCTGAGCCCAAGCAGCCAAGGCTGCTGAGGGTTGTGCTGCCTCCTGTCCCAGGTGACCAGGCAGAGGTGGGGCAGGGCTGGGAGCTCGGCAGCCTCTGCTGCTTCTCTGCTTTTGTTGTCCTTGGCAAGGGGGGAAAACAAGCATTGGCTTGGAATAAAAAGTAGGATTGCAAGAGCATGGATAAGAGCAGAGCTAATAAAGAGAAAGATGAGGCAAATAGCTATGTCAAGACCACTGCTACATTAATCCATTAATTAATTTCCATTCACAGAGCAGGAATAGCTGCAAGCCCTTAATTTCCGTTCCCAGTGAAATGAAACACATTTAACAAGTAAAGCCAATGCGATTGCTTCAACTAAACCCATTTCACCTTCTACCAAGGTGACCTTGGGGCATCCAGAGGCCCCAGCAGCTCAGAAGTGGCTCCATCAAAGGTTTGTGTGATCAAACCCACCAGCTGCTCCTCGGGTGGCCCAAACGTTTCCCCACCACGCTGAAGGACAGGGCAAAGGGTGAGCACGTGCCATCACACAACGCCCTGGCTGGAGCCACTGCTGTGCCATCACACAACCCTCTGGCTGGAGCCACTGCTGTGCCATCACACAACGCCCTGGCTGGAGCCACTGCTGTGCCATCACACAATGTCCTGGCTGGAGCCACTGCTGTGCCATCACACAACGCCCTGGCTGGAGCCACTGCTGTGCCATCACACAATGTTCTGGCTGGAGCCACTGCTGTGCCATCACACAACGCCCTGGCTGGAGCCACTGCTGTGCCATCACACAACCCCCTGGCTGGAGCCACTGCTGTGCCATCACACAACCCGCTGGCTGGAGCCACTGCTGTGCCATCACACAACGCCCTGGCTGGAGCCACTGCTGGGAGCAGAACTTTGTGGCTCCAAGGGAGCCAAATCGCCCACAGCCCGTGGGGCTTCGCAGTGATTGGTGCCTTTGAATTGCTATAATTGGCAAGATTTTTCTAAAAACAAAGAGCCCCAACAACAACCCCTTCCCAGTTCTCACCAACAAAAGGTAAAGACATTGAGAAGGACGGCATTCTCTTGTCACATGTTACCTTCTAAATCTTGAGTCTTCCTTTGTACTCTGACAGTAATTTCACATATAGACATGGCTGCCAAGCGAAGTTTGTTTGATGTTCTTTCCTGCCTTTGTAATGGAGTTTCCTTTTAAGCAGGAGGAGGCGGAGGGAGAGGGGATGACAGGGGCTTATAAATATGGAAAAGACACTTTTTGGCATAAAATTCACGTCACATTTAAAATATCTCCATGGCTCTTTTATTTCCACCCCGTCCCCCGGTAAACCGGCCACCTTTGGGATTGTCCACTTGGAAAATCTAATGTTAAAAAAAGAAGCACAGAAGGGAAAATCATCATTACTGGAAAATATTCAAAACTTTGGGAAGCCAAAAAATAGCCCACAACCAAATCCACTATAAATCCTGGAGTGATGTCTGTGCTACCTCCTCTGCTCTGAAAGGTCACACTGTCACCAATGCACCTACGGCAGCTGTAGTCAAGGGAGCAATGAGTGAGTTGGGGCTCTCTGAAGTGACCAGATCTTGGCTAACTTATGCATTCCATAGGAGGAAAAGGGCATAAGACTCATCCTATGTCTTAATAATAAAGTTTGGGGAGGTAGCTCCATGTTGCCCACCTATAAGGCAAAGCTGAGGATGATCCAGGCTGCTGAGACTGTGAATCACCCATTAGAGCTGTTAATTTGCACCTTCTAGTCAGTGACCTCAAAGACCTAAGTGGCATCTCTGTGGTTACACAGCAAGATCAAGAGAGAAGAAAGCAGTTGTGACCCAAAAAGCAGGCACCTGGTCCTTAAAGTCACGGTGCTGATGTTGCCATGCCCAGGACCAGACCTGGGTTACTCCCACATCCAGAGGACTAGAATGACTAATCTGAGACAGCACATGATGCAAAGGACACCTTGTAATTGTGTTATCCCAGGAAAAAGTCGGAGCAGAGCATGAGATGTCCTGGAAATACACCAGCCAAGCCCCCAGAGTTTCAACCCACCAGTGGCTGGTGAACTCCACGCTCAGCTCCACTCAGCTGCCGTGTCTGCATTTCCTGAAGCTCCTCAAGAAGGACCTACCTGTCTCCCTGCTTTTTAGCACATAACGTATGTGCATTTCATTTATCCCCGTGACTGTTTTCTTTAGATTGCTCTCAACGCTACACACTTTGCCTGACACATGAAACCCCCCTCCTCTGATAGATTTATATGCCTTATAAACAAAAGCTAAAAAATGTTGCCAACGGCCCCAAGCCCCTGCCAATTTGAGCATATGGAAGAACAAGAAGTCAATGGATCTTTTTTTTTTTGTAGGAACACTAGGGTTTGAAGCAGAACGATCCATTAGTCCAGCTAATGAGGGATTGTTCCCCATAGTATATTCCCCTCAGCACTAAATGACTCAAATGATAGCCCTTCCAACACTTCCCTGGGGGAAACGGTTCTACAGCCTAATAGATCACACTGTCAGGAGTTTGCGGCCAGATTTATTTCAAAGACTACGAAATGTGCTGGAGTGTTTGACTTGGAAACCCTTTAAACAGTTCTTGACTTTCATATTTGTGATACCACAGGCATGACTTCAGCTGCTGGGCCTCCCCACCCAGGCCCTGCACACACCTCTGTCCCACGCAGGCACTCCCACGCGCGTGGGGTTGGGCTCACAGGGCTTGCTGTGCAAGGAAAGCTGCAGCAGAAAGCAGGTGTGCTGAGAGTTTGCTGCTCGACGGGCAACCGAAGCCTTAATTGGTTTGAAAAACGTGGGCTGACGTTAATCTAGGGAGAATTACTCACAAAATAAATAAATAAATAAAATTACAAATCGGAGTATTTGATGCCACTGAGTTGCCGAGAAATGTCCACAATACTACTAGAGAAGTTCTGTTTGTGTTCCCTATTGAACTGTGGCCCCAAGACCACCAGCCAAGCTCCTGGTTTTCCACAGGTGCCTTTCTCTTAGCTTGGCTCCAGCAAGATGTAAATCCCATCTTGCTGTGCAGCAGGTGGGATCAGAGCTGACTTGTTCCCAGAGCCAGTTTCTCCTCCAGTCCCTATCACCCTCTTGGCTCAGTGGCATCACTGTAAAAGCAAGACATCTGGAGGCACTGCACCCATTTGTCCTGGGGAAAAATAAAGCCAAAGGGTGAGCTTTTCCTCAGCTGCTGGAGCTGAAGGTGTCCCAGTGGAAGGACTACAATGGCTCTGCAGGAGCTTGAGGTGGTGGGTCAAACTGGTGCTGAATTCAGAAAACAAACACAGATTAAATTCTGCCTGATGTAGAAAACCCCTCCTGCTCTTCTGACAGCACAGGTTCGATGCTTCATCCACAGATACACTCTGGGATGATGCATTGCTTGGGAACACTTCATAGCATCCTGCAGGATTAACTTGGAGAAGCAGAAATCTCTTCCCAGGACAGGTTCATTATCCAGACAGAAATATCAGATGCACATGCACACACCCAACCCCCCTCAGAAGTTCGTGGTTTTCTTTTTTCTCTTCAGGATGGCCTTAATTTACCTCCTTCCACCACAGCTTTCTCTCTCTAGAAGTTTTAAAACGGATACCTCAGTTTTCTTCAAAATAGAGATTTTGGCAAGGCTTTGAAATATTCGGAAGCGGGCAGGACATGTATCATGTCTCACCCAGAATAAACCCCTTTTGTCATCTTCTGCATTAACAACCCTTGGAGTTATCTGCCAGAGCACTGTTGTAGGAGATGCTGTACAAACAGCACAGAAATGGGACCTGCTTTACTATGAAGTTTATAATTCACTTGGGCCAGGACTTAAAAATGTTCTGATTTTATACCTAAAAATAAAACAGAATAGAATGTACTCTCCTCCTGTTACCATCCCTACCACCAAGAGGAGAAATAACCACTTTTAAGGGTGAAATGCGATAACAGGTCCAGCGAGTGAAATGAAACCCACATAAACTGATGTAAGGCTTTAAGTGTGTGCAAAATGCACTCACTTTCTTGGCAGATCCGATTTTTATGCAACTAAGGCAGGGAAGTTACATAAGGCAATCCATCCCCATGCACTTTGCTGGGAAGTAGAGCTGCCACTGGAATTCCCGTGCCATTAAAGTGGAAGGAGACTGTTGAGACAAGTTTGTGGGAGACACTGGCCCGAGACAAAGGCTCAAAAACTTTGCATGGTTTGAAATCCCTATGCTCATGCGGCTCAAGTTTTTGTCAACCATCCAGCTCTTCCTAAAGGATCACACTGCCATTGTCCAGGACAATGGGAACGGGAGGAGGATTCAGGCACCACAGATGGTTGACACATTTCAGATCAACGCAAAGAGCAAAATCTAAGCATTGTGGCTTAAGCTGTTTCTCTGGCTAGAGAGAGCTATGGATGGCCCAACAAAAACACCAGGCATGACTTCTGGCAGTGAAGTCTATTCTTTGATATCTCACACGCAGGTTTTGCCTCTAGTTGAGGCAACTCGATGCCACCTAGAAATGAAACCGAGCGGCTTTGATCGATCGCACCTCCCACGGAACACACCGAGCAGGCTCCGGGCAGGAAAGCTCTCGGGGGATTACTGGAGATGCCACCACAGATAGCACTGCATTCCTTCCACACATTAAGCTGCTTTACACCGTGCCATGACTTGATAAGATATGGGAACATAACACAATCGGACATGATACGCATAACCACGGCCAAAAAGAGGAGGAGAGGAAGGAGGAAAGAAAGCTTTTGTTTGGGGAAGGATTATCTGTTTCCGATGAGGGCATTCCCTCCAAGGGTTGGGTGGCTGTTCAGTTGGGGAAGGGGCTGCCACAGGACAAGTTTTGAGTGTCCCCCGGACCTCTAAACACGAACACCTTGTAATCAAGGGAATTAAACTCAAGTGCGGGCTGAAATTTTAATCTCTTCTTACATCCAACCCAAACATTGTTCTGTTTTCTTAAGGGATTAGCAATTATTATGACAAACAACATTGCTTCATCCAGAGTTACTCTGCAATTCCTTATGAGCTGCCTCCTCAGACCTCACACTGCACAGAGTTGGTGGAACGACCACCACTTGTTACAGGAGTTTGGGGACTCCTGGGCTGGTCAGTCTGGTGACAACACAGGAACAAAAAAAGTTATTTTACTGAGGGATTGCCTGAAACAGGGTTGGCTGCATCTTACTTCTTCTCTAAATTATTCCCCTAAATTCTGATTTAACCCATTTCAAGTTTTATCCTTTTCTAGATGATTGTTATCCAAACTGGAAGTTCTGCACTTCAGCAAAGGTGCTTTCAATTCCCTGCAATATCTTGATTATCGTAAAATTTAAGTCTATCGAGCAAATATTCAGTCTCCTATTAAAAAAAAATAAATCCACTTTCAGTAAAGGCACTCCCAAAATCCACTCACCTTTTCTTACAATGTATTTCTGAAACTTACTTTGTTGTAGAAGGCACAGTTCTCAGATTGAGGACTAAACACTGTGGGAGGATTGGGAGTTTCTTTTGAAAGGTATATTCTAAAAACCAGCTAATAATCCTTTGGAAAGGTCAGGAGAGTAATGCATTGGAACAGACTCTGCCCATGGCAAGTGTGCTCACTGAAATGTGAGTGTTCATTTAAGTGCTTTGCTGAATCAAGGCCTAAATTCCAGGTTTTATTCAGCTTGGTAGCAGTGACAGAACAAGGACAGGAGGATTATTTCATAAAAGGGTTTTTTTGGTTCTGTTTCAGCAGTTTCTTACTAGGATTTGAGCAACAATCCCAGACCTGCTAAATTTTCTTTGTGAGGAGATGGGACCAAACGCTGAAAATTGATTCTTATTATTTGGCAACAGCCCTTAAAAAGAGATTTTAAATCCATCTTAAATGGGAGTTGTCACCAAACCCCACACCAAGCTGGGGGATTACAGCACTGCAACACTTTGAGCTCTGGGTGAGGCTGGACCTGTCACCTGACTAAGGATGTGCCAGATGTTGTGCTGCTGTGAGCCAGGTTTCCCTTGGAACCACCACCACCAGCCATCTCCTGATGCTCAGGGAGGCTGCAGCTTGTGCCAACACCTATAGGAGAGCTATGCAGAAACCCCAAATGAGCTGCAAATCCCCTTCAAGGAGCTGGGGACATCCCTGTGTATGCTCACACTGAACGCTGTGGTTTAAGCCCTTCTTGGATGGGGCAACATGAGCTGCATTCCCAAGAAAGCTCAGGAGAAGTTGGTCAGGTGGCAATTCTGCTTGATTTGGATCCAGCAGTTCAAGAGAACAAAGAGCAAAGGGGATAAAAGATGACAAACAATATAAAAGCTACATGGATTAGTCTAACCTTTTTGTTCCCAAAGAAGAATAAAACCCACGGTGATGATGAGTTTAGAGAAGTCATGTGCAAGTTCCTAGGAAAATCTTCCAGGTGGGTATAGAAATGTGGGGACATGGAGACACCTGCTTTGGTGCCTGGCAATGCACTGCCCTCCTTTGGAACCTCAGGGATGTCACTGCCAAAGCAGAAGTCCCCAAAGGCTGGGGGAACTGGGATTATTCAGTCTGCAGAAGAGATGGCCTCGGGGTGATCTAACTGTGGCCTTCCAGTACCTGAAGGGAGCCCCCAGAAGAGATGGAGGAAGACTATTTAAAAGAGTCTGGAGTGACAGGACAAGGAGAGATGGCTTAAAACTTAGAGAGAGAGCTGGTTTAGATTGGATATTAGGAAGAAATCCTTCCCTGGGCGGGTGGGCAGGCCCTGGCACAGGGTGCCCAGAGTAGCTGTGGCTGCCCCATCCCTGAGGGTGTCCAAGGCCAGGTTGGATGGGGCTTGGAGCGACCTGGGCTGGTGGAAGGTGTCCCTGCCCATGGCAGGGGGTGGAACAAGACGATCCTTAGGATCACTTCCAACCCAAGCCATTTCATGATTCTATGATTTAGACTACTGAGGCTGTACCAGCAATAGAGAGAAAATAAAACAATGGTGCCTGCTTGCAGAGGGATTTCCTTTCACCTTCCAGACCCACAGGGGTCACCAGAAAGCACACCTTGCTTGCATTTGGGCACAACCAGCTCAGATTTGGGAGCTAGTGCATATTCAACCTTCCACTCCACGGTATGAACAAGCTGGGTGGGATTTTATGTAAATTTTCGACTCTGTCTTCACCTTGGTACATAATTCTGAGATCAGGAGGCCAAGCAATCAACTTTGGTTGAAATTTAAGGTTTTTATTGTGTTTACATGTGTCAAGGCAGGTCCTGGGACAGAGGTCTAGTAGGGTTGGAGGTACTGGTACAACTGGAAAACAACACCTACGCTCTTATTAGAGCAGTTTTAGAGCAAAGCCTGAGGTGCAGCCTAACCTGAAACAGAAATATTTGTCACTCAGCTCTTGGTATTAAGCCCAGCTGTGTGCATATGCCCACTACCAAGTAAGAGTGATGAGAACCACAATATCCTCCAGTTGTTCTTACATTTCAATGCTCAAAACTCCATATGTCCACCTTGGGCTCAGTTCTAAGAAGTTTTGTCCATTGAGAGGCTGCCATTATACAAACCAGCATCTCCTCCTGTGCACCACAGCCATGGTAAATGCCAGCACCTACCTCATCAGGGTGGGGATGGGGGAAGGGGAGAAGGGAAAAAAGGAATCAGTTGGATTCTTGGTATCAAGCCAGAGTGCTCTCATAGAAAGGGATTTGTTCATCACAAAAATTGAATTCGCACCATTTCCCTGATCCGAGAAGACAGATGAGGTCAGACCCTTGGCAGGAGGTGCTTTAGAGACAACTCTAATCCGTGTACTGACAGGAATATTCACTGGAGCTGTTGCTCACGCTCTCTCCAAGGCTTGATCATGGTTTGAATATGGACCTTGTCCCGGCTGACAGTTAAAAAGCTTTGTGGCCACTGACGGATGAGGTGGTGCCCTATAGATCCAACTGGGATTGTCATGTACAACATCAGCCCAGGAGCCTGAAGAGAACAGGGGTTAAGGGTTGACACAAAGTCTAGCTGGGCTCAGAACAGCAGCATGTGCTATGTACTTCCAAGGATGGTGTATCTTCATCTCTGCCTATGGGGGAAACCAAATGGACGTGTTGGATCGAATCCGTGTTCCCTGTTGAATTTTATTGCTGCTTTACGGGCCCACAAATCACAAGCGGATAGATAAGGGTGAGATAAGGTCGTTATCTAGAAGAAAAACACTGGGTTCTTTAACAGAGTGACCACAGTAAAAGACTCATTTTCAGCAGCTTGAGGTTGGATCTAACGGGCTTTTTTCTCCTTTTAGTCCAGAGCCCCGTGCAGCTGGCAGTGCTTGGCCACCAGGGTTATTCTCGAGCTTAGAAGCAACTGAGTAATCAAAAGTAGTTATCTCTTACTGGGAAAATGTTTAATTAATCTGTTGGTATTTAATTGAATCTTTGCAGGATTGTCATTAATAGAACGACCACCTAATAATGACAGCAGCCCAACGATCTGGCCTCATCTCACAGCACTCTGCCATGGCAATTGTCAGAATTCTATTGAAAATTGGTGACCATTTTGGAGTCCTCTCAGAAGAGAAGACAGAGGATCAGCCATGAGTCAGCTGCCAGAGGGATCATGGAAAACAAGGAAAGAGCGTCAGCAGGGATGCTGACCACTGACTCCGAACTCCTGAAATCTTAATTTCCAGCTTGGCATTTGGCAAGACTTCAGGCTCTGGTCCAAGCCCAAAGTCTTGATTCCTCTCCTTGTGCCCACTTAAGAAACTCAATCCAGAGCAAAGATGTTGGTGTGACTCAGACAAGAGTGTTTGGAAGAGAAAGATTATGGGGGAAACTCAAAGGACACTTGGCTGAAAGTCACTGGCCTTAAAATCAGAAAGCACATCTCCACTGCTGCCCAAATCCTCAGCCAGCAATTGGAAATACCAGTGACCACTGGGTGTTCAAGCCCCCGTGACCTGCAGCTGCTCTGGATCTCCTCCCTCTCAGAGCTGGGGAGTTTCTGATGCAGCCAGAACAATCAACCCAAGACCAAGTGCTGCCATGCCACCAACACTTCTTTAAAACATATCTGTCCCTCTTTCTGCCCACCTTGGCTCACGTGCAGGACAGCAAGAAGGCAGCAACCAAAAAAAAAAAACAAAAAACCAAAAACAAACCAAAAACCCACTGAAAAACTTCACTCAAGCAAAGGGACAGACAAGTACTTGGTTTAGTTTCTTACAGTCTCCAGCACCGAGAGGAGCAGGACTGGAGTGTGCCAGCAGTTATAGAAACACTAAAGTTGGAAAAGACCTCCCAGATCATTGAGTTAAACCTTCCTCAGTACTCTCAGAAGCTGTGCCTGGAACTCGAGTTGCTCTGGAAGTGCACTACATGTGGATATGCTTTTAAAAAAGATGTTGGGATTAGGAAAACATTGTTTCACTACAGGAATAACACATTTCAGCTGCAATCACTGCTGCTCAATGGGAAAAGTCTCTTCCAGCAGAGAGAGGATTTTGTGAGGAAATAAAGTGACACACACTAGGATGAAACTCTGGGATTTGGGATGTGGATGTTTTGAGGTATGGCGGTGCTGGATAACACTCCTCAAACCAAGCATTAGGCAGGCTGTGCTGTTTATCAGAGGGTTCAGGGACTGTAAGAAGAGCAAGCTGAAATCACAACTCCTTCAAAGGAGGTGCTGGCTTCTGTATATGACCATCTCATGCTTGATGAGAAATGGTTGAAAACTCCACCTGGAATGGTTGTGAGACAAGGATGTGTTGTGCTCAGCATCAGGTAGAGCTGGTGCCTCTCCCATGCCCTGACAATCCCTGACTTCTTCCCCAGAAAGATCCTGGTCCTAGAAACAAGGATGATGTCCTGACATCCACACGAACAGCTTTAGTTGTAGCAATCCCGTGGTAGCCACCAACCTCTCCTGACAGCCCTCAGCCCAAGGGAGCTGAGAGGTGGATAAATAATCTAGGCAGCACATGTGCTTCTCTAACTGGACAGGAACTCTGCAAGACTTTGATTTGCCTCTGCCAGAAACCTCTGCCCATCCTTTGCAGGGGCTGGCCAGGTTCAGTCACCCAACAGAAGCAGGTTTGTAGGTCACTGGCAGAGCTGCAGGAGCACAGGAGGCTCTGCTTACCCTCAGAGCTGTCCAACTGGAGGAGACCAGGAAAGAAAATCAAGCTAAGGAGTGTTTTTGAAGGCAGTATTTTTGATAGTTTGTTTTTCTGGCTTGTTGGCCTTTTCTCAAAAGGGATAGAGTTTCTCCAAGGGAAGTTTCTCTCTGCAAAGTGACTGACCCGCTGGCATCAGTACAAAGTTTTAGGAGATGAACTCATACTTCTGAGTACGATTCCTTTGCGCTGCTGAGAGCTGCTAATGAAGAGGAGCAGGGAGCAGCGAGAAAGGAAGTAAGATCCAGCAGCTTGGGAAACATAAAGCAGGGACTAACACGGGCCACAGGGTCCTGATCTGCTACAAGTATCTCCAAAGCAGAGGGGTCAAGCCCCCGCTCCTCCCCAGAGAGGACGAGCTTAAGGGTCCTCAGCAGCAATTGAAGCTCAGAATCCCTCCTCTGTCTTGCTCTTCTCCTGCCTGACTCAGAGAGCCTAATCTTCCCTGGCTTGCTTTGAAGTTACCCAGGGATTTAGATTTCTGCCTCTTTTAGGGCAAGGCAGAGTGCTGGGGGTGGAGGAGCAGTAATGGGACCATTCCCTCCATTCCCTTAACACAGACGGGGCACTGCAGTGACAGCGATAGCAGGGGGTGGCTGGTCCCCTCCTCCTCCTCCTCTCCCCAGAACACATCTCCTCCTGCTCCCAGCTGCTTCAGCAAGGCAAAGGATCCAACACCCGCTGCCCAGCCATCCCACCACAGCATCACTGCCTTCTGCTGGCTCCTTCCACTAGCCCCATGACTCCCCACGTGCCACAAACAGAGCCTGAGGCATCTCTGCAAACCCATCTGCTTCCACTGTCTGCAAACAAGAGCCCCCCAAAAAGGTGGCCTGGAGGGGCTTCCCATCTTGCCAAGAAACTTCATTTCATAAGGAAGTTAAGGAGTAACTACACTAAGCCTTGCAGAGTGTTGATGCATTGCAAAGGGATCCATAAGAATCAAGGGATTATTAAAAACCTCATCCCATCACAGTGATTTACATCCTCTGAATCTGCCTGGCTTGTACACAGCACCTTCCAGCCCAAGTAACTATTACACTTTGCAAAAGGGAATCCGATACATTATGTTAAAATATATTTAAGATAGATTGTTAGCCTTCCTTGCTTCCTTTCCAAGGAAGGAGAACGGAGCCAATGTCATTCTGTGAGTCACAGGAAGAATAAAATTGAATCCTTGGGGCCAGCGTCTGAAAACAGAGTGGCAAAGGATTTTTTTTCACTCCTGTTTTTCAAATAACCTTGAAGTTTCTCGCTGGTCCACAGCATTCCAGAAAAGGTGCCTTCAAAACACCATAGAAGCATAGGGGTTTTGACTCTCCAACCCCCTGAAAAATCTACCTGCTCACCCCAAATTTCCTATCGCTGCTGAAAAATCCTTCTGTGCCTGGGGGCTCTTGGTTCTGTTCCCCTCTAACCTTCAGGCCTTGCCCAGCACAATGAAGGCTGTCAGCAAAGGGCACCTGGCCAAGAGCAGATGCCAGGAAGGTTACCCAGGCTTTGTTCACTGGGACACCCAGGGAGGCAGAAACACAAACCTCCCCACTCCGGGTTCATCTGCAAGTCTCCATCCAGGAGAGAAGGTGGCTGGGACCATTTGTGTCCCAGGGAAATCGCGGGGCTTTACCCTGAATGTGTGGGAATATCCAGGCAAGGACTTGATTTAGGGGAGTGTGAGATGTGCAGCACCTCTGAGTTTTATAACTTGGAACAGCTTATCTTCTTTTACATCAAGAAGCATCTGGGAAGCAGCCAAGGGCATAGAGCAGAGGAGATAGCAAGTGGGAAGGGAGAGGAAAAAAGTCAAGGGGAATACAGGCATATTTATAAAAATCAGAACAATAGTTTCCCAGAGCTGTGATAAGAACTATTTTCTACTCACAAATAAAAATGCAACACTGATTTTTTTGTCATGCATTTCTCCCCTTCTCTTAAAAAGCAAAAGCCAAGCCCCACCACTTTGCCCGAAGCCAAAGCATGTCACAAGAGCAGCAGTCAAGGTGGAAGGAGTTCATCCTCCTGCCTCCCAGCAGGGGAGACATCTGCCCAGAGCTTTTGGACAGGACCATGAAGCTGGTGGTCCTGACGCACTCCCTGGTGAGCATTTGCTCAGATCATCAGGCTCAGTGTGCAACGCTCCCTCCAGTCTGAACCCATTGGCAAGAGCATCTCAAAGGGTGGCCTGGGCTCGTAAACAAGCAGAGCTTTGCATCCCCAGCCAGCAAGGCTGAGCTTTGCTGGCAAAGCCGCCTCGTGCAGGATCCCTCTGGCTCCCTGCCTGGCTCTTGCAAGTGTTATCAATCGCCCGCTTCCAGGAACATTAAAGAAATCAAACTTTCCTTCTTTCTCTTGCACCCCCTCCCTTTAAATAGCAGCTTAAAAGGAAACAAATTTAGATCAAGGTCAGAGGGATAAAGAGGCTGTTTCTCATGCTCTGAGGAAATCCTTGCAGTTGGATGGTGGATGAAGTTATCTCCCAGCCCTATCTGGACATGAATTCTGAGAGAGGCTGGGAGGGATTTCCCAGGAACTTACAATCCTTTTGCTGTGGCAAGGCTGGACCCTCTCTGCACACCATTCCCAACAGATCCCCCACACAACTGTTCTGTCCACGATGCATTCATGGGTGCATCCTTGGAAGTGTTCAAGGACAGGTTGGACGGGGCTTGGAACAACCTGGGCTAGCAGAAGGTGTCCCTGCCTGTGGCAGGGGGTTTGGAACTGAGGGTTCCCAAACCATTCTAGGATTTCGTGATGATTCCATGAGTGTCATCTAGCCTTGTTGTCCAACAGCAGCATCTCCAGACCAAAAATCCCTGAACTGACAGACAGAACCACTCCACTGATTTCAATAGAATTCCTCTCCAGAGCAAAGACAATCACAGGGCTGCAGGTGAGGATGAGTGAAACCGCACCTGGTCAACACCAGTACAAGAGAGGTAGCTGCAGATACAGCTCCCACTGGAATCCAAGCATCAATCATCTCTGAAGCTGGAAGCAGCACTTTCAATATGCATTTCACCATGTAGAATTAGTTACAAGCTTCTCTAATTAAACCCATTCGTGCATGAAGCTAGGGAAAAGCCAGGCTCCACAGAATCCTTCCTCCCCATGCAATCACCTCAAGCTACAGCAGTGCATTTCAGCAGCAAGTTGAACAGGAGTTTTAGAAGTTCTTAGGCAAAATAACTATCACCCTTTTTCAACTTCTTATGGACAGATCTATGACTAAATCTTAGAGAGACATGGAGTAAAAGAGAAGCGACTCACTCAGTAGTACTTGGTTAAAAAACAAATTTGGGAGAAGGAACCAGCTTCTCCCAGGGTTCTGGTTCCTCATCTGGGCACAAGGTGTGTTCCACTTTCCCCAACCCCTTTAAATCATAAGGCAACATCTCCCCTTTTCATTCATCCTCTTAGCCCAGCAAAGTCCAGTGGGAGAGATAATAAAGAAGGAGGATTTCTAGTCCATGTTTAAAACATCTTATGCATTTTGGAGCTCCTTCCAGCTTCATCTCAGCAACGTGGTGCTGCAAGCCAAGGTTTTATACGTGTGTCATCGAGGAATCACATTTACAAATGAGATTAAGAAGTGAAATAAAAACCACTTGAGATGGAGATAACTCACTTGCTGGCAGAGAGCAAGGGGCTGAATTGATCTCCTGGCCCATGTGTACATTTTTCCATCTGCCAATAACACTCAGCAATCAGTCAGTGCCACAGCACGCAGTGTTTATAGCCCAGGCTTGTAATGAAATCAGCATCTCCCACAGGGAACTTAACCCCTTGATAAAGAATCAGGATGACACAAGTGGCCCCTATGGAACAGAGAGGAAATACCCAGACTAGTGCTGGCTTTGACAGACAAGTCTCTGAAAGCTTCCAGAGCCCTTAGAGGGCTATTGACAAACTCTAACACATAAAAGCCTGGAAAAGAGGTCTGCGTCTGGCTGTGACTCCCAGGGTTGCTCTGGGTACATCTCCAAGGTGCAGCTCCCCCTTTCCCACCTCCAGTCTGGGTCAATTCAGATTAGCATCAGCTTGGACAATACATCTCCACTTTAACAGCCCTGCAAGGAGCCAGGCAGTTGGTTTGTCTGCCCAACATCAGGGAGCCATCTGCAAGCCTAGGCCTGGACAACAGTTCAAGAGGTGGTTGGGGATCGCTGAGAACAGAGAACTCCCCATTTGGGATATAAAATACCAATCCAGTGCCCCTATATAGACTACATGATGCAGGGATCCCATACAAACACAGACCGTGCAATCAGCCTTCACACACAGGCAGCAGCCTGGATCTGGACACATTTAGACTGACTGCAAAGCCTTCCAGGATTTCCAGTCATCAGGCTTCCCAGTGTAGCCCACATTCCAGATGCTGGAGATCTTCTCCAGCTGCACTGCCAGGGGAAGGAGAGCTGTGCACCACCACCTAGGCCAGCACTGACTCTGGACCTGTCCATCCATCAGGGCCCTAAAAAACCAGTGTGGTATAAATCATACCATATAGGTCCACCACACCAGAGCCTTCAGCGTGGTTTTCCTTCCCCCAGTGAACTGCTCCAAGCACGAGACATTTTTTTCCAGCCCACGCTTTCCTAACGAACACTGTGAGGCTTTGTATAAACAAAGAAATGAGGCACGACAGTTCAAGACTAAGAAGAAAATATCACAACCATACCAACAACATCAACAGTTTAGAGAAAACGCTTGGAGCTGTCAATACCCTGCCATGAGTGGTGAAAGGTTTGGGACAAGTTCCAGTTTGAAGTAATAGACAGTTTGCTGGTTTGCTTACAAGTCTTGGGGGAAGACTGAACTCCTCAGCTGCAATCCAGAAATGGTACCAACTCCATGGAAATAAGAACATGGGAAAGTCCAAAGGGGGATAAATGCTAACAGCCATGAAAAATCTGAAATTAAAGAGCTCTTTGCCAAGAGAGGAGCTCAATAGTTTGGCTCCCCAAAGTTTGGGCCTTAAAATATATCTCAGCACTCCATAGCTGTACATTCCTAACCCCAGGCTGTTGTGTGCACACGTGGCCAGGGCATGCAAAGAAAGTTGGATTGGTCCTGGTAGAGGTACCTCAAGCCATATTTTCTTCCTTCCAAAATAAATACACAGTGGTGCAATGATCCCAAAGAGCTCCTGAATGAAGTTCTGCGAGCCATGCTGGTACTTTAACTGTGTGCTGAAGCTGGGCATGAACCCACACTCAAGTCTAGACTCACCTTTTGGCCACAGATTTAAATGCCCTGGCCATGGCTGGCACAGCTTTCAAAGCACAACGGGAACAGAGCCCTAGAGAGGACCTTGACCAAGACAAGAAGAGCCAAGCTCAGCAGCCCCAGCCATGTTTAAATCCATGTGCCAACAGCAGAGATAACAAAAGTGAAGGATTGAAGCAATCAATTGAAGCAATCAAAGGCATTACTCACCCATGACTTGGACTGGAAGCAGAGCCAGGAGCCAAACCAAGACGAGAAACCAGCAATTCCTGTGCAGCTGAACAACATCCAAGGGTCCATTCCCAGAAGAACCAGCCATGGCCAGAGCAAAGCAAGGAAGGGCTTTCACTGCTGAGCCAGCAGAAATAGATGCCAGGAAAGCAGACCCCACCTACAGAGATGATGAGGTCGGTTCACCTTCCTGATAGGTAGGAGGATCCACCAGGTGATGGGAGTTCTGCGCTAGTCAGGAGAATGGTTGGGCTCAGGTGGTGGGCAAGGACCTCGAGTGTCTCTGTGGGGCTTGAGGTGTGAAGAGCTACCGGATTAACGGGGTTTCAGTGTGGCTGATGATCCTCCTGCAGCTCCCACCCTGTCAGGCATCCTGGACTCCCCGCAGATGCCCCAGACCCGGGGTATCCGTGGGGCCAGGCCAGGCAGGGGCTCAGCACAGCTGTTCTGCAGCTGCATTTCATTCATGCACCGGCAGCAGATGGGCCCACAGAGACCTGCTGCTTCCTCAAGCTTCTGAGCTCCAGCTCAGCTCCCACAAAGCTGGGTTTTTATGGGCCTCCCCGTGTGTGTGAGCATGGATGTGTGTGTGTGTGTGTGTGTGTGTGTGCAATCCCAGGGATTTACAGCACATTTAGGCATCGCTTGGGGCCAGCGTTTTCAACTGCCGTATCCAGAAGCCTGGATCCACTGGGTCTTTGGTTTGTTTTAAAGCTAGTTTATGTTGGATTTGAAAACACAGCCCTGCTCTTCAGCACAAATTGACTTCCTGAGCTTGCTCGCTTCCTCCAAGCTCTTCTCCTGGCAACTCTGGTTGTTCTAGGGTTTCTACATAACCCTCTGGCATCTCCTGATGACCCAGCTCCCCCTCCCAACCTTTCCCATTTTGATCACTCCAAGGTTGTTAATTTAGTTGGCAACAGAACACCATCCCGAGCAAAACCAAGAGAACGAGCTGTGTCAAATCTCAAAGGTTTTAATGAATTTTAATCTGCAATATTTGCTTTTTTTTTTGCTTCTCATTTAGACTTTGGATTCTCTTTCTGACTTTCTTTCATGGTTACATTTTCTACGCTGTCCATCTTTCTGGGCCACCGGCTCCTCAGTTTGTGTCTTTGTGTTTGGTATTCCTTAGTTTTCCCCAGTGAAGGGGAATCCAAACTCACAACTGAAAACCTTCCTCGACATGGGTTTACATTAAGACACGGGGTTTTCTCCTGGGGTTTGTCCCACACGCCTCTGCTGGAAGGGAAGGAGATGTGGAGAGCCGTGGGGGAGCTGCATCTTACCCAGGCTCAGCAGGACTCGGGGCAGAACTGTCAGCAGCAGAAGTGGCTGCCCGGGGGGAAAGCTCCAGTAATGAAACCAAGGTGGCCGAGCTGCTGACAGCTGCAGAACAAGCCAGGGGAGAGGTGGGTTTGGGAGCAGAGGGGAATATTTCATCGTCCCTGACTCGATGAGTTTGCATTGGCACAAGACAATGAGGAGCAGATGTCAGGCAGAGATGCCAAACTACCCAGTACATTTTTACAGCAGAAATAATGACACTCTTTCAGACCACTAATGTTTGCAGTTTCTCAGCAGCAAGGGCTCGTTTTTGTAGAAAACCTCTCCTCGATGTTCTCCAAGAATGTGTTTTAACCAGTGCTGATGGCACTGCTTCAGCAGCAACCAATCCACAGGATGCTCCACATCTGCAAGCTAACAATGAGAATAAAACCCCTTTCCCAGAGCTAATTGGATATTCCACAGCCTCAGAGCCATCTGCATCCATCAGAGCAAACTCACCTGGGACCATTAAATGTGACCCTCTTCCACAGCACTTTCTCATAACCTGAGTAACCTGTTTGCCTTTCCTTTTGCCCAAGGACTGTGTTCATTCCTAGAATCGTTGAATCCTTTGTGTTGGACAAGACCCATAAGGTCATTGAGTCCTGTGTAATGGTTCTTGTGTAACAACAAATTTAGAATCTCTGGGAAAACTGAAAAGCTCAGCTGGGCTCATTTTTATTGTGGATGTACTCTGGCTAAACCAAATTCAGGAAGTTTCAGACCCAGACAATATGACCCATGAGCAGCCAAAATATTCAAGGTTAAATTGTTAAGCAATGGAAGGGGCTGCCCAAAGAGGTGGTAGAGTCTCCATCCCTGGAGGTGTTCAAGGACATGGCACTCAGGGCTCTGATCTGGTTGACAGGGTGGGGATTGGTCAAAGATTGATGATCTTGGAGGTCTTTTCCAACCTCAGTGATTCTGTGAAAGCTCCAAATTTTTAGGATATTCTCTCAGGGTACATGCAGAGCAGTAGTGTTCTGGTTTGGGGGTTTGCCTTCTTGTCATGGTTCTGTGCTTCCACACAATGAGGTAATATTAAACAAAGACAGGTCGAGAGAAGAGGAAAAAGGCATGGCTTTTGCTGGGGGAAAGTGGGAGAAAGGGAGGAAAAAGGAAAGGAGAGAGAAGGGAAAAGGAGGAGAGGAGAGGAGAGTGGGAGTCCTGCCGTTGGACGGATTGAGACCCAGAGGACAGCACCTGGAAAGAAGGTGAGGTGTAACTGCTGCCCATTGCTGATGAGGTCTTGATGCTTCAGTGGAAGAAAGAGGAAAGAGGATCCCAACCTGCAAGAGGAGCCACCAGGGCATTTCATGTCCAACCAGCATTAACTGGCACTCACACATCCCATGGGATTTGTGAGCAAGGGGCCCCCTGGAAGAAGCAAAGCCTGGGAGCAAAGGAGTGATGCCTGAGCCAGGAGGCGCTGCCCCAGCTGGGATCATGCAGGGCCATCAAGCTGAGCAGCAAACCCTCTGTTTTGGTGACATTTCCCATCCCTAGAAGAGGATTCTGGGTTGGCTTTTTTTTTTTTTAAGCACTCCCCTGAAAGACAAAATCCAGCTCAAGAAAGTGTCCTGACCACCTCAGGTGTTCTTTTTGAGAACACAAAGGAAAGAGGGAATTATGCTGTGATGTCATCAGCTGAACTGCCATTCAGAAAGCCGTTAATTTGAGGGTTTACAAGATCTGCATTTTTCCTGGAAAGGTCCTACAAACCAAGTGTCTGAACTGTAGTTACCTCTTTACAACCTGCCAGATTTTTCCCCATTAATGAAACACAGTTAAATATTCCAGTTCACCTTCTACAAATCTATTGTGGCATGTCCTGGGATTCAGCTCATGTCTATAAACACATATACTATTATCTTTACTTCCTCCTGCTTATTGGCAATGCTTGGTAATCTTTCAGTTGTGGTATGCAAAGCCAAACATGAACCAGTATTTTCCATTATGGTTGTAATTTTGGCCTGTAATTTTATCACTCCAATCTAAATCCACTTCAGAAACACCATAAACTAATTGTCACCGAATAAACTGAAACTTCGGAGTGGTTTATAAAAGTGATTTAATAAAAGCAAAATAAAAAGCAAATGTAAGCCATAATATTTTTGGCAAAAAGGTAAAATATTTCTTTCTCTTTACCTCCTTTAAATGCAGGAAGCTGCTTCTTTTAAATGCACTCACAGCAGGTTTGTTTGTCTTGGATTATGCAGTAACAGATATAACATTTGTCCTGTGAGAGTTGTTTAAAAAGACCAAAAAAAAAAAAAAAAAGCCCCAAATAGAAGGTAAACAGATCAAATTTGTGCATGGTGAAGATATCCTGGCCTTAATTTTTCAATAAAATATAAAATGTTAAGTGTTAACAACATGACCATGTTCTTCTTACAGAGTTTAAGCCGTTTTCACAGTTTGCAAACCCAAACACTGCCCAGCCCTGTGTGAGCTGATGCTGGGCCATAACCTAAGTGATGGCTGCGGGGCTGCCTCACTTCATTCACATTGAGGAACAATATACAGAGGATATAAAGCCATCAACTGCATTTATGCTGATTGAAAGGAACCAAAAAGCCTTTGCACAAGGAGTAAACAGGGAGTCTGGGTCCGAACACTATAACTGCTGCTAATTGTTCCTGAAGGGAACACTGCGGAGCCTCCCAGGTCTGGGAAAGGCAAATGATAACGAGATTTCCAGGAGTAACCCCAAAATAACCCCCCCACAAGGCTCCACAAGTCAAACATCCCAGGTTTGCAGGGGGGATGGCTTTTTAGGCAGCGACACGTGAAGGTTTGCGAGCGACGGCTCTGCAGGGGGAAGGAAAGGGAAAAAAAACCCAACCCACGTTTATTCATAAAAAATATCTGCTTCGAAACTGCAGCGGGAGCCTGTTTATAATAAACCAACAAATGATACAGAGGCTGCTGTTTGGCACAGGAATGGCCGGGGAGAGGCTTGTATTACATTTCTCCCTCTCAGCATTCATGGTATAAGGCAGAGCAGGCTGAAATTTATGTTCCCCTGGTACTGCTGTCCTGGCCGTGCTGCTCCAGAGACAGTTCTGGCACGGGCCCTCGCTGTGCTATACATTGCATCTCCCTGGATTTATTACCAGGGGTTGGGGTGAGGGCAGAGGGGCATTTCTGACTTCTTTATGGTGATGGAGGCACTTGAAGAGGCCAGGACAGACATAGATAAGTAGCCCCAGAGCCAGCTACTGACCACCACCCTCCCTGGTGCTTTCTTCTGTCCTGGGCCAGCCTGGTTTGTAACATAAGACCATCACTAATGGGTCTGGGTTTTGTGCAGGTTGGGAGAAACATGGGAAAACAAGAATTACTTTGTAGTGTTTTTGTTGCTTAGATTTTGCTCTCTCCTTCTGGTTTAGCAACAGAGCTGTGAGGGTGTCCCATCCATCCATCCATCCATCCATCCGTCCATCCATCCATCCCTCCATCCATCCATCCCTCCCTCCCTCCACTGAATCACAGAAACATGGAATCATGAAATGGTTTGGATTGGAAAGGACTTTAATAATCACCTAGTTCCATCCATCCAGCTGTGTGCAGGGACACTTTCCACTAGATCAGGTTGCTCAATGTCCAGTCCAGCCTATCCATCCGTCCATCCATCCATCCCTCCATCCATCCATCCATCCCTCCATCCATCCATCCATCCATCCATCCATCCATCCATCCGTCCATCCATCCATCCATCCATCCATCCATCCATCCATCCATCCATCCATCCAATCTTCATCTTTTGGTCAGCAAGACGTTTTCTGCCAGAAGCAGCCCAGGAGGGCTGTGTCAAACTCGCAAAGAATTAAATCAGGAAACCCAAACCCCACCAGGATCTTCTCTCCCAGTGCCTGAGAGGGAGCAATGAGCTTCGCACCACACGTTCCCTCCTTTGGATGCAGCCATTTCTCCACCACTGTGAGGTAATCACTGCAAAGAAGATACGTTGTGTCCTCCAAGTCTGATGGTAGAGAAAAGAGGTCACAGAAATGTAAAAAAGCAAAGTCATCCTCATCCTTCCCATCTCTTAATCATGTCGTGGAGAGGAATCTCTCATCCTCTGAGGGATGTTTCTGGTTACAGCAGGAAATCCAATCCCCTTGGGAAGGTGAGCATCCACCTCCATGAGATATTTTGATACCAGAGCCAAGACTAGGAGACCAGTCACTTTCTGTGCTGGAGATAACATGAATCCCTGTGTCCCTTTGCAGAGCAACAACAACCCTTTGGACCAACATTCGTGCAGGATTTCTGACCATTGCATTATGTTTTGATTTTGAGACCCACCAAAGCCACACGACCATGGGTCATGGTTGTTAAATCAATTTCCATCAGGATTAGGAGAAACCTTTGACTGAACCAGATGAACTTTTCTACATCAGAGTAACTTAATGCCTTTTCCGCTTGCAAAATACATTGAGAAAGAGCTTTGCAAGAGCTGGATATTACTATTTATTGTTGTTATTTTACAGAATTAAGTCTTGACTGTCAGTGAAACAGTAGCAGCATAAAATACAGTGCTGGAGTTAGAGTGTATGTCTTGACCCCTACAAATTACTCCTCAATGCAACAGCCAGGAAAAGCCAGAAATCAGGCAGAGTTAAAACAAGGGAGAAAAGGGTTTTTCAATACAAACCTCACTTTTTGCTCTGTGCAATTCAGACTTTAATAGAATGTTGTATCGCCAGGCAACCACCCCAAAACATGCCCATAAATTCTATTATGTGATTAAAAATACATGTATATATATAAGAACACATACAGAAAAATACAGAAATTATCTTTGATGGCAGCCCAGGGTAAAGTTCCTACCAAGATGGATAATTTATTTACATTTCTCCTCAGTATTATGAATGAATCTTTCCACCAGCACAACTCAGAGATATGTAGGTCATTTTTTTGCTGTTTCTCTTTCCCTACTTTCTTTAGGAGATAATAGTCAATTAGGACTCAAAACCAACCAGAACACATCCACTTATTAGGGCCTGAGCCACTCCTGACATTACTTGATAAATTTTGACTCTGATTTACTAAGAGACTTGGTGTCTGAAGGATACTGAGGCTTTTGAACCATCTTTCATGCTTCATTCTTTGCACATCTTTGTACCCTTTGCACATCACTCGGGAGAGGGACATGGCTTGGGCTGTTGAACTTTGGGCAACAGGTCCCTGATAGTCCCTTTTCTCTTGGATTCCCGTGAGTTGGGAATCATAAAATCATGGAATGGTTTGTGTCGGAAGGGACCTTATAAACCCATCTCATTCCAAGCCCCTGCCATAGACAGGTTGCTCAGAGCCCCATCCAAGCTGCCCTTGACACACATTGAGGTGTCCCTGTGTTTGGCCTAGGAAAGAAAAGGGGGGGGAGGGGGTGTCGCTTTTTTTGAAATATATTCCAATGCAGATTTATTTTTACATCGTTTTTATTTTTAAATCATCATGTTCCCCCTGGTCTCAGATTTGGAATCTGCAAAGGAGAGACTGTGAGAGAAGAAAGAGTGGGAAATTTATGATGAATGTCTCTGGTGGAAATGTGAGGAAGGGGACAGCAAAAGGCCAAAAGCAAGAAATGGAGGTGGAGAGCAACAGGGAGGAGAAGAGGAGAATAACAGCACGGGTGCCCTCTAGTTAGCACCAGTGTTTCTCACCTCCAGCATCCCTCCCTGAGTGTCCCATGTTTAGAGATGGGCATGGACTTCAAGTCTGACAGCCAGGCGTGATCCCATGGGAAGCGATGCCATGCCACGGATCCACAGTGCCCCAGGAGCTTGGCACACCAGGGCATCCCACACGGGGCCCCTTGTCCTCGCTCCACCCGGTGCATCAGCCTCGTGCCCCCTCATGCCACATCTGGCCCAATGGCTCTGCCATCTCAGCCTTTCCAAACGTGCCCCGGCATCTGATTTCCTTTCATGGCCAAGGTGCTTTTAATAACCCGCTGCCAACTGCGAGTGGTATGGCTGCGAGTGATGCCTGGTATGAAAAGAAGGAAGGAAGAAAAAGAGAGGGAGGAAAAAACCCCACACCAACCAACAGTCAATGAAACAGAACAGATATTTTTGCAATTTAATTTTCCGTCTTCTCTAATAATGGTACCAGTGTCACGCGTGATGGATGAAACTGTTACACGCGGCCTCTCAAGATTAATTCCCCTCCTGCAACTTCGGCCGTGATTTTCCAGAGCAGCCTCTTGGCTCCCTTATTCAGTCTTCCCCCTGGTCCCTTCCCCTCTGCCTTCCCCAGCCTTCTCCTCCTTGGAAGAATGTTTTGGATCAAAGCCGACAAGGAGAATTAGTCCGGGTGTAAGGCCTGGCTTTCATGTGCGCTGAAGACACTCGAGTCCTCTTCCTGAAGGAGAACACAGCTTTTATGTGGAAACCATCAGCAATCAGACCCGAATATCCTCTGTTCCTTATCAGAAACTGCTGACTACTGCACAAATACGGCGTATCTGCTCCTTCCAGGATCTCGAAGGATCTACATTTTTTACCATCCCGCTTGGGCAGAAATCTCTGAAGCCCATTAAAAGTTACACCGTAATCTGATCTCCGTATTTTCTCAAGCCAGGAGATCTGGAATTTAAAGGCAAGGTTTGATCTTATCTGTTTTTTATCTGATGATTCTGGCTCCACCAAATAAGATTTATCTGTAAAGAAAATAATGCAATTAATGTCCCGGCTGCCAAAGTCTTTATGGAGACCTTTCAATTTTTGCTACTCAGGGCACTCCAATTAAATGTAACTCTGTAAACCTGAGCGACCCTTATCTGAGCACACGCAATGCTCCTAAATTAAATTTGTGGGCTTGTGGAAAGGATTCAGGGGTTTTGTTTTGTGGGGTTTTTTTGGTGTGAGAAAGGGACATGGTGACAGGGCTCTGAGCAGACCGTGGCTGCTGTCCCCTCGCCTGGCAGGGAGCACACATACCACCACCAAGTGCTCTCACTGCACTCACGTCACCGGAGCTTTTTCTCCTCCTGGCATCCTCTCCGGCATCCCAGGGCTGAAGAGGCTCCAGGGAAAAACAAACTTGCTGTCCTGGCAGGGCTGGGGAGGAGAGGGATGCACGTGAAAGGTTGCGCGAGGCATCAGCAACGCTCGTGCGCTGAGGGAAACGGTGTCCAAGGCTCACCCCGAGGGCCAGATCCAACAGGATGCCTGTCAGTCCAGAGGGATCAGCTGAGAAGGACATCCAGATCCCTAAACACCTCCAACAGATCTTCTCTAGGGGGAATAAAAACAGAAAACAAAAACAAAACCAAAAAAAGAATGGAGATCTTCCTCAATTTGGTGTCTCTCTTAGCTCTCAAGCATTTTGGAGCCCCCATGGAGTGTCCCGTGGCATTCTTCAAGCAGGATGGATACCCAGGTTCTGTTACCCAGAGGGGGAAGAGGGGAACAAAAAATGGATCATTTTAAATATCAAGGGACTTCACACCAGCAGCGTCCAACTGGGCAGTTCCCAGCCCTCTCCAGAATCCCCTCCAGCTTCTCTTCTCCAGTTCCTCCTCCTCTGAGGTTCAGAGGTGCAGAGGGCTTGGAAGATCCACAGTAGAAGGAGAATAGCAGGCAGGAAAAGAGCAGAGGGACCATCTGAGGCTCCCATTCCTCTTTGAGATGAGCCATTCATGGTGCCACCCTGGGCATCACCCCCAGGGTTTCTCAGGAAAACCAAGCCAGGCACAGCACGTGGAGCGAGGGGTCAGCAGGTTGGAAGAGGAGGTTCCATCCTGAGCAGGTTCACGGGGAAATGGGTTCTTCCACTGCAATTCTGATTTTTGGCTTTGCTTTCCCGTGCAAAAGCGAAACATCGTTTCTGGCTGATCTCACCTGAATTATTTCCAAACTGCTTTTCCTCTGAGTTATTTGGGTTTGGAACCAATCTGAAAAAATTAATTGTGCACCCAGTGCTAGGGTTTTACTCCATCAGCTGGCTTGAGTGTCTCCCTAGCTGCATTTTGGCTGCAACAACCCCCAACACGGAAAAATGTGTTCCTGTCCTGAAATCTGTCCTAGCCTCTTGTTCATCCAAGACGCTGATGGGAAGAACTCTCCCAATGAAATAAAAAAAAAAATAAAAAAATAAAGTTGCTTTGAAATTTCTACAGTCAAGTAAAACAGTGATCAGAAGAAAGTGCACACACTTGTTAGTTGCTGTTTTCTAATGCAGTCTGTATTTTTTTTCTTCTTTAAATTTCAGAAACCTCTGGGAAATTATAAACCTTCTTTCTGAATCACCTTTATCCAAACCTAATTTCTCCACTTAAAGCTTCATTTCACAGGATTAATTACTGACTTTTTTGGCTGTTCACCTCCCTGTCCCCATTTTCTTTGCTCATGGAAGTCCATCAACAAAATTCCCTTCTAGTTAGTGAAAGTCTTTTTTTTGATAAACATTGCTTGGTATATACATCTTTTTGTTTAAAAATGGTGATGCTACTTAATAACAAACTCTGAGGCCTCAACAGACGAGCGTTGCAATCCTGGCTGGAAATAATTTAAAGCAACTTTACCAGATGTAAAGGGCAGGAGCAAATCACAAATCCACTTTGTCACAACCACATGGATTAACTAACCTGAATCTTAGGAAATGGCCATATCTGACCCTAGAAAGAGCTCCTCACTTAGCAGTGGCACATCTTCCACTGATCTGCACATCACAAGTGAAATGGCTTAAAACAAAAACCAAAGAGAGAATGGGTTGAGATTAGATATTAGAAAAAAAATTGTACCCTGTGAGGGTGGGCAGGCCCTGGCACAGGGTGCCCAGAGAAGCTGTGGCTGCCCCATCCCTGGAAGTGTCCAAGGCCAGGTTGGACAGGGCTTGAAGCAACCTGGGCTAGTGGAAGATGTCCCTGCCCATGGCAGGGGATGAGTTTTAAGGTCCCTTCCAACCCAAACTATTCTACGGCTCTGTGATCCCCTTTGGTGGATCCCTGACAATGGGCTAAAGGCTCTAGGGTAGTTCAGGCACACTGAATTTGAGGGGACTGGCCACTCTGACTTGGAGAATGATGACCTGCATGCTCTCAGTGTAGATCAAGAAGCTGGTGTACCATAAAGATGCCACTTTTGGCTGGAACCAAACCTGCCTAGACCTATATATGAGTTATATAGTTATAAAGTATAACTTGCTTTCCTCTGAGTTAAACCTACTCATCTTCCCTCACTGTGGCAAAAGCTTTCACGTGGATGAGCAGGGAAGGAGCCCAAACCTTGCAAGGTTTGCCCCATCCCACCTGGGGACGGCTCTTCGCACACCTCTGCGATGGTACGAGCCTCATCACTCCGCTAATCAAAGCCCTGGCCCACCACGGCCCGAGGAAATCAGTTACGTGGAGTAAAACTGAAATTTCCATTCCTTGTGTAAACACCGGGTATCTCTCCGAGGGTGTCCATAAAAATGCAGGAAAGTGCAAGCTCAGCAGCTGGAACAGCGCGGGCACCTCGCGCGGGGAGCCGTTACCAGGTGGTCTCTGTCACGGGAGGTGATTTATGCTCACTCTCTCCCTCTTGGGCTGCTTTTATTTAGTTAGTGGGAGTTTGACAGCCCAGAGGTCACAGACACTCCAGTCACTAGTGGTTTCTCTACTGAGATGGAGAAATGCCTGTAGGGAGGGGAGGGGGGAACAGGATGGGACGGGGAGAGAAGAGCCGAGCTGAATGCACGCTAGTGTCAACCCCTGCAAAACCAGCAGGGCCATAAATAGTCAAGGGTTTGGAAGACTAGGGGCGATGAATAGTGCCTTAATCACAAATGAAATGTCAAGGGAGGAGGGGGAAGGGGCTCTGTATTTATTCTCTCTTGCATGAGATTTAAAACCAGAGAGACAACATCCTTGGGGATCTCACAGTGAATATTTTCTATGCATCCAAGGAAGGAGCTTGTCCAGGCTTCTCACAGCTTTCTTTTTTTCTTTTTTTTTTTTTTNTTTTTTTTCTTTTAAACCATGTTCAACTAAATTTTTGGAAAATAAGTTCATGACACTGCTCCTTTCTTGCTTCTGCCTTGCTCTATGGATTTGTGCAAGATACTTAAGATAAATCCTCAGTTTAAGCTCAGTTTAAGCAGGTTGTGGGAGGGCATGGGGAGAGCAGCCCTCTTGAGACATCCTCAGAGAGCTCCGGAGGGAAGATTCAGTAAGGAGGAACAGTGGATCCCGCAGGACTCACACACAGCTGAGGTCCTGTACACCCCTGAGAAGTGGCACCTCAGTTGAGAATGGACACATCTCGTGCTCTTATGGGCTGTGAGAGCCCTTTGGTTAAGCTCAGATGGAGGAAAATTGGGTGCCTGAGGTCAGAACCCTCCTGAAAATGAAATGGTGATGATGCTTTCCAGCTGCTCCAGGATACTCCTGCAACAGCACTTCTGCTGAAGGACCACAGACAACATGGGGCTGCAGCAGCTGCTGTCTGGGTGTCTGCTTTTAAACTTAGGAACAGTAATAATTAGCATTACTACTCCTGATTTACTCAGCGAATCAATGAAAGAACACCTCCAGAATCCTTACTATTTCAGCCAGTTTCATTTCCCCTGGGATCCAAAGCCTGGCACCTGGGACATCCCTACAACCCTCTCTTTCCATGCGCGGCACGTGTTCCTTGAACTTTGTCTTCGTTAGAAATGTGTAATTGGTGATCTCAGCGGTACCTCTGCACGGAGCCAGGAGCTGTGCTATTGGCTTTCGTGGAGCTGCTCTGGAGTTACATCAAGGTGGATGAGATCAGCCCATTAGCCTCCCTGGCAAGCTCCCTGGAACATGGTTACAATTTACTCCGGTCCCTGAAACGCTCCTTTCGGCCAATGGCTTCCCCTCCCTTGTGGTCCATATCCATCCAGGTCACCAAATCCCACATGTCCTCCAAGGTCCCGGGAGCCGTGGTTTGATTTCGTCCTGGACATTTTGTGCTAGAAGAAAAATAGTCTGGGTTGTATTTTCTAAGGTTCCCAGCCTGGGGAAGATGCAGGAAGCTGCACAGTTCAGGTTTTTCTTGTGTGAAGATCAGCTTTTACATACATCTGCTGATACAATGCTCAAGGATAATTTGACTTTCCTTGGGGAAAATCAACAGCTGGAAAAGTTAAAGGGGAAAAAAAAAATTAAAAAAAAAAAAGAGCTTTTCCCAAGAAAATCCCCCCTCAAGTTCATAGGAAATTGCAGTGACCTACAAAGCGCAGAGTAAGAATTGATTGGGCTGGAAGGCTTTGAGAAGGCTGTTGGAGCTAATTTTTCCCCTAGGAAGAAACAGCTTTGCCTGCTTTGTGAAAGAGACCTGCACTATGGGAAGGGATTTGGGATTTGGCCGGTCCCTGCACAGCCGAGGGAAAGGCTCCTGAAGGCAGAGTAGCAGAGCAGCAGAGGAATGTTATCAGGGTGAATTGGGCACTTGTCCCCCAGGAGTGCCACGAAGGACCAAGGAAAGGTCATAAACACTGAGAGATCTCAAGATAAAGTGGATTTTATCCATGTAATCCCATTACAGAGGACCTGCTGGGTGGTTTGTGTCAGATGAAGACAGGGAACAGATGAAGGGACATCTCCTAAGGGAACATCAGCATTTTTGGGGCAGGGGGTCACTGCTGTCTCTGGAGAAGTGCAGTGCAAAAGCAACGTGTTCCCATTACACTTCAGGAATGACTCAACCCGGGTGGACAAGGACTACTCCTTGCTCTTGGCTTATGGACATCCCCCTGCTGATGCCAGCACAGGAGCCATGGGACCCCAATCGCATCCTAAGGGGCAGAGACCAGGGTAGCAAATCTCATTTCCAGCTTGCGATTCTTTACTCACACCCTGAATATTCATCCAGAACGTCATGATTTGCCTGTTTTTGGAGAGAAAAACGGTGGGAAAATATGGATCATATGTTACAAAACATATAAGTTTCATGACTCACCCAGAGCCTAACTCCTGTGTGATGAGCATTTCTGAAAACATGAGCAAATTATTTAAGTATTCAGTGGGCACTTTAAGCTCATTGTGAGCAGCCAGTTAAAAAAAACAAACAAAAAAAACCCCCAACATGTCCCTACGTGTTTTTTTGCTCAATGAGGTGTTAAATAGGAGATGCTCTTTAAACAAACTAATCCATCCACGGGAAAATATACAAAAGAGAGGCTTTGGAATGACATTTACCGCTCCCCAAGCACGTCAGAAACGCCGCCTGTCTTCTCACTCGCCATCACCGAGGGAGAAAAGGATGAAGTGGGAAGGTCTCCGTCTCAGCCAAACAGCTGCCGCAGACTTGAAAGGCGAGTGGCAAGGTAGAGAGGTGTGCCGGAGATCACAGGCCCTGGTGGCAGACAGGATCTCCGCGAAGTGAAGACAAGGTGTGAGAAGTCTGTTCTTTCTTGTATCATCGCAAGGGCTCTTTTTTTGAAGATAAGCCCCTCTCGAGGGGGATGCGGGGCGGGGGTGTCTTTGCACATCAAGGGCGGGCGCGTTTCCACCTCTCCTCTGTTTGTTTTCTCATTTTCTTTTCACTCTCCCGTCGGCTCTCCGTGACCCTCTCTCTCCTCAGCATCACCGGCTCTCCGTGACCCTCTCTCACCGGCATCACCGGCTCTCCGTGACCCTCTCTCTCCTCAGCATCACCGGCTCTCCATGACCATCTCCCTCATCGGCATCACCGGCTCTCCGTGACCCTCTCTCATCAGCATCACCAGCTCTCCGTGACCCTCTCTCTCATCAGCATCACCGGCTCTCCATGACCCTCTCTCTCCTCAGCATCACCGGCTCTCCATGACCTTCTCTCATCGGCATCACCGCCACCTCCTCACGGGGCCCCGCACACAGGGGTTAGTTAAGAGGAAGGCAAGGGAGTTTTACGGCGGGCTCTGGAGGAGACAGGCAGGGGCTCAGGTGGAAGGGCCGTGGGGCAGGAAAGGTGTGGAGGGAAACGCAGGGACACCCCAGTGGGTTTCAGAGCAGTGACCATGGCAGGGAGGGACCACAGGAAGGGTCCTGTCTCACCTTCAGGGTTTCTAAGCACTGCCCTCACACAGCCCAGGGACAGAAGGAGATCACAGCAGAGGAACCCAAAGGAAATTCAGAGGAACATCCAGAAAGGTGGCACTTCAGCGGGCACGTAGCCCAGTGCTCCTGGTGAGGAGCACTCCAAGGTCCTTTTGTTCAAAACCAAAGCCTTGGTCACCTTCTACCATCTCTCTGTGCAAAACGAAGCTCTTCATTTACAGTTTCCACTACTTAAAAACCCTACAGAGTCCTTCAACTTTCTGAAGCAGCAGAGGGAAACCTGGCAAATGTTCCCTAGGTAAAAGGACGCTGGTTTGCTGGGAGCCCAGAGGATGGACAGGCAGCAGGAGCACAACTGCACTCGGCTGCCCAAACCAGCAATTTCTGCTAAACATTTTGATTCAGGGCTCTTCTGGAGGTTTGGGATGTATGGCATGCAATACATTTTAATGTATATATGAGGTTTGAACTCCATGTTGTGGCACCCAAACCAACACAGCAGGGGGAAATGCAGGCGTGGCTTGTCCGTGCCATGCCGGGTGTGCCGTTGGGTTGGTCACACAAAACACAACCAAGCTCAGAAAAACAAACAAGCAAAGAGAACAGAAGGGAGCATTGCCAGGGAGCAAGAGGGAAATGAAGCAAGGAAGGTTGTCAATTTCCCACTTAACTCAGCCCACGTCTCCTGACCCCTCTCCACTGATCCCCTTTCTGATTGCCCCGTCCCAAACCCCATAACGCAATCGTGTATCCTTTCGTCAGCTCTTCCTTCCTCTGGGTCCAATCTCTTGTGCCACAAAGGAGCGAGTTGAGGGATTTATCAGCAGAAATGGGGGATTTCAGGCTCTGAGCACAACTGAGAGCCCCTGCTGCCGAGCAGGGACCTGCTGGCGGGCTGCTGCCCGTGTCAGGTTGTTGTACAAACATCACCCCCTGCAAACCCCCGCCTTGGTCACCAAGTCAAACGGTGGAGACAGTTTGCCCAGTAGTTTGACCTTTCACCTTCCCTTTACTAAATAGACCTAATTACTGTGTTTGTCTGTCATTTAAGCAACAAATGACTCCATTGAGGTCATCTGAGGGAAGCTGGAGTTCTTAGCTGTCATCTCAAGAGACCTCAGCTAATTTTATCCTGCTGGGGAAGAAAGCCCTGTGAAATTTTGCTGGAAGGCTCGGTTACAATTGCTTTTTCCTAGGAAGGGTTTGGTGACACACTCACTGCTCGACACAGCAAGGTATGGCCCCACCAGTTCCTCCTCGTTCACAGCCCTCTGTGACTTCCAGGGATTGTAGGAGAAATCCTAAAGGGAAAACTTTCTGGAACCATCAAAAGCAGAGCAAAGCAAAATAATAACAGTAATAGTAGTAATAATAATGCAGAATGCTCATGATTATTATTATAATAGTATTAAAATTAACTGTCATTAAATGTCACATGTAATTTTCTTTTCTAAACCCAGATCTTCCCGTTGGAAATGTCAATACTCCCAGTGTGCTGACCACCTTTTGTTCAGGGTAAAAAAAAAAGAGCCTGAAAAGTACAGATGTATTTGCTTCGATGGCAGTTCCTCTGCAGTTTTCCTCACTTGCAGCTCTGATGAATCCCAATTGTGTGCTTTGTGGGTAACAGGCAAAATGCTGATGAAAAGAAGTTAGGCCTGGAGAAAACTCAAAGAAACCAAAATGTTTGCAGGGAAGAACAGGATAAAACTAGAAAATGGCAGTGTTTCTGCTCTATCTGTACACATAGAAATCTCAGAATTAATTGCGGGGAGATAAATAAACCTATTTACACAGAGAATCACTGAAAATGCTCATTTGACTATTTGCATATGCACAAATTTGTATAGAAGTGGATCTGGAAAGGGCATTTAAGAACCCACCTTTCTACCTCCAGGTTCAATCAGCTCCCTCAGACCCTTGGACATGAGCCTGACTTATCTTCAGCCCCTTTCCTCTCCCACCACTGGAGACCCTCAGTCTCTCTGGGCCATCCCTTGCACGCCTCTCCTTGACTAACCAGTATAGAGACCTATAGAACCATGGAATGTTTGGGGCTGGAGGAGACCTTAAAGCCCATCTCATTCCAACCCCCTGCCATGGGGAGGGACACTTTCCAATGCCCCAGGTTGCTCCAAGCACCGTCCAACCTGGCCTTGGACACTTCCAGAGATCCAGGGACAGCCACAGCTTCTCTGGGCACCCTGTGCCAGGGCCTGCCCACCCTCCCAGGCAGGAATTTCTCCCCAATATCCAATCTAAACCTTCTCTCTTTCAGTCTGAAGCCAACATATGAGCTCAGGCACAAGGGTCCTTGCTGAGACATTTTTCGAAGTTAAGCCAAGGCTCTCATCCCTGGTCTGGGAACATCTCTATGTTTCCAGAAGATTCTCCTCCAGAACATCTCTGCAAAGGACATTCTTGTAGCTCGCCCCTTGGGCTGTATCTCCCTTCTCTGTGCAGCTCAAGCTCTGGCTCTTTTCTGTTGCATCAGATGTTCTCTTCCTGTTCTCCTCACCTCACAACCCATCCCCATCCTTCAGATTTGAGTCCTGGCCTCTGGATCCTCCACCTCCATCCCTGCCTTTCCATTTGAACAGGCACCTCCCTCTTTTCTGCCAGGCTCCTCCTCCCTGTGCGAGGGGTCCCCCTTAAACATCTGCAAGACATCTCCAGCCTCCTCAGCCCCCCTCTGGAAAGCTCTCCACCACCATGGTGCCTTAAAGACAAAACAAAACTTGACAGCAGCCGGGATTGTTGTTGTTCCCATCGTGCTAATATCAACTGAGAGCTTCCTCCCACTGTCCCCGTCTGTCTCCATCCATCCGCGGCGTCTCCTCTGCTCCACCACCCTGGCAGGCTGAGCCAAGGGAGATCCAAGGGCTGCTCAGCCTCTGCTGCTGGCAAAAATCACCCCCGGGGTTACCCAAAGAGGAAAAACACCTTGCTTGGAGCCGCTCTGAGGGATCAGAGCCGTTCTGCTCCAAAAGGGAGCAAGGAAGGGGTTTTATCCCAACTTTCGACAGCCTCCGGCACCAAGAGAGTCTTGGTGCCTGCACGGGGCAAATGGGCAGCGTGGTAAAGCCCAGGAGGGGCTGTCAGAGCAGCAGAGCCTGTCCCTCAGTCCAAGAGGGGAACACCCACGGCCGGGGTTGGAAAGGCGAGAAGATGGTGACGGACGCGGGCACGCTGGGTGCTCTGATTCAGCCCCGTCTTTCAGCAGGGCTTAGATTAAGTCTGTCAAACTCACATCATTTTCTCTCTCTTCTCACTCCCCCTTTCTCTGCCGACACAACCGTGTGTCGCTCAAGGCGTGTTGGATCAGCAAAACGTGGTGTTCTTTGCAGCTCAAAGCGACCCTGCAACGAGGCAAAGAAACTGCCTGAAGAAGGCACTAAAACTGTTGCATTTTTGCTTTTCTGCTCGGTGGGTCCCAGGGAGACTCCCAGGGATTTCTTTTCTTTCTGTAAGCAAAGATTTGCTCCACCAGAACCACTGCAGAAACAGTTCAAATAACCTTGCAGTGTTATCCTTGCCTACACTACATTGCCTGGGTTGAACTGGAACAAAATAAAACTAAAATAAACTTATTTTGCTGTAGGTAGCAGCGTTTTTTTCAGCAGCACGAGTTGGAGCACCCCAACCCCACGAGCACGGGGTTCTGTGGGGGGGCTGCGTCCCCCATTACCTGCAGGACAAACTAATTTTGGAAAGGAGAGAGGATCCTAAACCAAATGCAGCCCCTGTACTGTGATTTGCCGGCTAAAGCTTTTCACGTGCAAACAACAGAAGCAGGAAAATAGAGAAGGGACTTTATCGTTGCCCCGTTGCAAAACTTAAATAAACATAATTTCTTATGCTCAAAGGACATTTCGATGAAAAGGTTAATGTTATTACAGGTGCTTAAAGGGTTTTAAAAGCCTTATATCCCTATGCGGGATGAAAATGTATAGGAAGAGACAGCGAACATTGTAATAACATCCTCCTCAGTTCCTCCACTGACAGATCCCTGCTTCGGTAGAGCACAGGCAGTATTTTAATAAGCTTGAAACACAATCTTCAAGTTTATGGCTGTTCACCTGAAACAGAAGGATTTTCTCTCTTTTTCAACCCAATTTTTTTCATGTTCCCTAAATCTCGTCTCCTCCTCCCTCCTTTCCATCACCCACCGAGTGGAACATCGTGGATCATACGTCAAGGGAACACGGCAGCACCTCCGAGGGCCAAGTTCTGCTCTTCCTTCTTAACGAGATGACGAATTTTATTTAGATTTTGGCATCTCTGTGCTGACAAAAGGGTTGTTCTTAACCGATGTGTTTTGGTGCCATGTTTGGAGAGACGCTGGAGGAGGAATCAACACCTCCCAGGACTGGAATGGGGAAAAGCAGCAGCATAAAAAAAAAATAAAATAAAAAAAGGAGAGATAGTTGCAACATCTTACCTAGTTCTCAGCACATTTTAGTTAGAGGAAAGCCTGTGCATACGACTGCAGCCACCACAAGTTCCCGAGGCTTGGACTGAAGGAATGAAGCCTGTGTTTGTTGTGGAAAGGCACGGGGAGCTTATTTGTTTGTGGCAATAGGTCAGTGTGAGACCATCGAGGAGAAACCTAAACTGTCAGCCAGAACACCCAACCCAACCCGGGATTTATTGTGTTTTATTGGTTTGTATTGAGGATGGGTGAAATCAACTCAAGACATGCTTTTCAGGAAAAATAAATATCCATGGGAATGAATTGTCAAAAAAAAAAAAAAAAAAAGAAAAAAAAGAAGAAGAAATAAAATAAAGAGCGTGGTGGAGCCTTTGAGCCAAGCAGTGGGAGCGCTGACCTCCTGCTGTCTGTGTACCCTTTCTGAATAAATATTACTGTTGTGCAGAGATAAAAGATTATTTTTATAACAAAATTAGCTTCTCTCCAATTCTCCACTAGGCAAAATGCTGAACTTCAGTTGCTCTGTATTGAACGGGTGAATGGAAACATCCTAACGCTCAAAATTTAAATTAAGCGCCTGATAAAAATGTGGAAAATCTGTGGGGTATTTTTTTCTTTACTTGTCCTTACTTCTACAGATCTCTCTGATTGCTGCAGTTTCCTGGTCCTGCACTTGCCTCTTGCCTTGGTATCGGTCTGACACCACTGATGGATGCACCAGCCAGTCCCAAAACGTGCTGACCTTGGGCTGCATTGCGTTTTGCATGCCTGCCATCCCACACGGACATCACACCTAGAAATGGTCTTTTTTCTTCCCATCTCCAGGTGAAAAGGGGACCTGCAACCCAAACATCTTCTCCTGGAGGTGACTGAGGACAGGATATAACAACAGGCTGCAATGTTCTGGAGATGCTCCCGGTCAGGATACCCTTTTGCACTAAGTGTTCCTTCAGTGGATGATCTAATGGTAGGAGACGAAGCAGCCATGGGAATTGAGTTGAATCCACCTTCCTCTGGCAGCACTGGGCAACTCCCGGGCACTTGAGGACAGAAGTTTACATCCCTGTGCATTGTACTTTCACCCTGGTATAAAGACAAATCTGTGGCACTCTGCTTCCTCCCAGTCAACAGTAAAACGCTGGAAGTGCAGAGCTTTTCTCTCCTTTTTGAAGAAATACACATGAAAAACTAAAGCCCAGGTCACTGGCTCTGCAACAGCCACCCGAAAACTGCAGCCCATCTCCAGAGGAAGGCGGCGAGCGTCACCAACATTGCTGGTTCTCATTTATGGCTCGTTCCAGCTGAAGACTATTTACCCCACTTCCTCACAGTTGTCTCCTCCTAGCCATGGATTAATTAGATCCAGCTACCAGCAACACACCTCTAGTTTCCTTCAGATTGTGCTCGGGGTGCTTTTGAGCTCATTTTTAATCGACCCGTGTCCTTTTAAACTCCCTCCGCCTCGAAATTCTTCTGCGGGGGCAACAAACGCCGCCGCTGTTCTCACGCGCCCGTCCCCACATGCTCAGTGGTCACCCATCGTGGTTCGCCTTAGTTAAATAAATGTCCCTCCCCTCGGCATTTGAAAGGTTCCCAGGGGAAGGGTGAGGTAAGGTTATTTTGTTATCTAAAACAACCAGAGTGTTTTTGGGGTTTTTTTTGGGGTTTTTTTTAAGGGATGACCTCCGTGTGTGTGTGTGCAGATCCAGAGGCGCACGCTCATGCACACGCACATGGGAGCGGGAAGGCACATGAAAGACCCCGTTATGAGTTTCAAACTTAGGTAAACCTCCTCTAGACCTCATTAAGATTTGGGCTGGACTTGGCTCCGAGGTTCAAACTCCATCTGCTCCCCTCAAAAGACCTTTGTTAGCCCTGTTTTCGTGTCGTGGGGCTGAGGAAAGCTGATACATGGAGAATTTTTGGACCTGGACTACTCCCGTTCTTCGTTTTAAAATTGGGGGTAAATCAAGAGCCAAAGGGTCTGGGTTTGCTGGGGTGCCTTTGGGAGCCACTGTGGCTGATGCAGGGCTGCAGCAACTCCCCCTTGCAAAGAATTTTCTCTCCTTCTCTTCCCAGCTCCAGCGCTCTGCAATAAGGATTTCAGATGGATTTTGAAGCCTCTTTACCCCTTCAAATTCTGCAGAGAGAACAAATCCAGCGGAGGGGGAAAAAAGAAAAAAAAAAAAAGAAAGATAGAAAGAAAGAAAAGAAAGAAAGAAAAGAAAGAAAGAAAAGAAAGAAAAGAAAGAAAAGAAAGAAAAGAAAGAAAAGAAAGAAAAGAAAGAAAGAAAGAAAGAAAGAAAGAAAGAAAGAAAGAAAGAAAGAAAGAAAGAAAGAAAGAAAGAAAGAAAGAAAGAAAGAAAGAAAGAAAGAAAGAAAGAAAGAAAAAAAGAAAGTAGGACTCAGAGAAGTTGCCAGATTGCAAAATCACAGCGCGTTTGGACCTGCTGTTGGCCTCTTCTCCTTCTCATCCCCCTTCCTTATCTCTCCCTCTGCCCTTTCCCTTCCCCTTCAAACCACAGGGAGCAACAATACGGTCATTTATCAGTGTCTTGAGGGCATTTGTGTCTCCCCAGTCCTCCCGTGCTGGCTCGTCACCCCCAACCACCCACTGCCTTCGCTTCCCGCAGCATTCCAGGTGGGAGAGGAACCTCGGGGGTCTTGGGGAGCCCCCTCGGCCGCTGTGGGGATGGAGGAGGATGGTGGGGACCTGGTGGGTGAGCACCACTGCTCCCTTCTGGAGAATCAGATGCTCTATTTTGCCTATTCATAGGAGCAAGGAGGGGTTTTTCTTTCCTCTGGGTTAAAAGCTGGAGATAAACTGATAAGAGCGCGGAGTTCTTGTAATACACACACACACACACACACACACACTCTCACACACACTCACACTCACACTCACACACCCCCACACACACACCCTGCCAAAAACCTCATATTCCAATTTAACCAACTCGTGCGACACATCTGGTAATAACTGAGCTTCTCCTCTCTCACCCCTCAACAGAGGAGGGGCAGGATCCCTCCATAGTGTCTTGCTTGCGGGGCTTAATTAGGTTGATTTCAGTGGGTTTGAAAATGAAAACTTGATTTCATAATGAAGAGCGAAACCGCAGAGGAGAGGGTGTTGTAATTGGAATGGAGGAGATAAGGGAGAAAGCAGTCCCAGCTGAGCAGGGGGTGGCAGTTCGAGGGGAAAAGCAGGACTTAAATCAGGTTTAAACAGATGTCCCAATGCCTGGATTTTGCCAAACATTCCGTATCCAAAATGTCCAGGGTTTTTATTTGAAACTTGTCTCACCAGATGGGAAAAACCTGTTGAGATCAAATAAAAGCATCAACCTACCTCTTTACCAGCATCCGATCCCAAATACATATATTTTTGTTTAAGAGTAAAGGGCTTCAATTAACTCTTTTTTTCCCTCTTTTTTTTTTTTTTTTTTTGGTTTGTTTGTTTTGTGGTGTGGTTGCAGTCGTATTTCAGAAAGGGGGATCAAAATTTTGGGGTGCTGCTGCTCTCAGCCGATGGCAGCAGAAGTAGCAGGAAATGGAGAAGAAAAAAAGAGGCTCTTCTTGCTGGGCTGTAAACCACGAGCGATAAGATTTTGTTATCATGCAGTTGCAGGGAGGTTTAGATAAGGTTGGGGTTGATTTAATAAGCTCCAAGCTGAACTTCCAAACTCCCAGAAAAATCTTCATCTCTTTAATTGCCCTGGAGAGGAGAGGGGGGGGAGAAATTAACAATTTTGTTAATTTTATTTGAAGTATCGCAAAGCTGAATATACGCATCGTTATTTGTATAACCCCAGGATTAAATCGTCGGATAACGAGGGGCTATAATTATAAATGAATATCCCTGCAGGAACAACCAGCTGGACCACGTTCAGCCGCCAGCGTGTAAAACACCAGCAAAAGCAGACTTGCAGCAGAGGGAGATAACGGGGTGAAATTCCGACCCCGCCGGAGCGAGGAGCAAATCCCCCCAGTCGGCAGAGGACCAGGAACCCAGCCTGCTGTGCCCCTTATCGCTGTGGGGACAGGGACACATCGGGGGCAGAACCCTTCAGCTCGAGGGGTGCGTGCGGAGCCGGGGGACAGCCGGGAGCACGGAGCCCGTGGCCAGGCACGGCCGCTCCTTCTTTATTTTGGGAGGAGAGTTTATCGCCTGGCCAAGGGCTGGCAGGGATGATGGAGGGTGCACAAGGGCTTGAGCCTTCCAAATGGCATTGAGAACAGAGGGTTGGCAAATTCCTCGCCGGAACGGGGAGAGGAGACTCGCAGAAAGCGGAACACAAGGGACCTAAAGTTTCTTTGCACGCTCCAACCTCGTCTTGATGGGACTAAATTATCTAATATCTAATTCGCTACTGTCTGCTGCGCATAACGTGCGACATAAAAATGCATGGAAAAACTAAACCATACGTATGTACACGCATAAATGGAGGTGCAGGTCGATTTATTAATTTATTAGAGCACTGTGGTGAAGTAAATCAGGATTCATAAATACTAACTCAGGCTCAGAAGGAAAACTCGACTGCGCTTTGGCATTGTTGCTCAAGGAAGGTCCAGGTCTCATTCCTTGCTTTGTCTCTGCCTGAGTATCTGGGAATTCTCTCCTCTATGCCCTTAGTGTCGTTGCCTGTAAAACAGTAAAAACCACCTCTGGCTACCCGGTCCTGCGTTTACACAGTTACGTGCTACAGCTCACCCTTTTTCCACTCAAAAAGCAGCATTTCTCCTTCAGATCAGGTCTCCTTGCAAATCAAAATTGAAATAACCCAGCAGCCCTAAATGTATTTCTAATTTCCTTCAAATAAACCATTTTGCTACGTCTGGAAAGTATATTCTAACGAGGAAAGTAGGAAGGAAGAGTATCAAGCTATTTCTTGATCTCTTAATTTTGAATTCATCATAAGAATTTATCTTTTCTTTTTTTTTTTTTTTTTAAATAACTTTTCCTTTTCAGATTCCTTCACCCACACACAGCCATAATTTTAAAAACTCATGTTTTTTCCAAGGAATATCCGTAGCATCAACAGAGCACAAAGACACACACGAAGCTCTGCACACAGCAGGTATCCAGGGAAGCTGCCGACGCTCCAAACACGGGCTTTCCTAAGGAAAAAAACTCCCTAAATAAAGCTCAAAGCTGGATCCTGTAAATGGTAGGAATTCAACCTGGGTGTGAATACTGGCTCCTAAATTCTTTGTAATCCTGGCAGGAAGCAAATGTCATGTTGGAGGGGATCTAAAAGACAAATTGTTCCTACGTTTGCAATCAAGGCTGAGTTAGACTGATGAATCCAAAAGCACGGAGTATAAATTAATAAAAGCCTGACCAGGACTTTCAAGCAGATGCAGGACACTGACAGTTCATTTAGCTTTTCCAATTAATTAAAAAGAAAGCTTAATCAGGACACTGTTCCAAACACATGGAAATCAATGATTCTCTTTCATTTCCATAGCGTTTGGTCAAGGTCCAGTTATTTAAAGAACAAATATTCACATTCCTGGGGTAGAGGGGTCTGCTGGTGTGACATCATCTCTCAAACTGCAGAAAAGGTGCAGTTTGCCTTGTGCTGGTTTTAAGAGGCATTTGGAGAAACTTATTACTTCTTTTTCTTGATTTTTACACTCAGCTCATCATTATTATTAGGACCATTCAGATTTATAATTTGGACCACTCAGATTTATTATTTTTTAAAGAGGAAGAGGAGCAAAGCTCTCTGTTGCAAACACACATGGGGCAGGAGAAGAAATATCATAACCAAATCTCTTATTAGGACATTGGGAGAAAACGAATTTGAAGAAACACAAACCCAAAGTTTACCTGGGCAAAGGAAAATCACATTAAAGCGGACCCTTTTGGGGGGATTTTGGGCCGGGAGGTTGGCTGGGCTCAGCCTTTCAGTAATTACAGACACCGAGCGTGTGGAGGGGAAGGAAACAAAGCTATATCCAAGTTGTATGTTAATAAATATGCAGGAGGTTATTCTCCCGTTGGAATGCATAAATCTTCCGTGAGCGGGCTGTGTGCGCCTGGAATGTGAGGAGCCGGGCTGAGCCAAGGAGAGTCCTGTCCAAACTTCACTGCTTTCCAAACGATGCCTCATTTATTAGTGCAGGCAGCTCCGAGTCTCCCGGGATTAATGTCTTGGCCGCCCAGAGTGATTAGATCTGAGACCAGGAGGAGCCCCGCAGTCTGAAGCTGGAAGTGCTTCATTCAGCAGGGCAAGGACTTCGGGGGCAGAGTAACTTTATTTTGGTCAAAGAGCAGCACAGAGCACCTCTGAAACCCTCCCAGCACGGAGGGGCAACACCAAAATACACATAAGTCATTTCACACCGGGGCTGAGGTGGCTGAGCACAGGTACTTACATTTAGATCATGTTAGTTGTTGTTATAACATATTACTGTTATCACTTTCAACAATAATCTCATGGCAATTGGAAGTGCAGGAATTGCATTTTGGTTTCATAGCCGCTTGATGTGTTCTGCAAAGAAAACTTTAATTTTGCAAATATTTAAGTGAAAGAAAGAGGCCCACTGCAGGTTCGCTGCCTGCTCACCAAAAATGAGTGTCTTCGAATCATAATCACAGAATATTTGGGGTTGGAAGGGACCTTGGAGATCATCTCATTCCACCCTCCTGCCATGGGCAGGGACACCTTCCACTAGACCAAGTCTTTCAGCAGCTCATCGTCCTCCCCATAAACATCACGTTTGGTATCAGTGGATTTTCTGGAGCTTGAGCTTGTTCCTCACATACCTTTTATTTTGGTTTAGTCCAAACTCCACTCTGCAAACCCCCGGGCCATGGTGCCTCCCTAACCAGAAGCTCCTCGATATGTTCCAGAGCAGTGAAAGAGTTAATTCTCCCTTTGCAACCCAAAGGAGAGAATCTCCCCTTACACCTTCCTGCAACCAACTCTGGGCCCTGGCAGATACATTATGCGTGCCTATATTTGAAATACCTTGGTTTGGGGAGGGATCACACGCTGTGCTCTGCCCTCATCTCTTGATTTTCAACAGAAAGGAAATTAATAAAACTGAGGTTATCCATTACCAAATCAACTGCAAACTCAATCTCATCCCATAATTGCAAGGAAACCTATCCGACTGCTCATTTAGTGTTCAAACTAAGCTGGGAGACACTAAGCATAATTCTATGTTATAGATACACCAACTTATTAGCAAAGACTTGGGGCTAAAAGCTTTTCCTCCTGTTTTGGTTTGCATAGGAGGGATGAGGAGGGGAAGGAATGGGAGGGAGGAGATGGCTTCTGGCTCCCCGGCAGTGTCATCTGACATCAATTGCACCATAAAGTTTCCAGGTTTTTGTGAGAGTTTCCTCAAAAACGTAAGAGAAACTACTATAAAATCTTTACAAATACTTCCCTAAAACCTCAGTGTAATTTGAGAACATCCTTTTAGGCAGGGGGGGAATTTTTTGAGGTCCAGGTGTCTCATGCTCTCCTTCAGGGCTTCCAGAAATTCCCAGGAGCAAATCATTCTACAAAATTCTGCAATTATTGTTCTTTATCAACGGGAAAAGGGAGCAAATAGAAATATATTCCTGCCTGTTGGCCATCCTCATTCACAATGGGGAAAAAACAGCCTTCCCTAGAGAAACTGTGTCCTTATCCCAGAGGAACTCTTGGCAGAGGGGAAGGTTGCTCACCAGGTACCATCTCAGTAGCCTTAGTGCATCCTAAGTCCTACACCTGCCTTGGAGCAGGGAGGTGGCAGCAGCTGGAGGAAGCACGGGATGGGCCACTGAAGGTCAGGCTCCATCTGGTCTTGGGGTGGCAGCAAGCAAGGTCCCCTCTGAATCCCAGGGGGCTCAGGACATCCTGTCCCAGTGCCTTGGGAAGCCACCAGGATTTGGCTCAGGGAAAGAGGGATGGGCACAGAGTCTTTTGGCTCTTCTTTTTGTCTGAGCATCAAAGAAGCATCAGGGGAATAGGTGTGTACGTGTGCTGCTGCACGTAGTTGGACTGCTCCGTGTCCCAGAATAGGACTCCGGAGCTAAAAAGAAGGACAAAAAAAAAAAAAAAAATCTTTTTTCTTTTTTATATTTTCCTGCAAAATTCAGGAAACCACCCCAAATTTCCATTGCAAGGTAACCCGCTCTGATTCTCCAGGGGGAGGAAGTTGAAGCAGACGGGCTGTCCTCAGCCTCAACCACACAGAGGACACACACAGACAGGGACACACACCAGAGGAAGGCACTGGATACCATAAAACAAGGCAGTTGGGAAAGGGAAAAGAAGTAACAACATTTTTGGCCACTAATAGCTCTTTTCAGCCTGAAGCACGGGGCTGTAATTGTTAGCAAGCTGTAATAGAAACAACCGATGCCTCCAGCAATGATAAAAAAGCAGCATCAGAAGGGCCAGAACTGAATTTACATCTCCCGTTTACTAGAAAGTGGTTTTTTTTGCAATGGGAACCCTTTCAGCATTGTTTCAGGACAAGCTCTATTTAGTCTCGCGCAGGAAAAGCAGGTCCTAAGATTTCCTCGTGGATTACAAATAGATCCCACCAGTCCAAACTCCCTGTTAATCTCCTGGTCCTCCGGCCCTCAGCGAAGCGGCAGCAGGAGTCATTTGGCACCAGATCTCGGCCCGTGGGTAATTAAGGATGACATTCCTCACACGCGCCTTTCAGGCAGATTTTTTTGGGGTAATTTTTAATTTTTTTTTAATTTTTTTTTGAAGACTCTTGAGAATTAGGACGTTTTTGGATGGAAGAAAGCAAAGGGGAGGGAGGAGGAAAGGGGACCTGGGTGTTACATGATAAGCAATTGAACTGTAGCCGTTTTCCAGCAAAGGTCTTAGAAATAGAGGGGAGGTGGGAGATTTTTGGTGCCAGGCTCCAGGATGGACCATAGCGCTGCACCTACAGCAAGACAACTTGGTGGGTGCTTGTGATGAGCCCGGGAGATGCTTTCCCAGGCATATAATGGAATTAGGGCAACCCAAGGGGCTGCTCAATCACAGGACCACAGAACCTGCCGAGCCGGCAGCGGCCTCAACCTGGAGCAGGGAGGACTCCTGTCATCACTAACACTTTAGTCCTCTGACAAATAAACCCTAACGCTGTGACTTTTGGCATCTTATCTCTGCAAGGAAAACCTGGCATCGACTCCTTCACGTCACCCAAAAAACCAAATATATCAACTCTCGCCCTGCACCTTGCGGAGACTCCCGATGCTGGGCAGAGGATGCGGGGCCATGTGTGATTCTCATCTGCTGGAAAGGCTGGCGGTGATTTATGCCGGGCAGTATTTGCAAGGTATCCTCTCTATTGTTTCCCGGCTGCCGCTGAGCCCGGGGCGGCCGGCGGAGGGGTCAGAGCCAAGGCAGAGAACAGAGCCCGGCCGAGATCACGCAATGCTCCGAGCCCGTGGCTCCAGTAAACAGAATCTCCTGAAAGGTCACATCTTCAGGCTCCCGCTGCAACTGCCAAAGGAAGCTGCAATCATTTTTCAGTCCTTTAAACGCCAGACTAAAATGTACTCAGCCACGATTTTCCTACATGTTCCTGGTTTTTTGAGGAGACTACTTAGGAGTCATTTCCTTGCCAAGAAAAGCTTTGCTTTCCTCCTGAACCCGGGATAGACACAGGGAGCCCTCTGCAGAGTTAGGGGTCAGGGCACAAGGGATGAGACCTTGCAACTGGACTTTGCGGGGCACCCCGCAGTAGGAGCCTTTTGCAGCAGCAGCAGCAGCAAAGCAATCTGGACAACCAAAATACCAAAATAATACTCAAAATACCACTCCAAAAAACTCTGTTGTGGATATTGGTCGTATAAGAAGGACCAGCTCTGGGCTGAGAAATCTTACTACCTTTCTTCGTAGCAAGGTCATTAATTGCATCTCTTTTTCCTCTCCTTAATCATCCATGAAAAATCTTACATGTCTTATGACCGCTTCCCCCACCTCCGCCCCAGCAGCGACCACATTTACAAAACCACTTTTCAGCCCTTATTTACAGCAGGGAATTGGGTCCATCCTTGTCACTCATCCTCCCCAAACAACCCAACAAACAGCTGAGCTCTGCTGGCACTGGCTCGAACCCACGCTGCTGAGGCACATCCCCAGCTCACAAGCTGAAGTGCAACCCTGGGGCGAATTAAACGCTGTCAAACCTGGCACAGGGAGTCCCCCCGTAGGACTGACCCCAAATGAATGGCCACTGTGTTTACGGGAGCCACCCGCCAGATTGCTTCCCTCTTACCCAGAGCCCCAACGTGTGTCAATAGAAATCTCTGGGTTTCATTAGGCAGCCCCTGCCTGGGTACATAAATAATAAGGCTGTTGTCAGATCTCCCCGTGGTGTGTAAGGGCAGATCTGGAAACCTGAAGGCCACGACCTTCATGTTTCTCAGCAGGGACCAAAACGCCCTCGGAGCCAAAGTAGTGGGAAAATGAGAGTCTGTGTTATGCTTTAACATGATACTGACAGGCAAATGTAATTTCTCAGGGTTCACTCCAGCCAACACTGATCTGTTTTATAATCTCATGCGCTGGCCCGGCTGCGGCTCCGGGGCTGCCACTGGAGGAGACAGGGGCATGGGGAGCTTCCCCTTGGCACCCTGCTTGGATTGTGGGGGAACCTGAGGTGCTTCTGGAGGGGAGGGAGAAAACACACAGGCATGTTTGGGATGAGAAAGAGTAAAAGGAGGATGTGCTCGGTGCTCCGGGAGGGTTTTGGAGGAGATTCCAGGGGAGGTGAGCTGGGCATTCTCACCCACCACGGGTGAAATCTCAGCAGGGCTGGGAGATGTGATGTGCCAGCTGAAAGCTGCCATAGGGAGCCAGAAACAGTGAATTTGGAATGATGGCAGGCTCTTCCTCTGACCTGCAGCCCCTTTTCTACCTCAGCCATTTCCAGGAAATCCCTAATTTCTCCTGTAGCAAGAGCTGTGCTCAGCCAGCCAGGAGCAGACGATGCTGGAGCATCTGCCTGACCCCACAATGTGTCCGGGAGGGACCCTGGACATGAGAGTCAGGATGGGTACCAAGAGCTGTTAGGGCTTTTCAGTGCTGCCATCTCCATGGCTCCATCCAGAGCACCAAAAGATGCAACAGTTTTTGAGTCACAAAACCCAGTTACACCAGAGCAGGACAAGAGCTGGGGTGGTGTTCAGTATCTGAGAACAGGCTGGGATGGTGAATCAGGGGTTTGAGAATGCTTGCAAACACTACAAAGACTAGAGGAGTATGTGGGCCAGGGGCTCAGTGGGGTCCAGGGAAGCTTCTACCTTCATCCTGGGGCTCAAGGATGCTTCTACCTTCATCCTGGGGCTCAAGGATGCTTCTTCCTGCATCCTGGTGTCTGCTCAAGGAGGAAGGATGCTGTGCTGTGCCTGAGAACCCTGGTACCTGTATCTTGTCAGGTGAATTATCTACACATGCAGGTCTGCACAGGAAAGGTTTTCCCAGCCGTGGTGAAGCTTCAGGAATGACCACGAGGGTTTCCAGCATTGTCACACAGCATTGCTCCCTAAATGGGTTTTCTGGTCGAAAAGTGGGGAGGAAAACAGACTGCTGCCTCCAGTTTGGTACCTCGTTAGGGAGAGATGGAGCTGACAGTGAGAGGCAGGACCCTGATGGGCCAAATTGGAAGGGAGAAAGGAGAAGGTCAGCAGATGACTTTATGAGCTGTGGAAGTAGCAGTGGCATTTTTCCAGGAGTACACTATGTCTTCTGCCGAGGAATGTATACCATGCTCTCCGGGCCGGGTGACGGAGTTAATCACCCCGCGAGCAGGAGGGACCGGGGCAGGAAACGCTTCCCGGGGCTGCCGGTGGGGCTGGAGACCCCCGACAGCCCCCGGCCGGGCGCTGGGAGGGGGATGTCCCCCTGCCTGAGTTGCGTGCAAAGCCAACGCAGCCCGGTCCCTGTGTGGTCTGCAGGGCTTTGCGTGTGTGGTCCTGCAAAGCCCTGCTCATCTGTCCAAAGGCTGCTAACTGCCTGCTGAATGACCACGGCTGTTTACTTTAGTTCTGTCTGCACCAACTGAACTCTGATCGCTGCCTTCCTCCAGCTGGGCCGGCTCAGGACCCCAACGTGAAGGAGAGCGGGACAGGGATCTCTGTGTGTGTGTGAGGCTCCAAAAAAAGAATAGGCTGCAAATGGACTACAGTGTAAATCATGGCGAACAATTTATGGGCCATTTTCTCTCCCATCATTTCTTCTCTGATCCCCAACCCCCTCCCCACCCCAACCCCTCCTCGCTCAAACAGACCAGGCTCATAAATTGCCCATGCTGAGTGCTGGCAGAAAGGTTTTTCATGTTCCTGACAGCTGCAATAAAAATATGCCTGTGTGTCTGGTGGCTGTGTGTGCGAGGGGGAGAGGTGGGTGCCCCCGCAGGGTGCTCATCTGTGGGTGTAGGGGGCATGACTGGGACCTGGGGGGGGGCAGGAAGGTGACTAGGAGTGTGCGTGTCTGTGTGTGTGTGTGTGCTGTGATCACACGTTCATGCATGTTTGTGCTGAGATTCCACGTGTGTCAGTGCTGGGATTGCATGATTCCATGTGTGGGCCCTGCAATTCCATGTGGGTGCTGTGGTTGCACATCCAAACTGCAATTGCATATTGTCCTGTGATCCCACGTTCACATTTAATGCCATATTTATGCTGTGACTCCATGTGGGTGCTCTGACTGCACATTCATGCTGTAATTCCATGTGTGGGTGCTGCGATTCCATACGGGCTGTGATTGCACATCCAAGCTGCCATTGCATGTTGTCCTGTCATTCCGTGTGTGGGTGCTGTGATTGCGTGTTCACATGTAATCCCATGTTTATGATGTGATTCCATATGTGGGTGCTCTAATTGCACATTCATGCTGTAATTCCATGTGTGTGATGTGATCGCATGTCCCCATTGTAATTCCATGTGTGGGTGCTGTGATTCCACGTGTGTGTGTGCTCTGATTGCACATCCATGCTGTAATTCCATGTTTGTGCTGTGATTCCANACATCCACGCTGTAATTCCATGTGTGTGCTGTGATTCCGTGTGTTTGTGTGTGCTGTGACTGGACATCCATGCTGTAATTCCATGTGTGTGTGTGCATGTGTGTGTGCTCTGATTGCACATCCACGCTGTAATTCCATGTGTGTGCTGTGATTCCGTGTGTTTGTGTGTGCTGTGACTGGACATCCATGCTGTAATTCCATGTGTGTGTGTGCATGTGTGTGTGCTCTGATTGCACATCCACGCTGTAATTCCATGTGTGTGCTGTGATTCCGTGTGTTTGTGTGTGCTGTGACTGGACATCCATGCTGTAATTCCATGTGTGTGTGTGCATGTGTGTGTGCTCTGATTGCACATCCACGCTGTAATTCCATGTGTGTGCTGTGATTCCGTGTGTTTGTGTGTGCTGTGACTGGACATCCATGCTGTAATTCCATGTGTGTGTGTGCATGTGTGTGTGCTCTGATTGCACATCCACGCTGTAATTCCATGTGTGTGCTGTGATTCCGTGTGTTTGTGTGTGCTGTGACTGGACATCCATGCTGTAATTCCGTGTGTGTGTGTGCGTGTGTGTGTGCTCTGATTGCACATCCATGTGTGGTTTTTTCCAACCCAGAGGAATGTTTGATGTTTTGATTTTTAAAAAAAAATCAGGATTAAAAAAGCAAATCATGCCCTTCTTTAATAAGCACACTCTCTAAATGAATATGAATTGATTTCTGGGCTGGATCAATCCCAGTATTTATTCTGATAATGACCCACATAATACTCCATGGTGGGAATTTCTTACTTAAACCCCAAAAGATCTTACTTAAACCCCAAACCCCAAACTTATTGTTACCTTAAATTCTGAGACTCAAAATCAATTTAGTGTATAAGCCCACTCTATGGAATTTTTTAGTGCCATGAGATTTTGATTCAAGCAGTAAATATTACAACTGTAATGGAAATAATCTCATTCCTGCCAACCATTTTGGGAGGAAATCATGCTCAGCCAAAGGATTCCTAGAAAACAGGTTTTTTCCTTTTCTTCACTTCTCTATATTCACTTTTTTGAATGACATTTTTCTTACAAGAAGCTTAATGGGAAGCAACAGCCCAGCAAATCCCAGGGTGTGCAAAGTGTTACCCACAAAAACCTGGGTGGGTAACAACAACAACCTGGTGGGAATACAACACTGCTTTTGCCTGGAGAAGGATATTTTTCCCTGCTCTGTCTGCATTTTGCCCTGATTGGGTTTGGCTTCTCTTGTGCCTTCATTAAAAATACTCTTGCTTCATCTTTGCCTCATTTCCAATTTGAAAAGCCTTTCAATGGTAAAATAAAGATCAGAAACGTGATGAAGAAGGTGCAGAGTGACATACAGGGATAGAAATCAGAATTTAGTTAAAATCAGAGCACCCAAAAATCTGCATCCCATTAATTCATGGTTAGAGACCTGGTTGGGAAAAGCACAGACACCACACCATGCTCAGAGATTTTTGCCAAACGTGAGCAAACGTTAAGTTGGAAGAAAATCCAGGCAAATGCCAAGCAGCGGCGGAGGTGTGGATGCGTGTGGAAAAGAGAGGGAAGCCCCCCCGAAAGCCAAGGCAGTCCTTTATCGGCGCTGCTGGCACACAGTGTGAGTGTCCCCGGGCAGGAGCCGGCGGAAAACTGCGCTGGGGTGTTTCCGAGCCCGAGGATCAACAGCCCCGTGTGTGCCTGGGCTTTGTAGCTCTAAGTGCCTCTGTAGGGAACAAAGAAAGCGAGTAAAAATTGAATTATCCACTTAAGGTTGTGTCAGCTTTCCATCATAAATCTTTTTCTTTTTCTTTTTTTTTCCCCCCAGAGGTTTATTACTCCTCTGTAAAAATCCCCCCCAGCCTCTTTGCCTTTGCGTGTATGATACGGTTTCAAGGCTAGAAAAAAAAGCTTCATAGATATGGAATCTAATTAGATATGAAACGATCGTTTTATGCAGAGAGAAATATTGTTTCTCACAGCTTCGCCAGAGGAACGCAAGCCGGCACTGGTGGGAGTGATGGCTGCAGAGGTGGAGAGGAGCTCCTGGATCCTCGTGCTGCCAAGGGGCAGCATCCGGGGGTGCCCACGGGAGCTGGGGATGCTCCGCTCATCCCGTGGGCTGGAAACAAATCCCTGCCCTGTAAAGAGCATCCTTAGATATCAGTCACCTGTATTGCAATCAATCTTTATGAAAACGTGATTCTTTTCCCTTCTTCTTCCCCTTCCATTTTCTTTTTCTCCCTTTATCCTTTTCAGTTTTTCTTTTCCCTTTATCCTTTCCTGTTTTCCTTTTCCCTTTATCCTTTTCTGTTTTCCTTTTCTTCTTTTACTGTATCCCTTTGTTCCTTTCCGTTTTTCTTTTCCTTTTCTCCCTTTATCCACTTCCATTTTCCTTTTCTCCCTGTATCCTTTTTCATTTTCCTTTTTCTCTTTTCTCCCTGTATCCTTTTCCCCTTTTCTCCTTCTATCCCTTTATGCTTTCCCATTTTTCCTTTTCCTCTTCTCCTTTTCTCCCTGTATCCTTTTCCATTTTTCTTTTCCTTTTCTCCCTGTATACTTCTCCATTTCCCCTTTTCCTTTTCCCCTTTTCTCCCTGTATCCTTTTTCATTTTTCCTTTTCCTTTTCTCCTACTATCCCTTTATGCTTTTCCATTTTTCCTTTTCCTCTTCTCCTTTTCTCCCTTTATCCCTATCAATTTTTCTTTTCATTTTCTCCCTTTATCCTCTTCCATTTTTCCTCTTCTCCCTTTATCCTCTTCCATTTTCCTTTCCCTTTCCTCCTTTTATCCCTGTATACCTTTCCATTTCCCCTTTTCTCCTTTTACCCCTTTATGCTTTTCCATTTCCCCTTGTAGCCTTTTAAATTTCCCTTTCCTTTCTTCCCTAATTTCACTCATTTTTTTTTCCCCCCCTCTATCCTTACCCTCGTATTTTAATTTTAATTCCCCTCCTTACTTTTATCCTCCCTCCTTTTCCCCATTCCCTCCTTCCCACGCCGGAGGGGATCGCCCCGAGGGGTCGGGATGGGGGAACGCGCCGCGGAGCCTCCGGGGCTGCGAGCGGGGCCGGGCCGGGCAGAGAGGGGGGTCCGGGGGTCTCGGCCCGGGGAGGGTCCCCCCGGCCGGGCGCCAGCCGCTGCCCCCGACCCTCCGCATTAACCCCGCCGACACGGGCGGGCGCCGCCGAGCCCCGCCGGCTCCCCCGGGGGCTGCCCCGCCGCCCCCCGGGACGCGCCCGCTCCGCGGCGCGGACCCTTCGTAGGGGGCTGACAACCCACCGAGGCAAGGGGGAAAAAA
>VWZG01011603.1:116539-201663 GCA_013396735.1 Grallaria varia
AATAAATAAAATATATATATATATATATATATATAAATAAATAAGAGTCCCCACGGGTTGTCTCCTTGCTGAGCGGTTGCAGCTCCTTTTTACCTCCCCGCTCCATGCACCGGGGTGCTTGGCACCCCCCAAATCCCTGCAGACGGTGGGTAGTGGGTTTTCCCCTCCACCCTCCACTCCCCAGACTACGTTTCTGTCAGATCTTACATATTTTTATTTTTTTTTAATTACNGCTTTCCAGGGTGGCACAGAGGGCTTCAGGGGCTGCCCAGGGCAAACGGGGAGTCCCCGGTGCTTTTGCCGCACAAAACCCGATAGATGCCACTCCAAATTAGAGCACTTTAAGCCAAAATAAATAAATAAAATATATANTTTAGGACTCGGATCTGCCTTTGGCTCATGCCCACTTTGCTCCCCAAGAGGGGAGCTGGGGGTCTGGGGTTGCAGCCCAGGCTGGGGTAGGGATTCCTGCTGGAAGGAGAGTGCCTTGGACCCCCCAAGAGGAAGGAGAACGAGAAGGGACAGGCTGGGGATGCCCAGCAAGACCCCGTTGGAGCAGGGATGAGGCACACGCAGGGAAGGAGGGAGGGCGGCCAGGGAGGAAAACTGATCCTGAAGTTTCCATCATGTGAAATTGAAGCGCATGTGCCTATAATGAAATATTTCCTCCCATTTCATGGCAGCTCAGTAATTCCTGATGGCAGGGAGCCTGGGAAAACAGATCCCCCCGCTCCCACCCACGGCGCCTGACCGCACGGGCAGGACAAACAAGGGCTTCGTTCTGCTGGTGCCCCCACCTTACAGCATCCTCCAAACCCAGTGGCTCCCTCCTCCTGCCAGGGAAAATCCACATGGCCAAGGGCATTCCAGTGCAGTGCCCTCCCCACCAGCAGCACCCGTGTCCCCCCCACCCCCGTGTCCCTGGGGCTGTGACCCACCCCCGGCAACAGCCACTGCTTTCATTTACTTTTGAATTATGTGGTTTTTCCAGCTCCTCTAAATTTAATTAAACTTTGACCAAAATTCTAAGCAGGGAAAGAGAATAGAACAGGGGGTTTGTGCCAGAAAAAGCACAGTAATAATATTAATAATAACAAAAAGCAACGACATGGCCTTAAACACTTACGGGATGGGTTGGAGGAGTTCAGGCTACTGGGCTGAGTCAGGCAGAGCACTGGGAGCCCTCAGGGCCCCTTGAAATGCTCCTGACGCAGGAGCGATGCAGCCGAGGACACCAGAAAGCTGCTGTGGCCTCGGAGTTTGGTTTGGAGTTGCACCTTCCTAGCAAAGATAAGCCCAGCATGGGCAAACTGACATAGAAACAGGAAGAGCTGAGGGTCAGATTGAAATCCAGAGCGTACTTGGGAGGAAGAATCACTGATGGGGAGCTGGACCAGCTCTTGCTCTACGCTGGGAGAGAGCAAGCCATGAAGGAGAAATCCAATTCAAGATTCCAGCAGCAACCACTCTCAAGTCCTAATTATTTTCTGTCCCCATTTTTGTTATGGTAACACCCTAGACCTGGACAAAACCCCTGTGGTGGTGGGTGATGCATCCCTTGTGTGTGAACTCCACATCCGTCCCAGTAAGTTCCTGTCCTGCCAGAGGGATTCCCACTCAATTTAAGGGAAAGCAACACTGCTCTGCCCCTGCCACAGGTGTCTTACTCAGCTGGAGCCAATGAAGAGGTGAATTTACATCCTCTAACAATCCACTCCCCACTTCTTCACATAAAACCACTCTTTTTTTCTTTTTCTTTTTTTTTTAAGAAAGCACAGATTCTTTACTTCCTTAAGGAAAAATAATAATTCTCTCCCTTCTGTTCTCAATCTGTTCCCTGCTAGTTTGATAAAGAGTTGATCAAAGAGTTTATTCAGGCTTAGCTCCTAAGATGCTGCTAACAGGATGGAGTTAGGATCATATAAATTCCTCAGCCAGATAAATATCCTGTGTAATCCTGTGTCTGTCCCTGACAGGAGCCAGTCCCAGATGCTTCCCAGGACGTGACAAGAAAGCTCTGCCACATCTGCAGATGGAATTACCTGCCCACAAAGAAACTGTACTCCCAGTGCTGATCGCTTAGATGGACTTAAAAAAAGCCCAGGAAGTCAGGGTTTGCTCATTTGGTTAATTATTTTATTAATTCTACTTTTTTGGAGTCAACAGGAAAGCAGCCTCAAGGCTGTAAGTCACCTGTGGCTGCGGATGAGGAGACACGTGGGTGTCACAGTGATGACTCCCGGATCCAGAGGCTCCTTGGTCCTTCCACACGTGGTTTTTGCTTTGTTTCCCATGTGCTGAGTGTGTCACAGGAGTGGGATGCAGGACCTGGAAGTGTCCGGCCAACATGAGTTTGCAATGAAACATTACTCATTTCTTGGTAGAAAACTTAATTTGGGGATTTCAGGACCTGATGCAGAAAGACCAACGGGGATAATTACTGTGTCCAGCATTTTCCATGGTTGCTTAGGATCACGAAGGCTCACATTTATTAATTCTCTGGTGCTGTTTAGTTCTAAGTTTGATTAAATGATGCTGGGAGAACAAGGCATCCCAGATTAGACACCCTGAGGGTGTTCCCCAGGGAACACCAGTCATGGAGCCCCTTCCTCTAAGGAAAAGGAGCTTCTTAATTACCAGTGCTTGGCTTGAATAGGCACAATGTCTTTAAGCTGCGAGAGGGTGGATTTAGGTTGGGTATTAGGAAGAAATTCTTCCCTGTGAGGGTGGAGAGGCCCTGGCACAGTGTGTCCAGAGAAGCTGTTGACACCACACCCCTGGAAGTGTCCAAGGCCAGGTTGGACAGGGCTCTGATCTTTTGAGGATGAAGCAGCATTGAAAAACCTATCTGGGAATAAGCAGGAAAACTCCCTTTCCATCAACTCTTCATGGGAAAATTCAACATCTTCCAAAATCCTTCAGGCTGGGAGCTGGTGACCTCGGAAGGCTGAGGAAGGACTGGAATTCAACCACCACCTTGAACGTCATTGCAAGAGCCTCCCAGATCTCCTCCTAGATCCCATCCCATTCCCAGGTCTATCTCTTCCAGTAAAACATTACATTTCCTGGGGCATTTTCCCTTTTCCCACAGCACCAGCTCAGAGCAGACTCCTGGCTAAGGATGCCAAGAAGAAGCAAAGCCACTCCAGCACCAGGGTGGGACAGCAGTCCTGCAGGCAGCATCACAGCTCTAACAACGAGGAAGTCATAACAGGATCCTTAAATGCCACAACTCAGACTTTTCTTTGTTATTTTTATTTTTTCAAACATGGATTCAAATACACTTTGCCTTTACAGCAGCCTTTTCTGTTGTTGGAGTTTTTTTCCCTGCAGTGTTGGCTCATCTTCTTATAGAAATGCATTTAAAAGCTCAAAAGGAGGCAAAGAGCATCTTTCCGAAAAGGGCATCTTTTTGCCCTTGTGGAGCATCATCCCTTTTCCCCTCAGGCTTCAGGGGAGGGTGATGCCATGTCTGTGATATGTATGTTTTGACTCAATCCTGTCTCCCATTCAGTAAATACTCTCAAGAGAAAATACTCCTCATTTCTTTTTTTTTTTTTTTTTTCCAGTTGTTTTCCCAACCGCCCCATTTTCCGACGTTTCAAATTTGAAGCATCTCTTTATTTGGTGGTTTACTGGAAAAGCTGTTCACATCTATAAACAAAGCTTATTCTTCCTGATTTTTATCTTTCCCCATTTTATTGTTTCCGGTTGTTGTTCATTTTGGACGATACTTCCACGGGGACTTTCCAAAGAAGAGAATCCAAACTGATATAAAACCCCATATGAATAACATCCAGGAATAAAAGTGGGGGGTAATTATAAATGCATGAATACCTTTTACTGGAAGACGTGAAACATGCAGGAAAAAATCAGGCTGGATATAATCAGCCTGGGAGAGCTCACCCTGAGGGTGATCAGCTACTGTGCTTGGACATTTTGACGTCAGAGTAAGACTCAGGGAGAAAAGAATCAATCCCAAAAATGCTTAGAAGTCTCCTAAAAAGAACTTGCGAGCCTGAAAGTTTATCTGTTTCTCCCCTCCAGCCATAGCACTTGGTCTAATGAGTGATATTCCTCCAAACACTGCTTCATTCAACCCTTGGCATGGCACTTTTTTTCTTCCAGGATCCATTTCAATCAAGACTGAAAAGCACAATTTGCCTGCACATTGATCTTCTTCGACCCAATCCTGCAGGGGGGAAAGGAAATGCCTTCAATCAGTTTGGAAGCTGATAATGAACCCCTTGGCCAAGCCCCATAGGATCCGTTACAACTTCCCTGGTATTTTCCTCTTTCCCATCCATTCCTCCCCATTCCCCGCTTCAGGAATGTCCCTCTGATTTCTGTAGGCTGCACCCACGGTTTTCTCCCTCTTTTTAAAACCCTTCCAAAGGGAAGAGCTCACGTCATTCACTCATCAGATGGGACGGCGCGGCTGAATTTCCACCAGGAGCTGGCCCTGCGCTGAGGAGAAACGTTGGGGTTCCACCAAGAAGCAAAGAGGATGGGTCGGGAGCCTCCGTGAGAGACAGACCGGACAGGATGAGCCCATGAGTGTCCGAGCAGCAACTCCAAACCCAAAGCACCGACGTGATCCCTTGTTTTTGCTCCCTTGCCCCCAGCAGCATCCCTGTTCATCCCTTCATTCCATGCCAGCAACCCTTGCCTTGGAGCCCTGGCAAAGACCCCAAGAGGCAGCAGCTGTTGCGCAGTGACACGTGAACAACCTTCATTTCACTCTGCTTTTCCAGTGCAGTTGGGTGACAGGTTTGCCTTCCTTTCCTTTGATTTCTCCGCAGGAAAAGAGCTCGAGTCCACCAGGAGCGAAGAAGGATAAACCTGCCTGAAGCAAGAGCAGTCAAAGCTGGTATTTATTTATAATCACAGGTTTATAAACTTGAAGGGGAGGACAGAAGTATTCAGGGGTATAAGACATACCCCAGCAAGGTTTCAGTGCTGTTGGGGGCAACCCCCATCTCGCTCCCCAGCACAGCAGGGGATCAGCCCCTCATGCCTGAACCATTTTTTGGCATTTTTGCTCCTCTCCCGGTGATTTTGGGATCTCACTCCATCCCCAGCACCACTGTGGGCCTTAGAAGTCGTGGCTTGAAAATCTGTCCGAGTTCTGTTGTGTTTAAGAATTGCTCATATTCATGGCAGGAGTTTATGGGCAAGCAGGACGGTTTTGCTGCCCCTGTAAATTCTTACACATGTGATTTATCAGCCCTTCTGCAGACATGGTTAAACTCCAGGATTATCAATAATCCAATTATACTAAACAATGCGAGTTCTAAAGGTGAGAAGGGGGAAGCAGGTCTGGAAGAGGTTTCGGGTGACACGAGGTCACTCCAGAACCCGTCTGGATGTCAGCGACAGTAAAACCAATCTCAATTTACAGCTCCTCAGTGATTAATTAGACTGTAGGTACCTTCACCCAGTTCCTGAGCAACACAGAAATAAAAGATGGGTGGCACGTGTGGGAATGGGGGATATTTTCCAGCTGCAGCCCGTGGTGGCAGTGCCAGGGCAGGGCTGGTGCTCCAGAACAGATGTCTGCGATGGAGATGCAATCCCACATTCACCTGGGCAAGGCAGCTCCTCTGCAGCTCATTACCCTGCTGAGATCATGAATGGGGCAGAGCTGTTTTCCGAGCCTTCAGGTAAATAAAGCCTTCAAAAGCACCAAAACCCAGCTGCTCTTCTTTCCTCACATCCCATTCTTTAATAAGTCCCATACCAGGGAAGTGGAGAGCAGAGCTGTTCTCTGCTTTTGGAGCATTTCAGCTACACTCTTCCCACTGGTTTGTTTTTCCCCCCCCCTCCAAAGACTGGGAGGGCCACAAGCCAGGTTTTCCCGTGCCTTTTCCACAGAGAGGAAGGGATTCCTGGTGGAAAGGGCACTGAAGATGTGTCCTCCCCAAAGGGATGGCCATGTCAGGAGGACAGGACAGAGACAGGAAAGGGCAGTGGTCCTTTTGCTTGCAGGAAGCCACCAGCTGCTTTGGGAGGCTGAGTTTTGGAGGGGGATTTTGGCAGAGCTCCCTAATGGCACCCCTTTGGATGGCAGCATTGCCAGATATTCCATCTCTGCCCCTCTGAGCGCTCCAGCTCCGTGGCAGAAAGACCCATTTGCTTGGGGGAAGGCATTAGGATTTCTATAAACAGAGATTAAATGTGCCTCTGGGTGACAAATGCCCGCGTCAGGCACCAGCTGCCAAGTGCCAAACTGGCATCCTGTCTCCAGGAAGGCACACGTGTAAGGCATCCACGCTCATGGAATTGCTGTACTTTTATGGTCATGGACACGGGAGGCTTTAAACACTCTGGATTTCTGTGCATTAAGACGTGTTGGCTCAGGCATCCCTCGTAGGTGCTCTGGAGAGGGAGGTGGCAGGGCTGGCACAAAGCAGAGGCGCTGCCTGCCCTCAGCTGTGCCATCCATCATCAAGGAGCTCACGGATCTTCTCACACATCCGTCCCCGTTCGCCCAAAAAATAAATAAATACCGCCTCTAGCTTCAGACCTGCATCCTTAGGTGGTCATGGCAGTGACAGAGATGCCCTGGACTTCTATGGAAAACAGTAGGAAATGGTCTCTTACAGGACCAAGGAAGAAATTCCCAGGAGGAAGTTTCAAAACCGTGGAGAAATGGCTTTGAATGTGACCACCTTCCAGCGCTGAGGCAAAACCCAGCGCTGAATCAGAAAAGCAAAAACCAAACGGCTGCCAAAATAAGGTGCTTGATGGCTGCTGGAAAATAGGGCCACATTTATTTCTGTCTCCAGAAATATGTAGGAAATGCGAAGGGAAAGCTCTATTGTAAGGAGTAAAATCTGAGTGAGCAAAACAATGTCCTGCCTCCTGATTTGGAAGGGATTGTGACAACCCCTAAAATACACAGACTACCAGAAAACTACCTTTGCGTGTCTCACACTCACTTCCCTGAGGAGTGCCACAATCCACAGGTGTCCGTGCCTGCTTCCTTTGAAGGAAAAGGCAAAACTTGTATGGACACAACTGAAAGCAAAGCCGAGCCCATTAACTGCAAACTCTCTCAGGAAAACCCATGTGCACTTCTCGGTGCTCTTCCAGCCAAAATCCTTTCAGCACGCACCTGCTTTCTGTTTGTTTTGGTGAAAACATGGAAGAGCTCAAACTTTACTGAGGAACAGACTTGATTCCTCTAAAAAAACCCAAAAAGCAAAACAAAACAAAACAAAAACCCACGAGTCCAGCATCGGTCGCTGATTTATGTCCCTCCTTTGGGTTTTAGTGGGGTCTCCACAAAACCCTCTGGTTGAGCCAGCTCCGTTTATTGCCAGCATTGTGCTCGACTGAGTGAAGGTCCTGCATGTTTTGTTTGTTATTCTGAGTCATATCGCAAACATTTTAGCAAAAGGTCCAAAGACTTACAGGGAACACAGAGAAGCCAAAATCACCAGATGGAGAAAAGCACATCTTAAGGGGATGACATTTGGCACGAGAAGCAGAAGAGAATTAGAGTTTGGTTTGATCTGCCCCGTATTATATCACCGCTTGTACTTTGCAGGAAATTGCTGAGGTTGAACCAAAATACAGATGAAGTTTTAGAGCATTTTCTCCTTACATATTCTTTTGGGACCCCACATCTTTCAGTATGCAACCTATTAATTACAAATACATACACACACTCACATCCAATTTGATTATTTGGGCTTCATCTGACCCTTCAGAGGGAACCAGATGAAAGTAATAATCAGTTAATTCAGCTACAAAGCAAAAAAAAAATTTAAAAAAAATCAAAGCTAGCTAAACATATCATGTTCTCATGGAAAACAACAACAAAAGGAGCTGAACTGGCAGACGAACTAACAGAGCTCTGCCACACCTCTGTCAAAACGGGGTGCTGGAATCCCCTGATGATGAATGTCATTGAGTGGGGACCATGATGTCCCTGCTCTCCCCTGAACACGTGGGAGGCAGAGGAACCTGGTGTGGTGCTGGCATGGGAACAGGGCAATGATGCCCAGGGAAATTTGGGTTGGTTTCTGCTTAATGGGAGCTGCCAGCCCTCAAAATTGGGTTGTTGGTGCTGGAGCCTTCCACAAGCTTCCATGTCTTTTTCCAGGATGGAGGAGCCAGAGGAGAGCTAAGGGCAAAAACATGTTTGCCAAGGGCAGCCTTTGGAGATGGAAACTTCATATCCCGAGCATCCCAGGGCTCACTTCTCAGTCCTGCCCTGGTCCATAATGGGAGGAGAAAGAGCAATAGGGAAGAGGATGGGACTTTCTGGAAGAATCCTGATTTAGTGAGTCTTTCTGTTGGATGGAGGTGCTTTCCTAAAGAATTCAAAGCACTTACAAGGAGAATCTCTGCCCATTTTAGACAAAAAAAATCTAGTTGTTCCATTGGTTGGTGCAAAAAAAATCCTAGTCCTAAAAATTTCAGCCATTTCCTTGCTTCACAGAGTTATGAATCAGATTTTTGAGGGTTTTCTTCATATTATGATATTTAGTATGATTATTGTTATTATGTTTTAATAGGATTATTAAAAAAGCCAAGGATGTTATACTGGTAAAGACTTAGTGCTTAAGGGAAAATTAGCCTTTAAGAATCAAGAGAAATGTGCAAATTAAAAAAAAAAAAGAAAAGAAAAGTATCCACCTCCAGTAAAATCCCAAATTAAGCAATAGCCTAATGCTCTGTGAAGTTATTTCCCCTTCAGTCACGTACACTTGGCCCCCATCGAGCAGTCTCTTTGGTCCCAGATCAGGTTCACTGTGTGCCAGTGTACGATGTTTTCAGTAAAGCGCCCTGGAGTTGCACATGGAAGCAGGGCTGGATCGTAGCTCATGTCATAAAGTGTTGCTTTCAGTGGCTTTATTATTCTGCAGCCTCAACTTTTTCAGGGACAAGGCTTGACGTTGTGCAGAAGCCCCTCTGCAAATGGAAGTGGGTGATGCTTTCTGTTACAGGGGGAGTCTGGCAGGAAAAACGAGATGTTGAGGGCTGACACCAGCCCCAGCAGATCTTCAGCTGGGTCTGTTTCCCTTGCAGAAGGATGACGTTTTTATGCATTGCAGGAATCCTGGCACAAATCAGGGTTTGTGTCCTCCCTGCCACGGTTTATGGTGCAAGACCCCATGTGCACATACTAAATCAATGGGGCTGTGCTTGGCTGGAGGTACAAATACGTATTTTGGGGGTATATGGATCCTCATTGTCTAGAAGCATCACCTTGACTGAGATATCTTCAGACAAGGGCTTGAAATTGAAAAAAAAAACAAAAACCTGCAGTGACTTTGCACTTCACCTTCTCTTGTTAGCAAGTCCATCAGCTGAGAAACCCATATTTGGCTTGGAAACTCTAGTTTTGCAGAAATCCCACATGAGGTCACCAACAGTGTTTGCAAATCTGGCCCTTGGCTTCCAGAGAGGGACCACAACCATTCCCATGGACCAGGACAGCCCTGGGCATCGCACGTTGCAGTGACTCACCACGGCATTCGGGCAGAAGAAGGCAGCAGCAAAGTTTTTGGGTCAAGAACCCATCAAACCAATTGTTTCTGCCCTTCTCTGAGACTGTTTGAAGACGAGATACACAAACAACAACAACAAAATGTTTTTAATCCGGGCTGTCAAATACAGAGGGATGTTTGTGGTGAGGGAGAAATTTGCCACCCACTGCAGTTGCTTTGGTGTACGGTTTCTGCGGTCGCTCTTTATTCAGTCACTGAAAGAAACTAACACAAAAACAAATTCCAGGCTATAAAATGGGATTTCCAGATAATGCATTATTTCTTAAGGGAATTAAAAAACCCCAACATTGGATCACTTTTTTGCCTGCTTCATTGACCTTTTCATATTTTCCAGCATTTTTGTGGGATCCTCTACTATTTGCCACGACTACGGAGAAGACCCCAATCCTCTAAATCTGTCCATGCATAGGTCCACGTACCAGGAGCAGGTCATCATCCAGCAGCACCACAGGCCTAAAGCAAAACAAAACCAAAAGCAAAGATCGTTGCTAGAGATACAGAAACCTCAATGCCTTGTGTCAAGGCTTCCTTCAGCAACCAAAAATTCGGATTCTGGCTTGGGTGAACCAGCCAAGAGCCTCCTGAATTTGTGAAATTCAGCTGATGTCTCTGGAGCTCTTGGAAGGAATCAGGGATGGAGAGATTTGGCTTTTTTTCCTATAACTTTCCATGGTCCCAGAAGTAAACTGGGCCCTGGTGGTGGTGGGGTGGGGTGGGGTGAAGGAGCTGCAGAGCTGCAGTTTTGGGAGATGACGCGAGACCGTGGCAGTGGCAGGAGCTGCAGGAGAGTTAATGCTCTCTTTGCCCTGACCTGTCTCCCTAAATTTTTCCCCCTTCATTTAGGCCTAAAAAGAGGAGTTTGTTCCAAGGTTTGCTACAGAGCCTGGGGGCTCAGGTGTTATTTGATTTACGCTTCTGGCCCAGAAACCCTGAACATTTCAAGGCCATGGCGCTGCTCTCCAAACCCAGCACTACGTCATGCTCCTCCAAAGCCCACCCAAAAGTTCACACTGGTCTTTCCTGCCAGTCCTCACTCCAAGACACCCAAAAAAATCCGTGCAAGGAGCATGATCCAACCCTTGATCTCACTCACATGCCTGGGAGGAGAGAGCTGTGAATTACAAGGTCTGCTTCTTTCCGTCGCGGATTCCTCACGCCTGGCTTTGCATGAACGTTTTGAAGGCCCTTCCATTGCCCCTCCAAAAGGAGGCCACCACACCCGTGGCCTCGCCCTCTGAGCACTCAGAGAGGGCAGCGTGCTGGCTCAGAGGCTGGATTGTTTCTCGGTGAGAATTCGGAGGTCTGTGAGAGAACATTCACATGTGCTGCGAGCAGAATTTCCTTCCAGAGGGTTGCATGAGGTTTCTGACCACTGTATCTGTGTGTTCTTCGAGATGACGTATCGCGTTACTAATTCCCCCTAATTGCATGTCTGGGCTAAAAACAGACTGAGTTCTCCTAGGAAGTTACATTCTCAATAACATTGCTTAAAACACTGCGGTAAATTCAAGTAAATTTTGAAGCAATGCACGGAGGTTATAAATCAGGATATAGATGCAGATAATGTTTACCTTAAGCTTGTTTATCTGACTCTGCCACTCATTTGCTCTGTGTTTTGCCAAAACGCAGCAATACAAGGCAAGAGTGGCTGGAATAGGTTCAAGTTTTCCTTCTTCAGGCTCCTACTGAGTGGAGCAATTCCAGGAGTGCAGTGCCCCAAAAATAACCATATATAATACGCAAGAAAAAGCCCAGCTGAAAAGCGGACAACCAGATGCAGCTTCCTTTTCTCTTCGAGATCCTGAATATTGTGCCATGGTGAGGGAGATTCGCTCTGGATTGAGACACATTTGAAGAAGGTCCAGGAGCAAAGCTTGGATGCAGGACAGCTCTGAGTGATGCGCCCCTGCATGGCGTGTCAGGGCTATACAGCCCTAGCTAGATGCATCTTGACAATTTTAGAGATTATTTTAGGTTAAAATGTTGCTGTCTCACCAGAAGCAATTCCCTGGAGGACCCCAGGAGATGCTTGGTCCCGGAGGTGGGGGTTGTGAGATGTCCCTGACCCGCCGCCACACCGGCTCCGTCCCCTCCCACGGGGACCAGTGGGACGATGTGGGGCTGAGTCATCTGAGGGGAGGACACAGCCTTGGCAGTGGAGAGCACGATGCATGGAGGCACTTGACATAGAAGTGAAGCAATCTGGAAGGTGGAGTTTTTGAGGGGAGTGAGTGTTAGTTTTTCCAAATCAGATTTTTTTTTTCAGCTGTGCGTATCAATCCTGCAATTTCCACGGATGTCAGGAAATGACACACATGTGCATTGTTGTCACCTCCAGAAGGAGAGGGGAGGCTGCTGTTGGCCATGGCCCAGCAGCAGTGAACATGCACTTTTTGCAAGAGCCTTATCTCACTACTGAAAGGCCACTTGCAGAGGGAAGCAAGTTGCTTTTCTCCTTTTAATGCCAGCATCTTCACTGGAGCACCAAGAAAACATGGAGATATGGAGAAACTCTCCTTTGGAGACATGGAAAGCTGGAGGAAAATATCACCCAGAAGGCATCCAGCCCAGGGGTGGAATTTTGGGGGAGATTATCACAGAGTTGCCACTTATTCTCCCTATTTCCCTTTCCCCCCAGCACCATGTCCTGTGGTATGGGTAACAACACCCAAGGTCACTTCTCTGATGGATTCAGGAAGAATTTCTTCAAAGAAAGGGTTGTTAAGCATTGGAAGGGGCTGCCCAGGGAGGTGGTGGGGTCACCATCCCCAGAGGTGTCCAAGGAATGACAGGACATGGCACCCAGGGCTCTGTTCTGGTTGACAAGGTGGTGATGGGTCACAGGTTGGACTTGATGTTCTTCAAGGTCTTTTCAAACCCAAAGATTCTATGATTCCATGGATGTCATCTTTTTCTTCCAGTGATGGGTGAGTCAAAGGATCACCAGTCACCAGGAAACGTGACAAATCACCAAAGCTTTTCTCTGACACCGGTGCTGGATATTCACTATCCATGGGGAACCAGCTGTGGTTTCCACCATCAGACTTTGTTTTGCTGCTCTGAGTCTGGCAGAAGTGCCCGGCTCTGCCTAACACTGAACACCAACCCTCCCACCGGGTTCCCAGGGACCAGTCCCCATCCAGAGAGCCCCAGCAGCGGGACGGTGGCATTTGGAGTGGCACAGACAAGGAGCTGTGAGCTGGCAGCTCCAACCACCGACCCATTTCCCAGCGCTCATTGCCAAGCCCAGGGACAGTCCATGGACCGGTTTGTGGAGCTCTGGTGCACTGCTGGTGGAAATAGATGGCTCCTGACAGCATTTTCCATTCCAGGGGGTTCTCTTCCTTTCTCAGATTTCCATCCACCCTCTGCTGGATTCCGCCAAAGGACCCGACCTGCATTAAAGCACTGGTGACATATGTATTTATCCAGGATGTTTTTCTCTTGGGCAGCTTAGGAGGCAGCAGAGGAGGGAAGGAAAACACCCAAATTTTAGATACTTGGAGTGCATCAGGTGTGATGCTCCTGGAGCAGCCCCTGCCATTCTTGGAGTCATGACCTCATTGCAACGCATGGGAAGAAAGTTGTTTGCATCACTTCCCAGCAGCACATACTTTTCCTCTCCTGGGTCCTGAATACTTTGAGCCTGGAGACAGTGGATTTTTAAAATTTTTGAGACATGAAGTATATGAACCCTTGGCATTTTCAGAGAGCAGGCCTGGAAGTTGCACTTTCTGCAAGTTTCCATCTCCTTTCATTTCTCTCATCCTGTTAAGATTACCAAGATCCACCTCAGTTAAAAAGCTTTCAGGGGCACTGTTTTGTCACCAAGGTTGTTAGAGGGCAAGGGACTAAGTAGGAACATGTCTCAGCCCAAAGGTAGTGAGCCCATTTCCAACCCGGCAAGATGCAGCCACAGCAGCATCAGAAATGTGTTTGCATCTCTCTGTTGCTTTGCTGTGAATAATGGATTTCCTGTTTGCCAGGACTGATGAGCTGGAGAAAATAATGACAATTAAAAAAATATATCGGATGGCAGTCCAGAAATCAAGTGTAATGTGCTTTTTAAGGACAGCAAGCTTGAGTGGTAAATAAAATTGGAGCCTGGACTGGGGCTTTGTTTTGTCAGAGCCAAGTGAGTTCAGCTCTGGGCAGCGTCCAGGGAACCTTTCTTGTTTGAGAAAGAAATGAGAGTTTGGTGAGACTTTCCCTCTCACAGGTAAGAAAGGAGAGGCTGGATGCAGGCAACACCCTCCTGCTCCACCCATCAGCTTTGTCCTGAATTTGGTGGTGGTGGCCAGATCCAGGAAAACCCCTACAAACTTTAAGAGGGATTAATTTTTTTTCTCCATATCCAAGAACAAAACAAAACAAAACAAGCAAGCTCTTGAATTGTTTTCTACAGAGAAATCTGAGACCTGTTCCTCATGAACCAAGCCCAGGACTCTCTGACCATGCAGATTAAAATTGAAGACCTCAACATCTCCACCTGGGAGCCCAAAAACAGCCTCCAAGGTTTTTTTCTTCCTCTGCTTCCATCGCTCAGTGCAATGTTTTGTGGGACAAATTAATGCATAATTGGAAACTGACAGTTCATTTACTGGCCTCAGATGGTCAAACCCAAGGAATTTCTCTTGGCCTGGGTTTGCAGTTTGTGGGCAGTGCTGCCCTTGGGGAGAGTTTCCCTCCACCACAAACCCAGTCCTGCTTTGCCAAGCACCAGGAAATAACCTCGTAAAGTTGTGAAGGACACTCAACCCGCATGCCATTAATTAACGGCACACATTTTTAATGAATTATGCACCCCTTTTTAATCCCAGAGTCACCTCACACTCACTCCGAGCTGTGGCAAGCCCTTGGCTCATTTTCGGGCGATGACCCTGGGCAAAGTGACAGCAGTGACACGTGGTCCCAGCAAAGAGGTGGCACATCAGGTGCTCACATTTACCTGTCCCACCTCCCTGGCTTTCCCTGCCACTTCTGGATGCAGCTGGATTGTGGCATCTCCCAGAGCAGCTCCTAAAACTCAGAGGAAATATTGATACCAGATGGGTAACTGTGGGAGGTATTTTGTGGGCTGGAGATGCTTCCTTGAGATGCAGAGTGTCTTCCCCATTTCCATGCCTCTATTTCTAAAATAAGAGATGCCAAACCCCGAGAGAAAACCTCTTGATCGCACTTTTTGGGGTTTTTTTTCCCTTCCCTCTCTCCTGGCTCCTTCTTTGTTCCGTTTTCCCCTAAATTCACCCCATTTTCCCAGCTCCTCTCACGTGGTGGGAGTTAACTTCCCCCAGACATCCAGCCAGGGCTGAATTCCTCCCTCTGCCCTTTGGAGGTGTCTTTCCCTTCCGTGGAAGTTATTTTTCTTCTTCTGAACCACGATCTGTGATACCCGAGATCTTCCTAAAAAGCCCAATGCCAGCCCTGCTCACCCTGTAATCCTCCAGCTGTCCACGAAGCACAGCAGGGAGTTCATTTCTAACTCGAGTTTTTAATCAAAGTTGCACAATATTTAACAAAAGGGCACTTTTTCCTGTAAGTGATTGCGCTGGGGCAGCAACAACACACTCCAGGAGACAAGTTTGGAGTGTGAGGTCAGATATTTTATCACCCCGAATCTGGGAGACGTTGAACAAAACTGGAATGGCTTTAAGGTTCAGGGAGCTTTCAAACTCCTTTTTTTTTCCTAGTCAGGGCACAGAAAAAGAGCCATTTGTTAGAAAAACAGTGTCAGGGAAGTTGCATATGACATTTGCCAATGTTACATCATCAAAGCTAAATCTCTGACAGATCTGTAAACAGCAACTTTTCATATAAATGTCGAGGAAGCCTCGAGCATGTGCCTTTCAGCACCGTGTTTCTACGTTTGCAGTGAGGAGAAAATACGAGTGGAAGGGTGAGATCTCCTCCCACCGAGGGGCTCAGATTGTTCTTTACAGGTTTAGAATTTACATCAGAAAGCCGTGGGTTTCCTTGGAAATCAGAATAAAATGCTCCAGCCTAGGGCAGGTTTCCATTGCTCATTGAGAACTTGCATGCTCCTCAGTTCCAGAGCTTGGGTTAAAGCCACACGTTACCTCTCCCAGGTCTCTCCCACGACTCTTCCAACTCTTCAGCCACACGGAACCAAACCAGGGTCCTGCTCTGCACGCACCAGCCCTGCTGGAGAGGGCAGGACTTGGCTTGTTCTGCTTAGCCAAGGATTGGGTACATTTTGATTTGAATAAACAGGAGTTTAAGATGTTACAACACCCTTCCAGGAAGCCGAGCACGAGCAGCTTACATCTATTTTCTATTTTTGCCTTCCTAGCACTCTGCTTTCCCTGCTCTTCCTCCGTGTTCTGGATTCATTTAAATATCAGTTTAAAATAATTCTTCCTCTCCAACTCTGACACCGCAGCTGATACCCAAACACTGCATGTGAGCCTGCACCATAATTAAAGGGGTGATGCTGAAAACACAAATCAGGGTCATCTCTCTGAATTTTTTGCTGCTGTTTTCCCCCTCTGCAGGAGACACACCCCCAGCTTGTTCTGAAGAAGAGGTGAGGTTTTATTCTATACTTTTTTTTCTGTCCAAGACAGAGTAACTTTAAGCTCCCACTGCTTTGCAGAAGCACCCAAAGGATGTGGTGACACCTCGCAGGGTTGTGCCCAGAATCCCCAGAATTACTTTCCATCAACTGGAGAGACCATACGAGGAATATGAGGAATCCTGCTGAACTGCTGTTGAAGTGACAGGCCCTACACAATGGCAGATTTTCACTTCATCCATATTTATAGCAAAATGGAAACAAAATGTGCTTTAAAGTAAACAATGGTATTTCCAGAGCCTGGCTGGTTTTCTTGCTGTGGTAAGTTCCCAACCAAAGCTTTTCACACTGCGGGCAACGACGAAAAGGTAAAGCAGGGAGAGTGAAACCCCAGCCCGGCTGGAGTCAGTGGGAAAATTGCCACTGATTTTAGCAGGGCCAAGTTTTACCCAAAAATCTTTATAAATTGAGGTGAAGAGCGTTGGGGAACTGCAAGTAGCTGAGATCTCTGCTCTCCCCCTGCCTGTTGCAGCTGGTGGCACAATCAGGGATAGGAAAAACCGCACCAACTTCTATTAAACTGCAAAAATTTCAAACACTAGAAGTGCTTAATCATAGGAGGAATCTTGATGTCAAGAGGAACCTTGATGTCAAGATGAGCCACATACTTGCACGGTTTGTAGTCTGCTGTTTGCAGCCTTATTTTATTTGCACAGGCCTAAGAAGGAACAACTTGCCCCGGTGAGCGTTTGCCGGACTTATTTACCCAGAACAGATTAAATCAACAACGTCTGAACGTCACCGCAGAGGCTCATCGGGTTCTTTCCCTTCGTCATACGAGGAAGGTGATGGAGCAGATGTGACCACAGAGTGTGTCATCAGGATTATTTGGTCACTGCGGATTTCGGTTGCAGCAATTCCATGAGGCTTCCCAAGGCAAGAGGGAACTGTGGAATCAGCTCCCTGAAGGGGCAGAGCCTGGAGGGGAGAAGAACTAAGAGAGTTAGTCTGCCACGAGGAGCACCAGAATGGGCTGGGGTCGTTGAGCCTGGAGGAAAGGAAGCTCAGGAAGAATCTTCTCACTCTCTGAAGCTCCCTGACAGGAGGGGGGAGCCGGGTGGGGGTCAACCTCTTGTCCTAGGCAATTAACAACAGGACAAAAGGAAATGGCCTCAAGATGGGCCAGGGGAGGTTCAGGTTGGATATCAGGAGAAATTTCTTCACAGAAAGGGTTGTCAAGCATTGGAAGGGGCTGCCCAGGGAGGTGGTGGAGTCCCCGTCCCTGGAGGTGTCCAAGGAACAACTGGACATGGCACTCAGTGCTCTGGGCTGGGTGACAAAGTGCTGATTAGTCACAGGTTGGACTTGATGACCTTGGAGGCCTTTTCCAACCTAAATGATTCTACGATTCTAAGAAGAAAGGGCAAAAGAGACATGTTGTCCTATTGGTCTATGGAAATGTCCCCTCTGGCCACCAGCAGAAACCCAGCAGGCTGAGCCGGATGGGTGATTATAACGATGGAGGAGATTTTGGTGGCTTCTTGACATCAGAAAAATTTAAAGATCGCGACTCTCAGTAGCAGGAAGGTCCCAAAACCCCTCTTTGGTTTCAAATCTCGTGTGACCCTAGTGAGCCTCCTTCCTCATTCTGGTCAGGAGGCAGGAATTTGTACGGAAAACCCCCACCTATGCAGATGCCAAGGAAGCCAAGAGAAAAATAATGCTGGTAATAACAAAAATAAACTAGCGATTATGCAAGGGTGCAGGGGGTTGGCCACCTGTAGCACCTGCAGAAGGGTGCTGGGTTGGGTACCCTGACCCGGGGCCAGGCTCTGTGGGAACCATCTGCCCTATGGCTTCATGATCCCCACTACTTACTCATCCCTCGGATGCTCCAACACATCCTGTGCCCTGGACTTTCCAGCGTGGCTTCAGATGGAATGCGGGCCAGGGTACAGGGCACGGCATCGCATACGTGACCCCAAACATCATCTCCACGCCGGAGGATTTTGGGAAACATGACTAAGGCCCCGTGCCTGCCAACATGCGTGTTGGACAAGCGTGAGGGTGAGCAGAGCCGCCGTATCTCGAGGTCATCACATGAGAAATCAGCACGGCTGGTGGCCATCGCCTGGTTCCATGTGCAGGGGAACAGCTGCCCCGAGCGACCCGGGCCCTTTGCAGCCCCAAAGGAGGCACATTTTGATCCCAGGCACCTCCCAAAGTCTGTGGCTCTCCCTCCCCAGCAGCTCCCTTTCTGCAGGGAGTGCTCAGCGTGGGCTCGCGTTTTGCCTCCGACTCTGGCCAGCCAACCTTCAGGGCATTGCTAAATTCAGATACGCATTTATTATCCTAAAAAATGTGGGAAATAGGACGGGTTGTAATTTCCCAAATTACTTTTCTTCTCGCTAACAGAAGCTGGCAGCAAATATATTTAAAGTGTAAATATTTAAACACTTACTTGCAAGCACAATTACCATTTTTTTTTTTTTTTGTCCGTGGCTTGATTCATTCAGAAGTTATAAATACCTTCCCAGGAAGCAAACGTCTGCGCTGGGTTTCGGGGAGCAATTTTAAAACCCTCCTTGGTTGACCGGCTTCATAATTATAACAAGGGTTAATAATTCTAACAGGGTTTTCCCTGCTGATTTTAAATGAGAAAACACGCATGGATATGAAATAAAACACGTTGTTTCGTGACATGCAAAAATATCGCGGCGTCCAAAAAGGACAATAGTTGTTTATAACACGCAGATTAACGTCGCGAGGTTCATTTAGCCTTTAGCTTTTCCCTTGGCTTCTTCTGAGCGTGAAATCATTCCCCCGAATGCCTGAGGAATGAACAGGCTGCAGCATTTTTATTTATTTTGATGAGCAGAAAGCAAGGGGAAAAAAGTTCCTGCCTGCTACTCGAGGCGGAGAAATCACTGTCGCTTCTTTTCCCCGCGCTGGCCGTAAAATGTACAGAAATGTAAAGCCATAAAAATTTTATTAGGGGTTGTTTTCATAACGTTTACCAACTTCATGCCTCTATGACGCTTTCCAGGAGAAGGTGTTTTAACGGGGCTTCTTTCAGTCGTCTGAGATAATTTGAGGGTTGTTCAGCACAGCGGATTTTTCCTTTACAGCCCTGGGTTTTTTTCAGCAATTTGCTCCCCAGAATTTCTTCCTCTGTCCCTTTGGCTTCGCTGGGAGCTTTTGGTCATGTAAATGTACAGTGTAATGTAGAGGTAAATATCATACGGATGCAGAATATCATATGGATGCAAAATACAATGTAGATTTAAAACATCGTGTAGATGTAAATTGTGATGTAGATATAAAATATCACACAGATGCAAAATACAATGTAGATGTAAAATACAACAGGGGGTAAAATATAACATTGATAGACAATAGAGTGTAGACTTAAAATATAATGTAGATATTTAATATCATGTGGCTGTAAAATATAACGTAATTTCAAATGCAATGTAGGTGCAAAATACAATGTACATGTTAAATATCATGTAGATGTAAAACACAACCTTTGCGTCTTAAAGGCAATTAAAAAGCATAAATTGGGGAAGTAAATGCTGAAAACATTTCTAAGAAAATCACAAATTATTGATAGTGTTATTAGATATAATTTTATATGTATACTATTTTTTCTGCTGATTTAAACAAACCACTAAACCAGACGAGCTTGATTTCGAGAGCTCCTTGGGGCAGAATTTTTTTTTAAAAAAATCACATTATTGGAAATGACCTCCTGTATTTTTCTTAACGTGACAAATCCATCTTTTGCTGGCTCGCCCTCACCCCGCAGGGGCAGAGAATCTCTCCTTTTCATAAAAAGAACTGTTTATTAGTGCAAGGTTCATCCGCTGATTTATCGATCCGGATTCCCAAAGCCCCGTGGGTTGGGTGCACAGCAACCCCGGGTGCCTGTCGTATGTTCCCAGCTGACGTGTTTACAATATTTTTGATTTACACCTTCCAGGTGTTCTTTTGGAAAATATCACTGCCTTCGGTTTACACGGTTTTACAATATATTTGTGGTCATCTCCGAGCTTCCACATTTGCTACAGGGGACGTGCCAAGGATAAGGGGTTGTATTTTTTAGCTTTAACGTGCTGGCAAGATTTGGCTTTTAGAAGGAAAAAAACCAACAGATAATTTATTGACTGAATTGATAAAATTCCCAAAGCCCGTATTTTAGATTAAATGAGGATTTTTTGCTCGGAGACTGGAGTTTCAGTATCGTGTTTCTGGTGCACTTCCCTTGATTGCAATGCAAAGAAGCCAATCTTTACTCCAAAACAGGGAATAAATGTCTTCTGTAGTTTTGTATCGTCACCTTTTTTTTTGAAGAACCCGAATTGCCATCACACTGTGAATTTATGCCACTAACCTCAACACAAAGTATTTTATATTTACAACACGCAACTGTATTGTTCAGTGCAAGGTTCTTCATGTAACCAAGGCAAAATATTCTTCATGCAACCAAGGACATATTTTGTGGCTGCCAAAATTCTGAAAATAAAACCATTTTCTTTGAATTTATTTTTTCTTTAATACTGGGTATGTTTAGTACTGATTTTTAATGGTGGATTATCGCTGCCTTTTAATTTCAGGTCAGAAGCCAGGCTTCGTTTCTGGAAGGCTTAGAAAGAAAAACTGTCATTAATTAGATGGTACAAAGTAACTTGGAAAGTTTTTTTTTTTTTAATTCAGAAGCAAAAATATTTTCTGGGGCTCAGTTTGCATTTGCTGAAATAGCAAAACCTTCCCATTTTGCACTCAGATCACTTCTCTTTCAGCACAGCCAGTAAATGTTACTCAGGTTTTTTCAGCGCTGCACTGTAAGATACATCACAACAAAACATTATTAGAATTATAAATAGATACTTCAGCAATGTTCTCCAAATAATAGGTCTTAATAGAAAATTACTGTGATCCTTCAGCATTTTTCCAGATAAATCTGCTTGGGAGGCCACAAGATTTACCTGCAAGAGAATATAACTAACTGAAATATTTTAGTTGTCAATTTTATCATTTTTACTAATTAAGCGCTTCACTGATTTCATTTTATTCCCGTGCCTGTAGAACATCATGAACTGGATTTGGGCTCCGTGAAATATCCGGTGCGTGTTTGAGATGAGAAATGGGAATCACGCGCACGGCAGAAAGGGGAACAACATTCCTTTGGGAAACTGGAATAACATGGGACAAGCTGTTGGGCAAAACCATGCCGTGGCTGCTGCAGGGCCAAAGGCACACCAGACACGGTGGGCAGTGCAGAGACCTCACTGCTCAGAGCCCTGGGCATCATCTGCAGCGCCCACTGAGACAGTCCTGCCCTGGGGAACATCGGTGGAATAATGTCAGCTAAAGGGAGGAAAGAAAACCTGCAATTATTAGAGTTGAAAGTGCGTGTTGCTGACAGCAGAAAGGATATCTAGAAACGCAGATTATTTTCTAGGAGGAAACCTCGAGATGTGGATTAATTTCTCTTTATGCCGAGTCACTGCGAAGGGAGAAGTCGCAGCTTTTCGCGCTCGTGCTGCGTCCCGGCCACAAACACCAGCAAAGCTGCTGCTCTCCAAACCTTCCTTCAAACTGCTCATCCCAACAAGCACGGCAGCTTGGGAGACACTGCCCCTGCCCAGGGCAGCTTCCCTTGGTGTCAGCAAGCAGACCCCACAAGCGAGGGACTGCACGACAACAGTTACTTTGCTGATGTGAAAAATAATCTGCAGCAAATACCTAACTCGGCTCTAAAGCCAGTAATGCAAAGAGAAAATATTTGACAGTTGTCAATGCCTGTTAAACTGGGAGGCAGATTAGCAGCCTTACTTTTTAACGTCTAAACATCTGAAACCCGTTTCCTGTTTGAAAAAAACCAAAAACCCAACCCTCTAGGTGGATGACCTCAGGCAGAATTTTTTTTTTATTAACAAATGCAAATTGTACATCATCGTGGAGAAAAAAAAAAAAAAGAAGAAAAAAATGGGCCGCCCTTGGTGGTCTTGATGCGTTCTGTATATGGGAGAGGGAGCGAGAGAAAGGGGAGGCAAAAAATAGAAAAAATAAACTTTACCTTCTCACTTTCAGGGTGGGCAATGCCATTCCAGCGTTGGGGTCCTCGGCTCTGGGAAGTGTTAACGCTGTCACCGCGGCCCCGGTCCCACCGCCAGCGCTCCCCCAGCGCTCCGAGGAAAAACATTCCCTGAATTCCTCCTCCTTCCTCCTATCTTTGCTCCAGATCCTTGCGCTGCAGGTTCATGTCGCTACTGTCAAATTGCACGGGACAGGGCTAATCTAAACCAGCACCGACCCACAGTCCCACTCAGCAGCAAGGAAAAACATTGACAAATTTGCTGTTTCAAATCCTTTTTACTCCTTCCAGTCTGTGTTGGCTGTTGTGTTTTGCTTTTTTTTTTTTTTTTTTAATTTATTTAATTTTTTTTTTGTCCTAAAGCTATAAATACACGGCACCAGCTGCAACATGTTGCTGAAATGAGGTTTATAGATCTGGCCATTTTCTGACACAACACGTTTTGCTGGCTCGGGGTTTAAAATTGGATATTGGAAGTTGATGTTCTAATTTTGGAGGTCTTTAATGGTCCCAGTGGCAGCTGGTGGCTGTGAGCTCCGTGTTGATCTCCCCCAGTGAGGATGGACCAGCTCTAAAAGCTTGTAAAAGGCACTGCATAAAGGTAACACATGCTCAAACATCCATTTAGTTATTATATCACAAAAAAAAAAAAAAAAAAGGCAGCTATCTTTTTAAAAGCAGGGCATATTTCATGTTTATACGCTGATTTAATGTAAAGTCTTTGGCAAACCACATAATCATTAAATCTCCATTTTTTCCCTTCCCAATCTCTGGATTTCATTGAGTTGGGACACTGGTTTCCTATTGTGCATCTGTGCTAAGGTTTGAGGGCTTCGCGCTGAAGTGATGCAGAGCTTGACCTCAAAAGGAGGGAACACAGGCTGGCTATGATCTAGACAGTTAACACGGGCAAAATCCAAGGTTTTTTTGGTCAGCCAACCCTGTGCCCACCCATATCTTCAGGAAATAGCAGGTCTGAGACCTGCACAGGTGTTAGTTCATAATTTAATATATCATTAAAATGTATAGCTAAACGCTTCACTCTATACACTGTGTGAACAAACCCACCCATTGGTGTCACCAGGCTGTGAATCGGACCCAGAGTTTCTGATGGCACATTTATCATTTCACGTTCTTGTAAATAATTTCTCCTTTCTTATAAGTCAATCACCCTTCTTCACCCAAAAAGCTATTCCTAGGGTACCCCTCGGAGAGGGGCATGCCAGGATACCCATTGCCAACAAATGCCAGCAGTTATTTTTCTGATGAGGGATGACTTGAACATTAAGCAAATCAACTAATCTTCCGTGCGCTCTCGCAAATGAATCCTCATATTATCTGTATGTGCCGTCAGCTGGGATAGTTTAGAAAATACCAGCTCCTATCTTATCTTGTCACTTCATACGCTGATGGGGGGGGAAAAATAATGGTTGAGAGAGCCACAGGCTAGGATAATTAGTAAAATCAAGTGACTTGCTGTTTGTTTGCTTTGCAAAATGAACTTTTACCCCTCCACCGCCACTCCTCCCCGCAATTTTCACCATCTTATCATACAGCATTTGACATGACAGGTTAATGAGAAAACCCCTAAATTGGGCTTCTGCGGCTAATTGTGGCAGTGGTGGCTCTTGGCTGAGAGGGCTCAGGGGTCTGGCTTCTTCCCCCGTGAAATCTGAGCTCTGGGGGGGATGCAAAGCCTGGGATTGCAAACCTAGAGAAACACTCAAGTATAGACACCAAATTTCTCTTATTCTCCTCATTTCAAATTCTGGGGGAGCAAAGTTTGCAGATTTTACAATATCTTGCCTTGCTGAGTGCCCAGCAGTTTTAACTTCTTCTCTATTTGTGCATTTCGTGTTTATTTTTTAATATAATCTGCAATTAAAGTGATTTCAGCATCCTTCAGTCCCCTGGCAGGGAACTCCTTCAGAACCCGCGAGTTTTTTAGACTGTCATGAATTGAACAACTTGGACAACAGAAGACAAACTGTTGCCATCAGTGTGAGTGGAAAGAGAACCACATGGTGCTCTGCCTATTAATTATCCAACACCAGCACGAAGATGTGTCTGAGCCAGCCTGACATCACACACTGCTACCACCCAGCTTCCCCCTTCACTCGGGCTCCCTGCTATTAACCAGCATTTCCAGGGAGTTTGTTTTTCAGGGATGAGTAGGGATAATGCAAAATTTGGGGACTCCTAGCCCTTTTGCTGGTTGTATTCCAAAGAGAAACGTCCCTGAAGGGTGAGACACAGCAGCACACCCTGCCCCGACCCCTTTGCTCTCGGCAGGGCATCCCCCCTTCATAGCCCCACTGTGGCTGTTTTCCCCCCATCAGATTTATTTCTTCTCTTCTCCCTCCCTGCTCCCCATGCCAGCACCTCTGCATGCCGAGATCACCACAAAATAGGCTCTTTCCAGCGAAGTGTTCGTACCAGCAGGAAAATCAGCTCCTGCCTGTGTCCCACCAGGAAATACTGGAGCCCTCACTGACTCAGGGCCATGGAGGTGAGTGAAGAAAAATCACTTTCTCCAGCTGCCTTTTCTCTGTTGATACCATTAAATGGTCACTCTTTGGTGATATCCCATTAAAAAAAGCTGCTGCCTGGACATTTTCTCGAGAAATATTCACTTTTACACCGTATGAGGTTACTCAACGTGCTCCACCATTAATCCCATGACCAGCCCACATGGCCAAACTCTCAGGGACAAACCACTCAGCCCCACTCTGCATCAAATTTCATTTCCAGTCACCGGTTTTATTGACATTATAATGGCCAGCCCACACAAACTGCAGCCATGCAGCCAATTAAGGGGACAGACAACAACAGACATTTGAGAAGTTGCTAAACGTGGTCTCGAAAACGATCTCGCTTTCCCCCTGTAAAAGGATCTCCTTCTGTCATCGTGTATTAAACTGGAAAGCTTCACGTTGGAGAGCAGCACAAAGTCAGGTCCTGATAAGGCCTCACATAACCTTTCAGCAGATCATGTCTCCTGAAGCTTCGTTTCATAACTGCAACGTCAACGTGAGGGGGATTTGCCAAGGCAAAAGTTCCTGCACAGGCTGCAGTAAATTTCTTGGGGCGCTTTATTTGAGAGTTTTCTGCCAATAATCTCAGGTCTCTGAGTCAGTGCTGCCCAGGAGACCCTTCTCAACGAGGGTACGAAATGGGACCTCAGAGCTCATGTCAACCACCAGCTCTGAGACAACGCGTATTTAAAAGCAATATTAGAGTGGGGTTTCCAAACAAGATACAAGCGTTGAACTTGATGACCTTGGAGGTCTTTTCCAGCCTTAAGGATCCTATAATTCTAAGCCCATGATATGTTCTTTCATAAATATGACCGCAAAATTACCTCAGCCGTGTTTTTCCTCCCAAATTCCAGTGCAGGGACTCAAATTGACCAAAACATTTCGGAGAAGTTGTGTTGATTTCTCTGAATTGTTCTCCCCATCAAAAGACTTTTGAAGGTCACCACCTTCTTTTTGACATTAATTGAAGCATTGCAGATAATGCAACGTATTTCTTTATTTTAAGAAGTTCAAAGGTCCATTAAGGCCTTCCATGCCAGACAAAAGGTTTAATCCACCGGAAACCATTTTTCTCCCCCGATTGTTTGGAGCGGCAAGAGAACCAAACAATCCGTTATTCACACAGATCTACCCTGAACGCGTTTCCCGTGCCCAAGAGGTCTATGCTTCGACTTCAACAAAAATAACTTTTCACTGGGCTGCTTTAAAACATTAAATTTGTCCATAAGCAAGAGTTTTGCCAGGTGATCTGGGTGGCATTTGTAGGTGTTTGTGGTAGGTGGCAACTGAATTGGGATGATGGGGTACAGAAGAAAATAGGTTGGATCTTTAGCGACCAAAATTTGAATCCGTATTTTATACCTCGAGTGCAGGACTTCATGATGATGTCATCAAACATGCAATAAAATAACAGAATCGGTGTGGGCTGACCATTTTTTCTCGTGCAATTGTCCATTTTTAAGCCAAAACTCTACTTTCCCACCATCGCTTTGGAAAACAACCGTTTTCGGCGCGTTTGAAGGGACCTGCCTGAGCGGAGCTCGCTGTTCCTCCATCCAGGCTGTCCAAGTTGCCCTGTGTAATACCAATGTTATTTCCTTTATATTATAAATAGGATTTGGGTTGAATATGAATAAACTCATACCCATTGGTATGCTTTGTAACTCTAATCAGCGTTTTCCTGCAAAAGAGAAAAGAAGAAAAAAAAAAAAAAAAAGAAGAGGAATGTTTATCTAAAAAATAAAGAGGTGCTAATTTTATCTTGTGAAAGTGGATATCTCTTTACGTCCCTCCAACTTCTAGGAAGATAACCAGAATGTATTATATCATCTAAATCCAGCATCCTATGAGATCAAACAGAATAATGTATACATCTGCCAAAGCTGATTGAAGTATTGCTGGTGTTCACTTCCGCTTCACTAAGTATGTGTTTCATTGATATACGTAATGTGCCACCGCCATGAAAGAAATTCAAAGTCCTCTGTTTGTGCCAGTTGATTTCTATGATATCTTGGAGGCTTTTAAAATAGGGATCCAAAATAGATGTGCCCTTGTCACCCCTGTGTTTAAGCTCTCTCCAACAGGAAATGGCACGGGTTCAAATTTTTTTATACTGGAAGCCACATGTAGATAGATAAGAATCATGTCTTGTCTATGACTAAGCATTGACATTTAAATGTTTAAAATATAGTCAAAATGATCCATGGTGAACCCACCTGAGACTATTTTTCTTTGTCTAAAGTCCTACTTTTGAGCCTTTTGAAAGGGAAGGTGGAGCTCTCGGGGTTGTGACATGACGATGTTACGGTAAGGAAATGGAAGTTTGCTTTATTGTTGGTCTTCAAAGACGAAGGGAGGCTGTGCTAACCAGCACCACGCTGTCTCCACGAGGAGAGGGTTTTATCCTTGTCTTCTCCATCCTCAGGATGGTTGGTTTAAACCAGCAGGTTTAAAAGGCAGGACGGAGGAAAAAGACTTTCGCTTTTGCCAAATCACAGACGTTGGCTTCAACACGCCTGGAAAAAAAGGAATAATAAAAAAAACAAACCCATGAGTGGTATTTCCTTCAAACCGCTGTTTCTTCTAGAGGAAGGGGGCAGCTGGAGGGGTGAGGAGGGCTGGGATGTTTATGAAGTGTGCGGAGAATTTTGAAGGAAGCTCACTGAAGGAGGACAGATGGTTGGGGGGAACTGGCAACGTGAGACTGAGCCTTTCACTTCGAGGTCGCCCGGTTCAAGCGCAGCCCTGGTCAAGGATGGCACTGAGCCATCTCCAGCTAACAGCTATTTCAGAGCTGCATGAGAAAAGTGGCTGGTGAGGCTCAGCTCCTCACCGGAGGGAGGAGAGAGATGGGATTTCTTCCTTCCTGATCCATTAATGGAGAGATACGGGAAAATGTGCAGGGACGTACAGAGGAGACTGGTTTGGTGGCGTGGACTCAGTGGCATTGTCCATCATCACTTCTCCAAGCCAAGAACAGGGGTCACCACAGGATGCTGAAGCACCCCTCAGAAAGGAGGTTGTGTGTCCACCTGCCAGCACCAGCCCCAGACCCTTTAAACTTCTTTTTTTTTTTTAAAAATATCTCCTTTTATATATATTTATTTCTGACAATGTTCCCCTTTACACCAGGCAGACCCAAAGACCAGCATCTCCTTTCTTTTCCAAGAAAACAGGGAGAAAATCACATTTGATCACTCAGATACAACTTCACTGGAACTGTGGTCTCATGGAAACACTCTTTGGATGTGGGGAGATCACTCTGGGTTTTAGCCTCATTTACTCCTGCTGTTTAATTTCACTCTAAAATACTCAAGGTTTCGAGGAGTTTGGATTTTTGAGTTTTCTTATTAGTCTTGGATTTTGGATATCAGTAAATGCATTGGGACAAAAACCTAATTATTTTATCATTAATATTGTATTAATAACATATTATTTTATAATCAATATTATAGGGGAGAACAAATCAGGAGTGGACAGGACAGGAAAAAATGAAAGGGAACTAATATTTCTTGACTAAAGACACACAAAAAAATAAGGAATAAAGTGAAAAAAAATCTACACAAGTTTGCAAGACACTTATAGGAATATTCCCGGATCTTTAAAGCAAAAACAGTTGATTGCAGGGCACCTCTTTTCTGCACAAATGTTCCTCACATGCACCAGGTAGGATCCTACACCAGCCCAGGTTCAGAGAAGTTCATTGTACGGGTTGAGGTATTTGACATATTAAGTCTTTTATGACTTAAATACTGTTTTGTGAATCCAGTGGAATCCCACAGTGGCTCATCCCAAATTAAACTGCCGCGGGACAGCCCAGCCAAAGGTAACTGGGAGAGAAGAGCTGCTGTTGGGCTTCTTCAGCTGAGGCACTGGCTTTTGGCTATTTCATATAGAAAATTATCAATCTAATCACCAGTTTATAGCACTGCTGGCAGCCGGAAGGTGTCGAATATGAACGAGCCTTCTCCCAGACTAAGATGTTCAGGAATGTCTGCATCCCTAAGCATAATGAGGTATACAGAGCAAGAAATGAAGCTGACAGGAATTTGGGGCTTTCCAAGTCTTGCCCCCATCGAAGTCACTGGAAAAAGTATCTGGTAGGAGACGAATTGATCATCCAACAGAACTCAAGCAGAGAGAGAAAGCCAATTATGAAACAGTGGGCAAGAAACTCCAAGTATGACTTCCCACAGGTCTGGACTCCATCATTTCCACAAGCAATGTAGGACATGATACCAAAGCCGCTGAGGCTGATAAAAATTCCCTATTAGATTTCTCCAGCTTTAGAGCTCAAATACCTCTGACTGGTGATGGGTGATGGACACATGCCAATCTCAATACCTACCACATGTATTTTTATTAATGTCATTCCTTTTTTGGAAAGAAATACAAATAAAGGGAAAGGAAAAAAAAAAAAAAGGAAAAAAAAATTTGAAAAGGAGAGATCTTGTGTGGCTTTGCAAAGGAATTTTCCTGCGCAAAGGGGTCATCCCGCCAGCAGAAGGAGCTCCAGCTAAAATCCTGGCTCTGCTGATTTGGTGCTGATGAAGTACATGAACCTCATGGAAGAACAAAGGAAAAAAGGAGAAACAGCCAAATTCAGGAGGAGAGAAAACTGGGATGAAGCCCCAGGCAGAAACAGGACCAAAAAGTGATGTGTGCACAGATGATCCCATTGACACATCCTTGTCTTCGGGAGCCACAACCTTCTGGCCTCTGCTTTAATTTTCCAGAGTATGGGCTGAATTTGCTGGTAGGATTTGAGGAAGATGCTGCTGTTCCAGGTGGGTCCTGCCAGACTGGTGGTCTCAGCACTCCAGCAAGGAACGAGTCCCAGGCTCCTGGTTTCCATTGGCTTTGGAGCTGCATTGCCCAGTGGCACAAAGGCAGCATTGCTCTCTTCGGTGCAGGAATTCTCTGAAACAACCCTGCTGGCTTTAAGGTTTGATATTAAGGAATAGAAGAGAGATTAAAAAGAGATGAAAAAAAAAAATAATAATAATAATAAAAAAGATAAATCTCAGGGTGGAATGGTCCAGTTGGTATAAGCTCATGGAATTGTTATTAGAGGGTAGTTCTGAGGTTTAAGGAGAGAAAATAAAACCACAGGACGTGAAGCCAAGAGCCAAAGTGCCTCCAGCAGGTCTTTCCAATTAGCCAACATTTATGCTTGAACAAAGGCAAGTAATGGGATATGGGGAATACAAAATATCGTCAAACAAAGAAACAAGAATGCCTGCAGTGCCGAATTCCATGGAGAAATGCACTCCTTAGTTTAAAGCTGATAAAGCTGATCCTCTACCACAAGCTGTTTCGCAGGCTGCATTTCCCTGCAGAAAGTTATCCACGAGGAATTAGCTTCCTTATCCTTTGTTTATATGTATTGATGATAGTGCAAAGGCACTAAGGAGCTTTGATAAGAGATTGTTACTTCTGAGTCCCAGAGACACTGCAAAAATCTTCCCCTGGAAGTAAGAACAGGAAAGTCCATGAATTGCGCTGCGTTTTTTCTGCAAGTTCGTGCTAATTTGCTATTGCAACATTCATGCCTTCTTGAGCCTCAAAATGGTCTGGGATGTCTTTAAAGGCATATTTCTTTCTTAGAACTAAATAAAATAAACTCAGAAGGCAGGAGGGATATTCCTCATTAACTTACTGATTTGCAATGCCAGAATCCTTTTCTCCCTTACCATGTCAATGCACAAGAAAAAATGAAAAATAAGACACATGGAAAGGAGCAACAAGTTTTTGTAGTGTTTTGCTGATTTAAATGCTTTTCATTAAAAAATAAATTATATCTTATGTATATATATGAATATAATAAATACATGCACATAAGAAAAGGGAAAATATCTGTCTCTTTTCTTGTTCAGGAAAAAGAAGCGATTGGAAGAAACAGCTCTTGCTGCTATTACCCTCTCTGCAACACTTCTGAGGTTAAAGGAATAAAAATCCATCAATTTGTACAGCCTGACCTTGCCATGTTGGTTTTTAGCTGAATTCAGATGTGCAGGATTTAACCCAGCAAAGTTTACATGGCATTGATTTAAAAGCTGCCTTACAGGACCTTCCAGCAAGTTGCATTAATTGGGATCTTTAATCGGGCCTTGGGATGAGGAAAAATGTCCCTCTGCAGACGTGTAACGTATGATGAACAGATGTCCCCGTGCTTCTGATCAATCCAAGCACGGTGGGGATCACTAAGCACTGCAAGGACACGGCTTGGGCAGCACCAGGGATGGGGCAGTGAGCAGCTCCTTAGCCTGGCTTTTGCTGAGATGGAGACAAGGCAGAGATACCTGAGCTGGAGTTGTGATTTCTCACCTCTCGTTACAGACTCAGGAGTCACCCAAGGGCACCAGTTTGAGCGACAGATTGCAGGTGCCAACCCAAGTGCTCTCTGGCAGCAAACTTGAGGAGTGGTTTACAGAACTGAATGGTTTGGGTTGGAAGGGACCTTAAAGACCATCCCGTTCCACCCCCTGCCATGGGCAGGGACAACTTCTATTAGCCCAGGTTACTCAGAGCTCCATCCAGCCTGTCCTTGGACACTTCCAGGGATGATGGGGCAGCCACAGCTTCTCTGGGCAACCTGTGCCAGGGCCTGCCCACCCTCACAGGGAAGATGTTTTTTTCCTAATATCCCATCTAACCCTACTCTCGGTCAGATTGAAGCCATCTCTCCTTGTCCTGTCACTACCTGCTCTTGTAAAGTCCATCTCCATCCTATTTGTAGGCTCCCTTCAGGAACTGGAAGGGAGCCTACGTGGGTGGCTGGACCCCTCAAAATAAGGCAGGACTGGTGAGCAGAGGAAGAGTTTGACGTGAGAGCAGAGAGGGGCCAGGTGGTTACAGCACCAGGGTGGGAGGGGACGTGGCTCTGTCCCCACTGTGATGGTCATTGATTAGCTTTGGATAGAAGAGTTCTCCAGTAAAACAAACCAAGCCCTCGGAGCAGAATCTTCATTACAATTCTGAATTTTTAGTTTTAATTATCTTTTCTCACCCAGTATCTCTTCCCCAGTCTGCAGTCAAATTTAACCCCCAGTTTTTTAATTTAATTTTTTTTTTTCTACAAATTTTCCCCTTTATCTTCTAACCTTTCCCTTACACTACTCATACAGCAGACAGGTCATCTCATTTACCACCAGCAGGTACCAACAGGCTCTCTCCTCTCTCTTGGGTCTCATGCCCACATCCTTGGTCTCTTGGAAAATCCCACCCAAGCTCCCGCAACCCCGGCCGGAGCACGCCCAGGCCAAACCAGTATCTCCAGGGAAGTCAGCTGTCAAGTCCTAGCAGATCTCCCATGCAAAAGACAATTTTTCAGCTGCTTATCGCCTTGTTGTGCTGGGGCAGCTCTCGGCAGGGACAGGAAAAGGGCAAAGAGCTGCCTGGAAAACCAACGCCTGCCAAATCCCCCATCATTTCCAGAGCGCGGCGGTGCCAGGATTTCATGCAGGAAACCCAGCCATGGTTTTTCGGACGTGAGTTTGAAGACCCATTTCCTGAGTTATTAGGATTGAAATTCCACAAAGAATAATAAGAATATTAAGTCAGGCCAGGGTAAGGGATGTGTGTATGGAAGGATGTCGCCCGAGGAGGTAAAATTTCAATCAACTCCTGAATAACAAAATGAAAGGTCTTAAAGCAAGAGTTGTTATCAACTTAAAAATAGCATGGCTGCCCCATCCTCTTAATCCACCTAATCCAGCTGGTTTTAGCTTTAAACCTCACAGAAATCTCTGCTGACTGCCCACAAACCTCTCTCAGACTCACCCCAGCAGTGCTCCAGGAGCTGCCTTGCAAAGGTTTACACGTGGGAGCCAACTTGCAGCTCTGAATTTGGCCCATTTCTTTGGAGGACATTCCAGGAGCAGCCTGTGATGTTGTTTGGTCTCTGGAGGCAGCCCAAATGAGAGCAGAACAAAGCTTTGATGCAAATGAAAACCTACCAGTGAGTACAGCTAAATAAAGAAAAAAAAAAATGATTATTTGTTATGGAAACCAGTGGAGGAAATCTTGAATTAGTCAGTGCATTGTGACCTCTCTCTGCCCTCTTGAAAAATGTGCATCTTCTTAGAGTGTTTGGAATTTCCACTGCCAAAAAGGAGAGACTGTGTGACTTTTCCAGCCACCTGGTGCAAACCCCAAACTTTATTTAGCAGGGGGTAAAAAAAAAAAATCATCCCTCTTGTACAATATGTATTAAAAAAAATGAGTAAAAAGCACGACTTCTGTGAAGTTAAATAATTTTCAGTGGCTACGTCCAATCACTGCACAGACAGGAAAAGCCTGAGTTGATATTGTGAATGAACCATGTGGTAATTGTTTCCGTACATCCTCGTTAAGATGAAAAGCTACACAAATAAACAACAACAAAAGCTGCTATGCACCAATCAGGGGGTTATTCCAAAATAAAAAATAAAAGAAAAAAAAAAAAAGAAAAAAAAAAAAAAAAAAAAAAAAAAAAAAAAAAAAAAAAAAAAAGGAAAGGAAAAAAAGAAACCCAAATGGAAAAACTTGTCCCGGAATATTCCTTCCCATGCGTCCCACCAGCAGGAGCAGCCAATTGAACCGGGGCCACAGGAGGTGGGTCACCTTCAGGTAGGGACAGTCTGGCACGAGGCTCAGCTGGGTATGAGTAAGCGGAAGGTGAGGAAGGACATGGAGACAACCAGAAGTTACAGGGAAACACGACAATTACAATGGAGAAACTGCCCTTGAGGGACTCATAGTATAGAGAAATCTCCTCCGCAGAGGTGAATAATGACGTTGCCACCCACCATGTTTTACCGACATCGTGACGGGGCTCACCACAAAGCCTCTTTGAAGTTCTGAAAGGGACAGGGCAGAGGTGACCTCCATCCAAGAGCAGGACAAGCTCCAGAACCCCTTCCTGCTGCATCACAAGAGCTCCCAGGGGCACCCACCCCGGCATGACCCCGTCCCTGCGATGGGGACCTCTCTGATTCGGAGCTGGAGACGATCCCCAGCTGACATGGGCTCCGCTGGCTGGGGCTCCACAAAGAGTTGTGCATTCCCCATAATTGTCCTCCTTATCAGTGTTGGTGAGTGTGCAGTAGTCTAAATCACACAGTCATGACACTACACATGGCTGAGCAGGAAGAGCCCACTTGGCCTGGGTTAGATTAGTCTAATCCCACCTCCCTTGTTCTGTCATAATACCCCTCCATCCCTTCACTCCCTATAAAAATATCCAGCTGTTGATTAAAATTAGTGAACTGTTGGCTTTCGGAATACAGTTGGCAGCTTATTCTATGTGTTTCCTCGATATCTCTGGATGAATTCCCCATTTAGTCAGCGGCCTGATCCTGTGAAATGCCGAGCACTCACAACCAGGCGGTGTCAACCCTGCACTCTCTGAAGGAGCGGATGAATCAAGGGGGAATGGCTTCCTCCTGTTCGGCCCCACCAACCTGCTCCCGGCATCCACATCTTCATTCCACGGCTCTCAAGCTGCCTTCGGAGTGAGAAAAACAAACGCTGGCCCTTCAGCTGGTTGCTCTCAATAGTCCCACTCCTTTGAAAAGGTGACTAAAATAAACCTCTGGCTTAATGCCCCCCGGCCTCCAGGCTGTGACAGCTCGTGGGATGCTGGGGGAAGCCCCCGTGCCAGAACACTGCAGCAATTCAGCTCCTTGGAGCTGCAAAGCTCTCCTCGGCTGTGTCTTGAGAGGCAGCCCCAAGCAGGCTGCACAAGACCAGGATTTTGAGCAAACTGCTCTGAAATGCAAAACATTTCCGTGTCTCCGACCAGATTAGTATTCCAGAGGCTTTGCTGCGGCAGCAATAGCTTGTAAAGTAAAAATTTGGGGGGAATAGCCCATGCAGAAAGGAAACAGATAAAGTCATGGGTGCAGTTGGAGGAATGTTTTGGAGAGGAGGATTCATCTTTTTATTGGTTTTCTTTCTGCAGAAAAATCTTAGGAGAGCTTGGAGAAATGCTGGGAATCCTTGGTTGGTGCACGTTGCTGCCTGGCTTGAGAGTTGTTGGATCTCTTTTCTATCAGCAAAGGCTCTGTCTCCACCTCTGTGGTGTCCTGGGACAGTCAGGAGGATCATCTGGAGATGGGAGACTGGAGGTCTCAGGACATCACAGAGCTGAACCCAAAAGTAGCAGCAACCACGGATTTACCAGCCATTTGTGCCTCAAATCCAGGCTGCAGCGGGCAAATAACAACCCTCAGTGATTCCTGCTCGGAATGTGAGCTCTTGAGTCTAACAAAGGCAAAGCAAACTGGCATCACCCCACCCATCACATCATGCCCTAAAGCAAAGAATCTCCATTAAAATCACTGCGCTGGTCCCCCTCTTGGGACCAGCTTCCCTTCGCACCTCACCCAACCCAAACACAGGCTAATTGTTCCAGGATTTACTGCATTGTAATGTAACTTTTGCATTTACACCTCTCCCCATCAAAAAGGACCTTCCAGCTCTGGTTTGTCAACAGCAGTGTTTGAGGAACTGTTCTGAGGAGATCCTCGCCTACAGAGCTGGAGCTCCAGCAGGAGAACGAGGAGGACCACGAATTTTCTGTCCTTTAGCTATGAAATCATTATTAAAATTTTAGGAAGGGAGCACAAATTCTGCCATGCTCTATGCAGGAATAAAATTGGTCTTCAAGAGGTTTTGATGCTGTTGGTCACTGTAACATGTTGGAAGCATAGATTCATAAAATAATGGAATTGTTCAGGTTGGAAAATAACAACGCTATAAAAATTAGATGTCAGAGAGAAGAAACACCAGAAAAGAGACATGAGACAGTCTGTTTTCTGGATGGGTACAAGATCTCCTGTGATAGGAAAACTGAAGATTGAGACATGAGAGAAAAGACCCAGCAGTGTGGTTGGACAGGGAAGGGCACATCCTGGAGAAATCCCTCCAGGAGAACTGGAGCATTTTGGACATGCTTGGGTGAAAAAACTTAAAAAGGAGGATTTGCCTGGATGCTGGCAGGACTGCACAGCTCCCTCCTCACAGAGGGGAGATGCAACCTCAAAGCATTTTGGGTTTTGTCAGGATTCCAGTATTCTGCTCATTGGCCGCTTATTGTTTCGGTCCTCAAGCAATCTGCTTTTGGTATGTCATTAACTTATCAGCTAAACCTCTATTTATCTGCATTCACCCAGATCTGACGTCGTGATGTTTATTCCCACCACTCTGTGGGCGAAGGGAGATCCGCTGTGAAGATTTTCCAGTGGTTTCCTTTTTGTTCCTTTTTAACAAAGGCATTTGATGCAGCTGCACAACTGTCATCTGCTCTTTGGGCAGGAGAGGAGGGACAGCCGAGGGCCCGAGTCCCGGCGTGAATCACATCCAAGCATCAAAACAATCTAATGGGCAGTGAAATAGTCATCCTTTCCAAAGGTCTCGTGGAATTCGGTGCCGACAAACTTTAGCCTCCAGCACGAAAATTGAACAGGCTTGGAAAATTGAACACTCTTAGAAAATTGGACATGTTTCTGTCCTCCACCCTTTCCAACCTGCCAAGAGTGCTGACAAATGGACATCTCAAACAGTGGTTGTGATGCTCTGCGTTGCTTTACGTGTCCTAAAAGGAGGTCAACTCAACAGGATTGTGGTTTCCAGGGTCTAGAGTGGACATCTCAAATGATGGAGGTGGTTGTCTCTCCAGGAGTGAGGGTCAAACAGTTGTGCTCATCAATACGGGCACCAATAACGAAGGGAATGAGAAGTGATGCCTCGGGTAGCGCTGACTGCCACGAGGTGAAGGGTACGAAAATGAAACCCTAGAACCCATGAGAGAGGTGTTTTTCCTTTCTGTTTCCCACCCAACCCAGGACCTTCCTGGATCTGATGAAACGAGCTGAAATTTCTGCCTGCCTCCAGCAAGGGCAGCATGACCTGCAATGTTCCTGGCAAATAACAGAAATCCACGAGGGGCGAGAGGAACACAGCAAGGATTGGCAGAGTAAATACAGTTTTCTGCCTGTGAATCCTATGACCAGTTTCAGGTCTGTCTCAAAATCCATGAAATAAAACCAGAATATGGGGGGGAAAAAAAAAGAAAAAGAAAAAAAAATAAAAAAGGGAGGAAAAAAATTAAAAACTAAAGCACATTTCTACAGAGATAGTCATGTCTCTGTTCATCTCCTTTACAAACACAGCTCATGGAAGAAAGGGAGACTATGGAAGGCATCTGGAGAGCAAAGGATTGGAGCTTTGCAGGGCACTTCCGAGCTCAGGGCGGGTTGGAAACGCTGCCACTGGTGCTTCCCTGAGATCTGCCTGAGCAGGAATGTGCAAAAGGAGCTGCAAGATTCCCCTTTGTGGACGCAAAGGTGGGCAGTGCCCCTGGATCTCCTCCAGGAGTTTCTTTGTTCCTCCGTGTTGGATTCAAAAGGCTGAGCCACTCTGCCATGAAGTGCAACCGTGTTGCCCCAAATCACCCCGTTTGCCACAAAACTTGCCTTTGGTGATCACAGTGGGGAGAAAACAGGATATTTGGAGAGTTTTATGGCGAAGATAATGCCAATATTCAGCCTGAGTTCAACAACCGAGTGCAAGAGCAAGTCTAGAGTCAATTCAGACAGAAGGGGACAGTTGAAACAGCCTGTATTTTATTATCCTGTTATGTTTAACTTTTTTCCACCCTTTTTTGAAGACTGGAAGATTTGCCCTTTGCAGCTGTATGAACTGTATGTTAAGAGTAACAGAGCAGTCTCAAATCCCTTTGTATTGTGGGGACATTTTTCCAAGGCATTTTGTCTTCGTAACAATACCCAGAGCTCCCTAAATTTTGGGAAGGTCATTTGTTTCCTAGCAGAGAGATTCCCTTATCCAGAGCTTACTAGAGCCCAAACAACAATTTATAAACTCTAAGCTCCTTTCTCCTTCAAGATGAAGTGCTTTAGTGTTGAAGCCAAACTAAATCTTTAAATGGTATAAGAGGCATTTGGATTTTTTTTTCTACCCAGCTGACAGTAGGTTTACAGTTTATAATCTGGCCTTTGTAAAGGCATTTGTCAGCCTGTATATTTCATTTTAAAACGCGACCACCCATGAGGATGGACAGACAGGAAGCGTTTGTTCACTTGCACCAACAGCCCATTTGAAGGTTGGCTGCAAAATAACAGAATTTAGTCACAAAGGCTAACTTTTTTCTTTTCCTTTTTTTTTTTTTTTTTTTTTTTTTCTCCAAAACTATAGTCTGGCTTTTGCAGCTTCTGCGGAAGAGANCATCTCGCTTTAAAAAGCAGCCTTTGTTTATGGGAAGCTCGTCCTCTGCTCTAAATTCGGAAATTCTACGTATTCCCCTAAGCCTCACGTCCTAGCAGGGACGCTGGCTGTGCATCTTTGGCCTCCCAAAAGACAGATCTGCTTTTATCTTCTCTCACAGGGTCCCCAGTTTAACTGCCCCACCAGAGGAAGAAGAGTCTTAGCACTCAAGGGGCAGAGGGGAAATGTCCAGTCTAAGTTAACACTTTAACAGAACAAGACCAACCGTAAGTGCTGCATCTTCTTGCCCATCCTGTTTTTTTCAGATGGGTTTCCACGTTCAGCAGAGATTTGGAAGAAGTGGTGGTGACAAATGTTGGTTGATTTTACAATTCCATAGAAAACTCTGCAACCCCAAAGAGAAAGGCATGAAATAGGACTGCACATTAAAAATTAGTGGCTTCCTAGTCTTAAGTAAGTACATGTTTCCACTTGTTTGTCTGGTTGACAAGGTGGTGATCGGTCAAAGGTTGGCCTTGATGACCTTGGAAATGTTTTCCAACCTGAATGGTTCTGGAATTCTCTGACTCTGTGCATATGTCTGCCTGGAGAAGAGGAGACTGTGGGGACACCTCATTGCAGGTACAGCTTCCTTGGGAGGGCAAAAGGAAGGGCAGGGTCTGATCTCTGCTCTGTGGGAACCAGGGGATGGCCTGGAGTTGTGTCAGGGGAAGGTTATGTTGGATCTCAGGAGAAGGTTCTTCCCCTAGAGGGTGGTCGGACACTGACCAGGCTCCCCAGGGCAGTGGGCACAGCCCCGAGGCTGCCAGAGCTCCAGGAGCGTTGGGATGATCCTCTGGGGCACAGGGGGTGACCCTTGGGGATGGTCCTGTGCAGAGCAGAGGGGTGGACTCGATGGTGCCTGTGGGTCCCTTCCAACATATTCTGTGGTTCTGTGTGTCTCCATGCCTGGGGCTGAGAGGAGAAGGCAAGGCCAGATGATGGGGGCTCTTCCAGACAGTAACAGATATAATATTGCATTCTTTCTCCCACTATCGCAAGTAACACTCACTTTTTATCTCTATTGCTCAAAGGTTTAAAGGGAGGAAATAGCACAGTTCCAGCAAGTGATAAAGCTTTTAGCTTTTTTGATTTTTTTGCCTCTCAGTTGCAAAACACCACAATAAATAATGATTACCTCCATCACCCATGGCCTGGGGTTTAGCACTGTGCCCCAGCCACTCACGCAGACCCCTCTGGTACCTCAGAAGTAGAGATTTTATGAGTATTCTCAGCCCTTCAGTCTCCAAAATGCTTGCAATACTTCTCCCTTCCTATTCTGCCCTTCCTACTGGGTCCATCATTTGTTTCTCACCCCAGAAGGTCTTTGCAAGCCCTTTTTTGTTCCTTGGCCTCTGCTACTAACTGATGTTCAGGAAATCTGCTTACAGCAGAAACCGTGATGCAAACAAGCAAGGGAGAAGAAATTCCCTAATTTATAGAATTATGGAATGGTTTGGATTGAAAGAGACCTTAAAGATCATCTTGTTCCACCCCCTGACATGGGCAGGGACACCTTCCACTAGCCCAGGTTGCTCCAAGCCCCGTCCAACCTGGCCTTGGACACTTCCAGGGATGGGGCAATTTCTTCAGCTAAAGCACAATAAATTGACCACCCACCTCTGCCGGGCATTAGCTGGTCCTGGTGGGATGAGTTGCATGGAAATCTGTAGGAAAACAATATAACACACAGGAAAGGCTGTGTAGGTCACTGAGGGAAAGCCCCATGAAACATCCCAGTGTTGAGCTTTGAGTTCTGGGAACTTGAAGTTCATAGTCTTAGTTATGTCAAATGCATGAGAAAAGGTCCTGAGCAAGGACTAGGAGCACAAGCACAAATTAAAATAGAATGTCTTGGGTCTGGCTCCCCTTTTTTGGACTCTTGATTTGTGTAGGACAGGACCCAAGGGGCTGAGCTTTCCTGTCCATGGAGCACCATCAGCCAGGTATTATAGATTGCACTAGAAAATTATATAAGAGTTGGTGATATCACCAGCACCTCTTTGTGCAAACAGGATTTCGAGAGAACATGAAGGTTTGTAGGGAAAGACCCAAACAGCAGGCTTGGAAAAATAATGGCACAAAGTCCAAACGACGAGAGGAGAATACGTGTGCCACGGGAGGGGGAAAATGTACAAGTCGGGATATTTTAAGCCCTCTCATCGTGACCCAACAGCAAATGTCACCGTTGTTTGGCCGCAGGACCGCAGGTTTGTGGCATTGTGCTGCCAACAACCCCCTCTGCGTGCCAAAGGGGGAGCTGCTCTGTGTCCGTCTGTCCTCCTGCTGAAGGGCTGGCTTTATTCTGCACGGAGCTGGCGGTGCAGAGCAGGTTTGGAAGCACCCAGGGCCGAGTCTCTTGGCCGACAGCAGCTCGGAGGGCAGGGCTGTGGGACACATCTGCAGGGCTGATGCTGTTTCTGGCCATACCTGCTCCCCGTGCTCCCTCCAAACTTGGGCTCTGAGCGTCTGCCATGGCCAGGTTGACTCTCTCCCTGTCGGTAAAGCCTTTCCAGGCATCCCAGGGAGCAAAGGCGCTTTCCAAAACAGGCATGGGATTCCTCACGGTGGCTGATGGCTCCAGCTATGCTTTTAGCAGTGAGGCTGTGCAGTGTAACATCAGCAGGAGGAAGGTTTGCCGTGTTCCTTTCGCCCTGGTACATGTTGTGCTGGTTTGCGAAGGCAGAAATCACTCTTTTTTATCTTCAGAGTAGGTGTAAAGGTCTACAGATGGGTTGGCAAGTGGGGTTGGATTCAGCCCTGCTGCCAGAGATGCTCTCCTGCCCTGCAGTGCCCAGCCCAAACACCAAAGCCAAAGGAAACATTTGTCCTCAATATTACCCATGTATCTGTAAAGTGAAATAAACTCTTGCTGGAACACTCGAGTCTTGCCCCAGGTCCAGAAAACGAGCCATCTTGTGAAATACAGGTGGGATATCTTGAACAGTGGTCATTGCATAGAACCACAGGCTCACACATTTTGGATTCTATATCCTTGATTCAATTTGAATGTTTAACATTATCTTAATTCTCCTGACAGTTTGACACCACCGCAGGGCAGAGTAATTGCATTTTTCAGTGCCTGAAGCCGATAAAAACAGTTGTGGTGGAGGCCCTGCTATTAACTGGGAGCACGTACCCAGGCTCACCGGGGAGGATTTAAGGCTGTGACCCTCTAAGCCTGGGAACACGCTGGGAAACCTGAGGAATCCTCTGCCTGCAAGAGATGCACTCACTGCCCCTTGCAGCCCCTGCTTTAACAGCTCCAGATGTGCTGCCTGTTTGAGGCTGAATTGGGACATATTTTAAGGCACGTCTGGAGATGTGAATTCAGCCCAAGCAATCCCAACTCTCATTCTCACCATTTGCTGTGTTTTGCAGGAATCTTGAGTTTCCCTCAGCCTTGCTGGAAGCCTGAGCAGCTCTGCTGAGCTGTCTGGACCTCCCTGTGACCATTAGGACCGAGTTCAGGTTTTCTAGGAAATCTGGAACAGCCCCACTGACCCACATAACAAAGAAGATAAAAATGATTTTATAACAACAAGTAAACCACTGTACAGTATTTCAGTAAACAATTAACTTGTTTTGGGATTTCATCTCAGTCTTAGGACTGCTCATTTTCTGCAATAAAGACTATTACATTATTAGTTTTACCCTTATGAATTCTATTCCCAACACTCAACCTCTATTTATTATTTGTACGGGGCATATATCATCCTGCCTTACAACTGTAAATATTCTACTCACACAGAGCAAAGCACATCCTCTCTGTTTAGAAACCAAGCTGCGAGGTTTCATATAAATTTGTTTCCTTTCCAAGTTGAAAGGTCTGAAAGATAATCCCACGAGTATCCCAATGTCATGAACCACAGGCCAAGCCCAGCCTGCATCCCAGCCCACCCAAGGGATCCTCTTCCAGCTCAACTGGTTGCGGTGTCGACACTCGGAGACTAATAATAATCAGGAAGAAAAATAATTACCTTGAAAGCAGTTGGTAACTGAGCCTAAATGGAGCCAGGGGATGAGGAAAGGAGGGACTCCTGAAATATATCCTTGGGAAAAATGATTTCATTGACTTTCCTGACGGCTCATAAGGCTACAAAGCATTTAATTATAGGGCTGTAAGGTAAGGACTAATGTAGCCTGAGCACAGTGAGAGGAGACCATCACTCAAATTATTTATTCAAGTAATTTGAAGGAACAGCATGGTAAAACAAAGGCAGTGGAGCAGCTTTGAATTGTACCTGCCTCATTTCTGAGTGATCAAATAAAGCCCCACTGAGTAGCTTTTCTACTGGCACAGCTTTGCAGAGTGAGAATCACCTGCTTCTTCTGTCTCCCAAACCCTGTCAGACACACAGACCCTGTGCCAGCATTTCAGTTTTTCAAGATTAATTTGGGTTTATTTGCTTCGTTTCCAGTAGAGTGAAGCACAGGATTCTCCTGGCAGGCCCAGAGGGGGCTGATTTATTTTTCATTAGTTCAAAATTAGCCCCACGATGAGACATCTTTTCAAAAGGAGAAGTTTGAAAGAGGTTACTTTCAGAAGAAAGTCAGAATGAAGCACTTTGTGGTTTGTTTGGTTTCTTAATGGTTTCTGTCCCCTCTCTGAAATCCTTCTGGCTGCTCAACACAAACTCATGATTAATTTCAGTCCAGCCAAAGGTGCAGCTGAACTATTAAATTACATAAAATAGGAGGCCACAAAGGTCTCCTTGACACCGGCACTGGCTGTGGGGATGATAAAGTGGTATTTTTACAGGCCTGGGGGCAAATTCAGTTTGTAGCGAGAATGATACAGGGATGGGACTGTTTTCCCTCAGATCCCAAAAAAAACCCTCTTCCCCCAATGAGTATTGACCCTCCCAATGGTCCCAATCCCAAACCCCACCGGAGCTGCTTGGAGCCAGCGTGTCCCCACCTGCTCTACGAAGGGTTTTGGAACCCCTGAGCTGAAACAACGCACCTGGCACCGTCCACAATGCCAACCAGCAAGGGGTTAATGTCACCACCCTGACCCCTCCTGGCAGGAAAGGCTTTGTCACCAGCAGATCCGTGGCAAAAGTGAGTCAACGGTGCTCGGAGGTCACTCCGGCGCAGTGGTCTGGCCGGTGTCCAACACCAGGGGAAGACACCTGGGGCTGCAACACCCCACGTGAGGTACCATCGACCTTCCACCACGAGGAGCTGGACCCAGAGAAGTGCCCTAATGGTGTGTTTTCCTTGCAGCACCAAAACAGGTCACTTTTTTTTGGGGTGTTTTCCCCGCTTTTGCTTTCCTTTTGGCAGGAGGGGGAGCGCGGCTCGGTCGGCGCGGGCGGAAAGGAGAAGGGGCGAGAGGGATGTTTCCCCAGTGATATCACCAGCGCCGAGTAAATTCTCTGACCAAAAGTTAAGACCAACAGAACAATTTGTGCTGCATCCTTTAAATGCCAGATCTCCATTTGCGAGCGGCGTTACAGGAACAATCAGGGCACTTAATAGCCAGCTGCTAAGTCATCAGGTATAAATATTTACAGAGATCTGTTGCAACATGGACATTCCTCCAGATGCAAGAGGATCCCAGTCATTCCGTGGCATTTTCACCTTATACAAAAGAACCCCATTTTAGCCACGCTCTGCCTCCTCAGCCATAAAACTACAGAAATAGCATTTTATGGAAAACATGCACAGGCACCCCCTCCTCAGGAGCTGTTCCTTCTCTTCCTCTTCTCTTCCTTCTCTTCTCCTCTTTCTGTAGCTGTCAAATATCTCTATATTTTTGCACTGAAACAAGACATTACAAAGCAAACGTCATTAAATGCTTAGAAAAGTATCGTCCTTATGGAAGGGCCGTAATTGCTGAGGGTGATACAAAGGGATTAAATGGAGAGTGATGGGGTGGAATTAAGCAAGAGAAAATCCATCTTTTATGGCAAAACATATCCAAGCTTGTACCAGCCCCTTAAGACAAGGGGTTGAAACCTTATTTCTGAACTTATCTAATACTCTACAAATCACTGTGTTGGCAGAAGGGGCAGAGGTCCTAATGAAAACCTTTTGTGGTTACTGATTGATCCAAGGACACACGGCCCAAATGCAGCGGGTAAAACATAGACCTCCAGCACATTTTGTGCATTCACTTCCTTTCCACACTGCTATTATTGTAACCATGCCTCTGTTTCTGTTCACTTCCATCACCTTTTTCCTTATTCTTAGAGTCTAAATGCAAATGCTCATGCAATACCAGATTGTAGTTAAGAGCCTGGGAATTACAGTGGAAGAGTCCGGGTCTTAAAGGGTTTTCCCTTTTTGTGTGTAATGTACAACAAATGATACAGTAAATTCAAAGAGGAGCTTTTTCTTGATAAGGACACATGGTCTTAGGAACACAGGACCATTTAGATTGGAAAAGACTCTCAAGATCATCGAGTCCAACCATCAACCTGATGAGATTGACCAAGGCCAGCAAACGCTCTGCAGCGTTCCAGGTTGTGCTGCTTTCTCCCCACACACCTATTTTCACCCAATCTGTAGGGGCTTGGTTATCTCCGGGGCTCCCGTGTGTTTATGAGCCTTGGCCAAGAAGGGCTGCTGGGTTCAGGAGTGAGAGCCACACACCCCATTTCCCCAGGGAGTCAGAAGGTGAGGCAGCCCGGGAGGTTTGGAGGCACCACCTCGCATCACTATAAGCAGCAACTTTGTAGGACCTAACACAGAGTAAATCCCAATTAAAACCAGCCAGTTTGCTCCTTTCTTTGGGCCATCCTGCCCTCCTTCTCCACACGTGACCGCATTCCCCCGGCACCAGCCGATGCTCCGGTTGGTATCGGAAGCCCGACGGGACATTTCTCCCTTTATGCTTTCAGAAACTCCCCACCGTGACTTCAGTGGGAAATGATTGCAGTGCAGTTCAGGCTGGAGCCAAGATCCAGGGGACATGGCAGGTTTTCAAGGAAAATCGTATCGGTTGGTTTACAAAAAAATAATAGAAGATGCCCATTTTGTGCTGGAAAGGGAACAGAAGTTAACTTGCAATATTCCTGACTGAGTCCTTTTACCGATTCCAGACGCCAGGCCAGGCAGGATCTGGCTATTTTCACTATCATGTTATCACTCCACAATATGTCAGCAAATTCTTGTACAAACATGATTTTTTTTAAAAAAGCCACATTTTATCACTTCTTTTACCTAATCATGAATGATAGTGAATCTAATCTGAATTGGGCTTGAAGGAGGCACAAGAACAATGAAGTGCCTTTAGCACTGGCAAGCACATCCTGTTCTTTTCTTTTTAAAGCCAGGCACCACTTTAGAACCAATTCCCCTCGGCGCTGAAACAAGTGAGAGGTCTGAGAGCAAAACATGCATTGCTTTGGACACCTGAAATTTGAAATAAATCCAGGGATGTCAAAGCACAGGGAAGTCCACGGGCACTGCTATAATTTTGCAGAGGCGTAAGCAGCCGGTTGGAGCCTCCTGCACTGTCTCATCTGAGCTGAAATTGAGGTTAAATTTGAAGCTCAGCATGTTATAGATGGAGATAATGTGAAAAATTCAGGGCTGATCTGGAAAGCAGCTTTTGAGGGTCTCTGAGTGCCTCAGAGCTGATCCAGCCATCACCAGCAAAGCCACGGGGCAGGGGCATCTCTTTACCTCTTTTTCTTTTTTTTTTTTTTTTAATTTCATTCATCTATGTGTTATTTTCCTGCTTTATTTAAAGACCGGTATTTACCTCCAAGGCCTTCCCTCCCATTTCATCTTTACAGATTTATTGTTCTGCTTTCTTAGGTCAAATATGTTGGAAATAAGGCAAACGGTTGGTTTGCTTTAATTCAGAGGGAGCTGCAGTGGGAGGTGCCAAAAAGCAAACCTGCTTCCTGAATCACCCCACAAGTTTGCTTTTAGTCTCAAAAACTAAATGTTAAAGAAAATCAAAATTTTTAGGCTGTGTTCAGCAAATACAGTGCGACACCCCTGGCCTGTTGAACCCAGGACAGGCTGATGACTCCAACAGATTCAAACCTCACATTTCACGACTATTTTACATATTCAGTTCAATCACATAGTCCAGTTACTATTTTTGAGCCCAGCTCTTGACAGCCCAGAAACGTGACCTTTTCTGCCTCAAATGCCATCTACCTGTAGTGACAGCTTCCCTAATTAAGAGAGATGACACCTTTCCAGGGCTGAAGCCCAAACAAGCCCTTGGCAATCTGCTTTCTGCTGCATCCAAGGCGTTGACTCGGACGTGGATGCACCTCCTGCAAACGCCTGGTGGCCACAGAAGGCAGTTCCCTTCACCTGGGAAGAATGTTTTTGGGCAGTGTTGCAGTGTGAAGGGGAGGAAAAGCAGTGCTGGAGCAACCACAAACCTCTCCAAGCTGCCGAGCAAAAGGAACCCCTCTCTTCATTCTTTCAGGCTTCCCTCGGAGCAGAGCAAGGCTCTTCGGAGAGGGAATGGGGTTTGTGCTGTCACACCCGAGAGGTAACTGAGACTTTCGAGCGCTGATCTGACTTAATCTTCCAAAAAGGCCTCCAAATTGCCTGAGCAAGGAAAACCCCATCTGTGCCTGCCCTCTCACCAAATGGAGCCGTTGGCCGGGGAGACTCTTCAAGAGCAACGCCTGCATACCAGAGGTAATAACCTCCAATACCTTCAGTCAAAGAGCCAAGTAAAACTCACGAGGTAATGCATTTGGGATTAAGTTTAAATCGGCCCCCGCCGCTCACACCGCATCTGCTGGCGGTGGGGAGGGCTGGTGGGACTGACGCCGGCGTTGAGGGCTGGAGCTCCCGCGGCGCCCACCAAACAAACCCGCCAGGGGAGGCGAGAGGAGCACCCCAACCTCGTCAGACTCACTGCCCCCTTGGTGACTCCCACCCTGCCGTTGCAGAAACGGGGAGGGGGGAAAGGGGGAAAAAATGCTGGACTGGATCCATTTTTAACTCGCTGGATGTGTCTGGGATGTAGACAGATGCTGTTTAGACAGGCTGGTGCGGTGGGTGGCCGGGCGAGGAGACCATGGCTGAACAGTTTATAGAAGGCTCCCGGCATAAATGAACTGTTGAAGACCATTGGAAGCCTCAGTGAAATCACAACATGCAGAAACACGGGGGAGGGAAAAGAAGAGGGGGGTGACAAAAAAAAAAAAAAAGGCTCCTTTTGAAAAGGCAGAGAGAGAGAAAGGGATGTTTTGATGGAGTTTGGGAAAATTACAATGGGGTGGCTTTCACTGGAGCCACCATTCAACAGCCCCTGGGACCCCCCCCAAATAAAGTAAACACACCTATGAGAAGCTGAAGAAAAATAATAATTAAAAAAAAAAAAGACAAAAAATAAAAAAGCAGATCTAAACAGTTTCCCTGCATCAAGGATAAGAAACAGACGTGCCTTTTCCCTGCCCCTGTCTAGTCTTGCTAGGTGGAAAGCTAATATTTGAGTTCATGCTTCAGTGGGGAACATTTGTATATTCAATAAAAAAAGCCGTCCACGCTGGTTTGCCCATCGCCAGCCTGCACGGGAGAGAAAAAAAAAGGGGCAGCTGATTTTGAGTTCCCTGGGTTTATTTAGAGATAAGCCCAAGGTGACCTTTCACTCCCACACACACACCATTTGCCAAAAAATTGAACCGTCTGGTCCTTGAGTCCAGTCTTGATGAAACTCCATAGTTTTATGGGGCAGAATCCTTCAGTTTTGAGGCTGACGGGGTCTGGGACTGTGGGGAAACCCACCGAGACTGAACTGCAGGCAGTGTTCCCCTCTCGGGGAACAACAATCTGCATAAGCTGCTTGTTCAACCACGAGACCACAAAGCAAAGCATTTCGTTCCTACGTGGCCCTTCTCTGTTTCAAGATGAGAGCCAAGGAATGGAGAAGTGTCCAGCGTGTCCTCAGTTCCACTCTGCTCTCACCCCTCTGCTTTTAGAGATAAGGGGCATCCCAAAACCTTGACATTCAGGACACATCAGATAATTTTGCCTGAAAGCAAAGCATCTCTGTGAGTATTTTTTCACCTCCTCACCCCAGGCTGGAGCAGGACATGGAACTGCTCGGAATCCCTTGGGCAAAGAGTGTCCTGGTTTGATTCCTGAGCTGAGCAATGGAAGGCACTGAGCACGGGAGCTCCCCTGGGCATCTGCTCTCCTTGAGCAGGAGCGTCTGGATGCTGAGCCGAGCTGAACCCCTCGACTCCAGCCAGGCATTACAGTCAGAAAAGAGCTTTCCTTTCCCCCATATCCATCCCGTGCAGATTCCAACAGCACAGACTGGCTAATAAATTCCTTTAGGGAGCTTTTTGATAGACTGGAGATGTTTCCCCCCCCGCCCCTTCCAAGGCAACCTTCTGCCTCCTTTGCTTGCCCATGACCTCCTGCTCCTGCCAAATGCCTCCAGCTCCATGTGAGTGTCTGGGTGGGTGTCTGGGCTGTGCTGGGGGCAACACTCAGGGCAGGGAAGACAAAGAAATCCCTGGATTGTAAGGAAGTGGTGGAATCACCACCCCTAGAAGTGTCCAAAAATATGTGTGGATGTGGCACTTTGGGACATGATTCAGGGGTGGGCTTGGCAGTGCTGCGTTCATGGTTGGATTCAATAAGCTTAAAGGTCTTGCCCAACCTAACCCATTCCATGGTTCTATGAAGAAGGGAAGGGATGTACGAAGCTGGATGCTCCTGGGCACTTCCAGCATCCGTGGACTCTCGGTGATGCCTCCTAGACAGACAGACAACAAAAATAACAGAAAAATCAGTCAAAAAACCTCTATGTATAGAGAACTCACAGCTAAACCACTGTCCATCCTGGAAATGAAGTCCTTCCAGGTCAGAAAAGAGGAGTTAAAATTGATCTAAAAATAATTTACTGTTCTGAACCAAGTCATGCCAAATTTATCTCTGGAGTTCAGAGGATTTCTCTCCGTTTATTGGCATTTCAAGTGTTACGATGAAAAATATAGGCATAAAAAATAAACTCTGCTACTTTATGTTTAAACCCACATGACTCTCCATACTCTGGATTTTCTGGATGACCTCTGAAAGAATTCATTCACTCCCCAAGGTTACAGAATAAAACTGTCCAGCTATTAAAAAATGTGCAGCCTCATACTAATTAGTGACTGATAAAGCAATGGAAACCATATTTCTCCTGTCTTAGGCCAAACAAAACTAAGATTAGAACATTTAACAATAAAAATTCCTTTTTATAGTTAAAAAAAAAAGAAATCAGAGTGTACCTCACCTAGTAAAGGTCAGCTTACTTTAATTACATGTGCCATGGAGTATCAGAAACTAAAATATTAAATTACATTAAAGCTGCAGAGGTATCTTTACAGCCATACATTATGCACAGAAGCAACTGCTCAAACCCAATCTCATTTAATTGTTCTTATGTTTGAAATATCTCCAGCTCCCACCTTTCCCCCTCTCCATAAAAAAACCCCCTAAAAAACCAAAACCCAACCAGGTTCATCATCCTGGGACCAATCCCACTCCCGTTTCTCCGAAGGATAAAATGCTCCTCTGCTCTGATCTCTGTTGCTTCGTTTAAACTGATCACAAGAAAAAAAAAAAAAAAAAAAACAACAAAAAAAACCAAGGCGTATCATCAGTGATTTTTCTTCTGTCTCGCCCCTGCTGCTGGTATGATAAGGAGAGTGCTCTCTTCGGGCGACTCCACGTTTAATTAGCTCCAGATGCAGCCTAATTAGTCAGTCTGCAGGGCGAGCATTGTTCTGTTGTCACTCGAGCCCTTCCCTCACGGCGGAGGAAAAGAGATGAGATTGAACATGAAAACCAGATGCCGTGTGCTCGCCGTGCTCCGGGCCGTCCATTGCGGGGATCCCCCCGATCTGGGGGGCAAAAAGGATAATAAAGGTCGCGTTTCGGAGCCACGGGCGCGGCCGGAGCCTCGCGTGGTTCAAGCATGACGGTGGCATGTGCCGAGCGAAGGGGTCATGGCTTTAAAACCACGCATTGCCACTAATCCTCCTGGCGAGGGAGGGCTGTGCATCCTCGGGCAGGACCCGAGCCAGGGGGGTCCCTACAAATTGCTTCGACGTCTCGCACAATTTTGCACGGCAGGCTTTTGGTCTCTACCTCTCTTCACCACATTAAGCCCTTAATTCCCCTGTAATACCGCGGAGATACCCAGAATTTCACTGCGGAGGTTTTCTGCTGGGGAATTTCTTGCAGAAAATGGACTTGTGAGCGACCCTAGAACTTTGGGTGCAGTTGTGCTGCGTGGCCTTTAAGGCTGCAGTGAAAAGCTATTTTTGAGAAGCCTCTGTGGAGATCAACGGGGAGAAGAATGTAAACTTAGAGAAGCTGCAGCAGAAGACTGAAAAACATCGGCCACGGAGAAACATCACGAGGACTTTATTTTACACCAATAGAGTTGTGTGTTATTCACATTAACCTGTCACGGGGTGGTTTGCAGTGTGTGTGCAGTGTGTGAGCTGTCTGGGTTATTTAAGGGCTGTTTTCACAACAATAAATGGCATTACCTTGATCATATTGGTCAGCTTGTGGTGTCCACGATTATCCCTCGCGTTAGTTTTCCGTTCCTTTTTCTGATTTAAAAGGCAGAGGGTTTGCCTGCCGGGTGGGCGTTTCACGTCTGGGGTTATGGGGAAATCAGAGGGCAGGAAAATCAGGCAGGCAAAGGGACTCACCATAATGCCATCTGACACCCTCGTAAGTTTTACATGATTTGTACAAATCAGGCGTATGGAGCTCAACCGGCAGCCTCAGTTATGTCCTTGGAGAAAAAGGATGGAGGAGGAAAGGAATTTAAGATGTTCACGCCGTTCTAAAATTTGCTGAGGTCCTAAAATTTGCATTGTCGTACAGTGTTGACTAAGCAAAGGTAGGAATGGTTCCTCAAATGATTTTCTGGTCACCTTGCTGTTCTCTACCTGCTTTTATCAGACTAAAATTAAGAAGAAAACAGTCCTGCTGGCTGATTGGTGTTTCAGCACTGATTTGACTCAGCGTGGCCTTCTGTGAGTCTCAACACTGCTAAAATGGATGTTAATGTCACAAGAAAAAGGGATTTCCCCTTAATCTGGGGACACCCGCAGTGTATGATCCCAGGAAGAAATGACAGCTGCAACCCGTGGACTTGGTGGCTTTGTTCATACGGACATGAATCCAAATATTAAGCAGGAGATCCAGTCAAGGCCACTGACTCCAAAGCAGAAGCAGAATACGGATGAGGAATACGAAAGAGGTCCTGAACAAGAGTTGCTGGAGCTCAGGAGAACCACCCTGTGGAATGTGCTGCCTGTTTGTTATGATTTTGGATGAAGAACTAGCCTGGCTCCCAGGAAATGACGTGAAACCCCAAATGGCTTTGCCAGAAACCTCCTCCAAACAGCATGGTCCTGTTACCACCCCAGCTGGGGGAACACCAATGTTTTGTTTAACTGGAAGTTAAAACGACTCAATGGACAAGTCCCATAGCTCGGAGGGGTTGCAGAGCAGGGGCCTTCCATTACTCAGATGTTCTGAAGTACAATAAGTAGGAAACACTGTGGGTCCTCTTCCCCCTCTCCCCTGCTGTCTCTGAGGAGCTGAGTCCCTCTGCTCCAGCACACCCACCACTCCCATCCCTGCCCCAGCACACCCACCACTCCCATCCCTGCTCCAGCACACCCACCACTGCCATCCCTGCCCCAGCACACCCACCACTGCCATCCCTGCCCCAGCACACCCACCACTCCCATCCCTGCCCCAGCACACCCACCACTCCCATCCCTGCTCCAGCCCCATCCCTACAGACACGAGGGTGATGTTGGGGGAGTCTCTGCCACCGCAGCTCCTCCACAGCTGCCAACGTGAAGCAAGATCCAGGTGCTGCAACCACTGACCCGTTCCTGCAGACCTTGTGGACGTGGCTTGGTCACCCCCCATGCCTGTCTGTCCCTCCTCCCCTGGGAGCAGCAGCTTGGTGCCGGTAACCCAATCCCAAGCCGTGTTTTTAAACGTGATTGCAGGTTTTTGCATGCTTTCCACGTGCCTAATTAAGGAGGAGCAGTGAGGGAGGCAGGTGTAGGTTTCAGGGTTTCAGGCAGAGGGATCCCATGCTCCTTTTGAAGGGAGCTGGGTGGAAGTTGCACCTGAGCACTGAAGGACTAAAGACAAGGCATCCTGTGGTCTTCAGTCCACCTTCTTCTCAGAAAGCCAATCCTGTGATTCAGCTGAACTCACCCAAAAGAAAAGAAAAGCACAGAAAATGACAGAACTCCTATTTTTTCATGGTCTGGGTTCCCATCTTGCCAAGCAGACCAGCCTTCAAACCACGGAGTTAATTAAACCCCAAACTAGCACTAAATCCTTCAAAGAGCCTCAGGCACCAAATCCTCTCTGTGACTCCAGTCCTGGGCAATTTCTCTGATTCAACCAGGAGGAGACAAGTTGTTTAGGAGGTTACTGGGTGAAAACACTTATTCAGCACTTTTTGCGCCCTTTTGAACAGAAATAACTCAATCATTGACCATCTCTGGGTCCAGAGGGACCCTCCCTGCCTCAAAGCCACCCACACGCAGAAGACCTGGAGAGAGGAAGGTTTGCTCTCCCCAACTGAGACTTACATCCATATGATGTTTTTTCTACTTTTTGAGGTTTTTCTATTTTTACACATTTCCAAAATTCTTCTCATCAGATTCCACAGTGAATTCACCGGAGGAAACAAAGAAAGAGCGAAATCACTTTCATAAAGTCTGGGAAAAATAATCCGTCGAACCTCTCCAGTACATCAGGTTGAGGAAGAGACATCTGGCTTTTATTATGTTTTATAAGGTTGATAGCAAATAAGGGTATTAGAGTTAATTTACTTATTTAGAGAGCAACGACTCAATCACAGAAGCCGTGATTGTGACTGCATGTGAGGAGAGCTCCAAAATTCTCCCCAGTCTCCTCTGGGAGTGAAACTGTGCCAGTGGTAAAGCAGCATTTCTTTTCCACAGAGGTATTCCCGAAGGGATGCAAAGATCAGAGGGAAAACCACCAAGAATAAGTCCTTGCCAGACATCCTGGCTGCGTAGGAAAACATGCCAAGGTATTATTTAGTGGTGTAGGTGTAACTGGAGGACGAGAACAAGATGCAGTTGGGGCAGTGCTGTAATTTATGCAAATGAGATGCTGCGCCAAAGAGGAGGAGATGTTACAGGTGAGACAGAGAATTTGTAATAGAGACTTGAAGGAATTATAAATGCAGAGATATTACTTGGAAGGAGCTTCTGGGGGTGTTTAGTTTAAAGCCAGAATGTCACCTGCATGAGGTGACATCCACCTCTGGGGACAGGGTTTTCCTGACCTCTCAGGGACCCTTCCAGGGCTGCACCACCCTCCTGCTGGACAATTTGTTCCCAAAGCCCACTCTGAAACCGTGGCCGCTGCCCTTTGTGACTCCGCTGTTTCCAAGCACGTGCTAGGTCAGAGTTACCCTAAAAAACCCCCAAACCAGGTCTTGCTCTGCCCGCGGGAGGGTTCAGACTGTTCCAGGGGGGAACACAGGGAAGGTTTGAGCTGCTGTGGAAATCTGGCTCCCTCCGGGGTCACCGCAGCCCTGCTGGCACCTGATAGCTGCCAGGAAGCTTTCAAGGGCCCTTTCAGCACACCTCTCTCACGGACACATCCAGCCCAGGGCCCTCTGTCAGCAGCTCTCCCTGCTCTTACTTTAAACCCAGCAGGGATGATTTGGGTCTTTTTTTTCTTTTTTCCCATTTTAAGGAAGCATTAAATATATTTTATCTCGCTCTTGAGCGGCACACCTGAGACTCCCACAACGTTGCTTGTAGATATCCTTTCCAAGGCTTTATTATTATTATAATTTTTTCCCCCTTTTTATTTTTCTGTCGTACTTTGGTTTGAAAAGGAATTTCTGCTGCCACCAGCTGGAGCGTTTGGGGAACAGCCTTGAAGTGTTTTGCATCCGACAGACGCACCGCCAGCTGCTTGTACTTTTATTCCTGCTCACTGCAGCTAACCGGAAACAAATTTAAACCCAGCTTGCTTCTTGGAGGTACAGAACAAAATTATATGAGATCTGATGGATTTTTCTTGAGCTGGATCTTCCAGTGCCAGAAACTTAGAGAAGAGTTAAATAAAATTCAGTCTCAGATGCAATTTCACCAGTGAAGTTTAGAGTCAAAAGTAGCCTGAGGAGTTTGCTCCTACCCATAATTATTTTTGGAAAAAAGAATGCACAAATGTGAAGCAATGGGTGAAATGAAATTCAGGATTATCTCTTGGTAGGTGGTACAGCCTTCAAGGGACGTGGTTTAGTGCTGGACTTGGCAGTGCTGGGTTAATGGCCGGACTTTGATGATCTTTTCCAACCTAAACGATTCTAGGGCTCTGCAGTTCTGCTTTATCTCTCTTCCATGATTAATGTGTTGATTGAGAGGGAAAGGCTGTGGATTTGAGAGTGATCAGCAATACAGCTGGGGATGGCAGAGCCCAAAATGGATTTTCATGGAGCTGAGCTGGGTTTTCTGGTTTTTTCAATGCTCACTTCCAGCTGCAGCCAGCGGTGCCCATGAGAAAACCCATCCAGCAAAACAATCCCTTTTCCCCCACCTCGGTGAATCTCACTGGGGTTTTCCACCCTGGATTTACACCACCCATAATGGAGGAGCAGTGCAGGAAGAGGCAAGTGAGCTCCTAAAGTCCAGCCCCGTCTCCAGGCGAGGTGATTTATGCTGGGAGCGACCGAGCGCTCAGATGGATGTTCCTGGCTGGTTTGCAGCAATGCCACTCACAGATAATTTTGATTTAATCCATGCCACATGGGGCGGTGGCCGTGCTGACCCTTGGCTTTTAACCCCAAGACCTTCGCTGTTCTGGCTAAAGGAACTACTGTCTGTCCTCTGATAACCCCCTGACAGAGCTCAGCTGGATTTAATATCTCACGCCGCTGTTTATTGATAAAGATGCGGAATCGGGAGGTGGTGTTGGCAGCTAGAAATGAGCACCAGGGCAATATATTGTATTTAAACCCCCAGCAAGACTTTCTCTGCCTTTTTGGCCTTGAAAGTATTCAGAAGTTTGGGGAAACACCACTTCTGCCAGCTCTGCTCAATGATGTGGATTAAAAGGCTGCTCCTGTGCAAGTCCTAGTCCTGTTCCTCTTCTTCTATTGTATTGAAAATATTTTAAACAGCACAGAACTGCCTCTGAAACTATTCCCATGCCATAAAACCCTTTCCCCAGCCAAAATGTGTATATATATTATTTGCTATATTTAACATTTATGTGACAGGCCCAGTGCTGGCACAGGCTGAATTTCACCATGATAGGATTAAAGACAACAGCCTCCGTTTTGACTGTATTTCTTTTTCTACCAGTTCAAAGCAAATTTGGCTTTTCCAAGCCAACCTCATTACTGGCTCCTGTGCTGGGAGGGTTTGTTGTGCCAGCTTCTCCATTCAGCCAAACCATCTTTAATTAATGCCTTCTTTTAAGTGTTGCTGGAGAAAACGGCAGCTCTGGGAATCTGTATCTAAGTCCCATGTAAGGTTTTCATCCTGCATCCGCTTGAAATTCAGCTCTATCCCCTCTCTAGTTTGCCCAGTTTATCGGGAGATGGGAGAGAAGCACTGGGAAGCATAATAGTTGAGTTTATACGTGAAAGAAAGAGGGTGGAAAATTGAAAAAAAAAAATTAAATCATGATCAAAAAGACCAGGAATCCCTCGAGACAGAGAAATATTCCTGGAAGAGGAGGCACACACAGCGTTGGACATACATTCCCCAGGGAGAGCGTGGTGGAGAAGAATTCGGGTCTCACCTAGCCCTTGCCTCAGTGGGATTTATTGCTCTCTGCTCCAGGAAAGCCCAGGAATGATGGATTCGGTGCTCTGATGGGAAAACAGCCCTGCTCTGGTGGTAACAGGCGAGCGCCGGAGCCTGCGGAGTGCTGGGAGTGCAGGGGGGGCTGGATGGGCTTGCTGATAAAGGGGCCAGGTTTTATCTCCAGCAGAATTTTAGACTAATCTGGGCTTTTAAACAGTGATGTGTTTGGGAGAAGCCTGGCTAAGGCGCAGGTGGCTGTGGGGAGGTGGGATGCTGGGCAAAGGGATGCTGAGCAGAGGGATGCTGGGCAGAGGGATGCTGGGCAGAGGGATGCTGGGCAGAGGGATGCTGGGCAGAGGGATGCTGGGCAGAGGGATGCTGGGCAGAGGGATGTTCAGTGGAGGGATGCTGGGCAGAGGGATGCTGAGCAGAGGGATGCTGGGCAGAGGAATGCTGGGCAGAGGGATGCTGGGCAGAGGGATGCTCAGTGGAGGGATGCTCAGTGGAGGGATGCTCGGCATTTTTTTGGACGTTGGTGCTGCCTACTGCTGGCTGGAGCTGGCAGAGGTGGGCTCGGTGTGAGCACTGCCAGAGCCCAGGGTGGTCCTGGCAGGTCACAGGGAGGGCATCCAAGAGGATCCAAGGGGCTTTGCCACACCTGGCCTGCAGATAACACCCAACAGGAGACATCTGCGGGCAGGGCTTTCCTGCTCCAAGCAGGGATGCACAGCTGGGAGCAGAGTGGCAGGAGGGAGATAAGTTGCTGACCCCCTTTTAAAAGGGAGCGCAGTCAAAGCTTTCCAAAAATCAGGTTTGCCCAATCCCACAAAGAGCCATCATTCTCCCAGAGCTGTGACAGCTTGAAGTCTGCTGTCTTCCCATCCCTCTCCACCCTTCTTATTCCAGCTCAGCCAACATCTGAAGGAGGAACAGAGAGGAATGAAAGTGATAAAAAATTGCTGTAAAATGTTTTATATCTATAAATCAAGTCTGCAGCTTCAGCACTGCCCTTTGCCTTTCCCTTGCAAAGACAACACTTAGCAGTCCTGTAAGAAAACAACTTGCAGGCTCAGCCATCCTGATTGCAATCAATAGTATCAGCAATTAATTTTGGAAACGAAGGGGCACATCTACACTCAAGGCAGGCAGGTGAGAGGTTTTCCTCAACAACAAAAAAACAAGGCTCAACTCAGCCCCAGAGGGTGACATACTTATTTATCCCTCTCCGTCACTGCAAGTATAAATAAAAATGTCAGTATAAATAGGTTAGTGGCTGGATCCTTGGCAGTGAAATGATAAGGAACTTCTCCATTGACAATGGGACCTGAGCTGGAGAAGTTTTCCAACATCCAAGAAGAGCCAGCCAGGCCACTCACACCATCATGTGCTGCCTGGCCACAGTGGGAACTATTGTATTAAGGTCTATAAACATCCCAGGCTTTATCTGAGTATGAGGAGGGGACAGCAGAGGAAGGGACTGAGGGAACCACAGGCAGTGATTGCCCCAGGCAGGGTGCTCAGTGCCCGTGGAGAGGGAAGGGGCTTGTTCCCTTTGCCCACAGACTCCCCCTGCTCTTACCACTCTCCATGTCATTGCAGCGTGTCCCAAGATTCTGCCTTTCAACACAGATGGAGCTTTATACAAGCAAAATATTATCCAGGATCCACCAAATCCAGCACCGTCTGGATGGGACTCACCAATTCCGGTGGCAATGACCTGTCTTTCCTTCAGCCCATCATCCCTACGTCTCCCCCTCTGTGGAAAGCTTTCTCCCAAGGTCACCCTCCAGCCACTCTCGAAGTCATTCCCAGTTAGCAGCTCTTCAGGACAGGAAATACTCAAAATCAGTCTTCTTATTTCCTCTCTTATGTGCAAAGATGTCTAAGGGAGGAGATAAACAGGTTACCTAAAATTCAATTTATTCTCCTCTGTATTTTCATGGTCCTGGATTACTCTTAAAACTTGTTGCTTGCTGTGATGGGAAAGGACAGGGAAGAGAGGAGTCACCTTTCACTTTCACATCCCTCAGGAGGGACCTTTGGCCTTCATTTGCACCTCTTTGCTCCATCTTTTCCATCCAGGTTGCACCACACCCAGTCCAGCAGAGTCTGGACTCTGGATTTGGGGTTCCAGATGCAACAGCGAGATACGCAAGTGCCTCGAGCTCCCAACAGGATCTCAGATGCAGCCGCTGTGCCCAGGGCTGGCCAAGTATTTACATTTACATATTTTAAAAGGACAAAAAAAAAAAAAAAAAGAAAAAAAAAAGCCTTTTCATTTGTAAAGGTAAGCACAGAAGAAAAAAGCAAGGGAAATATTTGGCCAAACATGGTGGCCAAGTTTTGCTGCTACGCTGGAGGATGCCAAGGAAAATCCAAACAATAGCCTGGGAGGGACAGCGGCGGAAGGGTAAGGCTGCAGTTCCGTGTGCCACAGGAAGGCTTGGGTTTAACTGGACCCTGGATCTCTTGGACCTGGACCCGCAACTCCGCTCCCGTGAAGACTTCGGAAGCTCGAGCGTCTCCCTTTGGCACTGGTCCCTGTCCCCTTGTGTGGTGGGTGACGTGATCTGTCTGGCCCAAAGTCTCCCTCTACAGACCAATTCCCATCCCTTCCCACTGTCGTGGGGTTTCAGTTTTTCAGCTGCTGGTTGGGATTTTCGTGTCTTTCTGGATCTCCGACAACGTGAGTTTTCATGTTAGCTTGCCTGTGCAAAGTCTTGATTTGGGACTCATCCATCATTTTCCTAGTTAAAACAGAGCTGTTTGTCGAGAGGAAGTCATTTGTCTCTCAGGAAAGAGTGACTCTCCCACCCCCACTGGCCACTCCATCGTGGTGCAAGTGAATCCATTAACTTCCCTGGAAAATGCATCATCTGACCTTGGAACTAAACTTTAGACTAACAAAGCCCTCGAGAGGACATGAAGGAGCCATCTCTGTCACCCTGCTCAGCGCTCAGGTCAAAGCCTGACTTCTCCTTCCATTAAATCTTCTACTTTTAAGGGAAAATGCTGAAAATTGGCAGCGACTCTCCGTTTGGTGGCCAGAGCCAGCGCCCTGAGTTCCAACCTCCCAGGCAGGCTCCAGGCTCTTTTTGAAACCCACCTCTGGAGCTGCTGCCACTCCTCTCTCCTGTCCCGCTCCTCTCAAGGGGAAGAGGGGAGGAAACAGCTCTGGGAGGTGAACGGCTGAGAGAACCCAGAAATAACCTCCCTTGAGCAGGAGGGAGCCCATGGAAGGAAACAGCCACTCAGGGCTTTGTGTCCCCAGCCCTGCGAGCTCCACACCGTGCAGGAGCGGAGCCGAGGGCAAGGCTCCAAAGGAAACATCCCAAACGCACATGCAAGTTCGTTTTCCTCCTGTTTAAGCCCATCTTCTAATATTAACACTTCTCCCACGGTCAGAGCCGAGTCCCACCCTCACTACCCCAGGTTTGCAAGCCTGGGGGGAGCTCAGCAGGTAAATATTCCCAGCCTGGCACGCCAGCAGGACCCAGGGTGATGTTTGAGCAGATGAACCCAAGCACAACATCCATAAACATCTCCAGCTGGACCACAGCCTTCCTCGGTCACACGTGACAAATGGAAGGACCTACCAACAGCCACACGTTCAAGTGGGAACTCCTGTTTGTGCCCAGGAGAAATGATTTGTCAGGGCATTTCATCTGCCATTCAATGTTATTTTGAAATTTGTGCCCAGGAAATTTTCATTCACAGTGATTTTATTTTTCCTGCCAGTGGAAGAGAAAAACATTTATTCCATTAACCCTCACATCAAATGATAACTTTATGCTGTGTGTGAGTTTCTCTAAAATTTGACAAAGAGAGAATTATTAATAATCCAGAAAGCAAACAAACACAACACAATAAGGGTTCTCTCATCATAATATCTCCTTTTTTGGAAAACTATTCTTCATCTTTTGGAATTATTTTTCACCTTTTTTTTTTTTTTTCCTCAAGCAGCAAACACCAAAAAAGGAATTATTCCTTTAGATCTAAATTAAAGAGGGGAAAGACAAACTTTTCCCTTTCTAACTGATTGGGAGGTGAATGGCCACATATTATATTCATAGAGGAAAAATTAAGAAGAAATTGAAAATAAAGAAGGCAAAGGAAAAATAAAAAACATACATATATCTCTATCTAGTGCCCCCCAGGGAAATATAACAAATCCTAAAATTTATGATGAAAAATGAAGCATCTTTGGAAGTTCATTCCTGGACTTTCTGAGATAGAGCTGTGAAAGCAAATACAGCTGAACCCCAGTGAGGGTGGGGAACATCGCTGCTTTGAGACAGAGGTTGTAACAGATTCTGATGTAAAGACAACAACTTTATTTTTCTATGGCCTTGAGGGGATTAAGATGGGAGAGCAGTCCTGCCCCTCCACTGGAGATATAAATCCTGGAGGGTCACTCTGTAGCCATCCGTCAAGCGAGAGGAAGGGAGGAGGCAGAGTCATTTTCAGTAGTAAATTTGGGAAGAACAAGCACTAATGGCCTAAAATTAAGAAAGAAAAACATCAGGCTAAATAGTAGGAAGTGCTTTATAATGGTGAGGTCAGGCAGACAATGGAGAAACCTGCCAGGGCAGGTCAGGGGCTCTCCAATAATGGAGATGCTCCCGGATGGACCAAGGAGCCACGGAACGGGGGCTCCGCTGAAACCTCATTCCCCTTGGATGGGGATGTGAGTGATCCCAAGGTGACGGAGATTTGGGAGGAAATGTCAAGTTTCTCACAAGCTTTCTTGTTGTCTCCCAGCCAGGAGCAAGGTGCAGGGAAGGCGGAGAGGGCTTGGCTGCATCCCACTCCCTTCAGAGCAGGAGAGATCTGCTCCAGCTGTTCCCTTCTCCAAAGGAAAACAGAGGCTGCCTGAAGAGCTGGGATCATCCACACAGGGAAGGAAGAAAGAAGCCTTTCAGCAGAGCCCTCCCGCCGGGAAAATGGGAGAGCCACGCGGCGGGTGGGGGACGAGCTCGGGCCTGGGGTGGTCCATGAGGGTGCTGGGACAAGCCCCTTTCCTGGGGCTGTCACGTTGGTTTCCTCCTGGATCCCCACAGGGACACCTGTGCTCTGTGACACGACACGTCATTCATTAGCTGTGCGCAGCTCACGGTGTCCATCATCACCCGCCGGCAATCACCGCGGGGCTCGGATAAACGAGGCACGGGCAGTTTATTATACACACTAAATCCTCTCTGGGGGGTGCTCCAGGGGGGTGCCTAATACATTTTACTCCTCGGATTTGTGTCTTGGATCTGCATCTTGGATCTGCTCGGTATCTTATAGAAAATGCTGACTTAGGCTCTGGAGACCACGCGCTGCCCCAGCACAGCGATTTCCTCCCGTCCCTGCGATGCGAGCCCAGTTAATGCTGGTTTCTGTGCGTTTCTGGCTGTGTTAGAAACCTTAACCAGCAGCGGTGGGCAGTGCCACTCTGACAGCCCAAATCTCTCAGCAGAAAGTGGCTAGATACCCGACAGCAACTGGAAGGGCAGGAAGGAGACGCTGAGATCATGGGTGGCATTTGGGGAAAGCCAGAACAGCTCGCTCTGGTTGGGACACAGAGACCACCACGCTCTTATTTTCTTCTCTTTTTTTCCATTCTTTTTAAGGAGAGGTAATTAACAACTCTCAGAAATTAAAATCCTGGCTGTGGGTCTGGCCTGAAGGACAGCACAGGAACACCCACCCGTGTCTTTACATCTGCCCTCTCCTCTGAGAGTCTTTCCTGCTTTGATGTGTTGTCCAAAACACCTCCCGAAGGGGACTCTTGGGGGCAAGGGAGAGCTCCTAATGTACAAGGTGTAATTAAGTGCTGGTAACACGGAGCAGGAGGCACAACTCACAGAAATGGAGGCTCCTTCCTCCAAGTGCACCACCAGAGCAGGTTTCCAACAGCCCAGTGGAGACAGAATTCCACAAACCCGCTATGAGTAGTGACCAGGAAGGATTTTTCCACAGCACTGCTGTCACTCAGGTATTTGGAGAGGCTGTTCCCAGTTTTCCCCCTCCAGTATCAGGTCCTTGATGCCAGAAGGTGAGGAAAGTCCTGAGAGAAGATGCCTGGCTGTGGTTTCTTGGCTGGGGAAGTCAGTGGTGCAATGGAGGAAGAGGAAGGAGGAAGGCAAGGAGTGCAGAAGGTTATGGGAAGCCAACGAGGGGACTCTGAAGAGGGTCGGGTGGGATGTCAGGGAGGATTTTCGCAGCTGCCTTTGGACAAACCAAGAGCACAGAGGGGTGTCAGGGCACCAGTACCTGCAGACATGGAGATGGCTGGTTTTGCAGCTCATGGGAGGTGAAAAAACAAGCAGGGAGCACATTAACCAGGAGCCTTGGGAGAAAGGACTAACTTCAGAGGAATGGCACCAACTGCTGGACTCTAAAGGCAGCTTTTTCCTCTCCAAAAGCTTTGTTTCTGTCCAGCTCCTGGGGGGAGGAGAGTTGGCCTACAGCTCCAGCAGCAACTTTGAGTAACTTCTCAGGAAACAGCTTATTTAGATAGCGCTGCCTATTCTTCAGAGCAGGGGATAGAAGAACACATTGCCTGTTACTAATGAATGGCTTTTCCACAACTAATGATGTTTACAGGGATGGATACTCCAAGGTCTCCGCAGTATCTCTGCTAATAGGATGGGTTTTGGCACCAAGAAAGCACAGCTTTTTCACGCACTCACACCCTGATAGGAGGGAGTTAAATATCTTCTCTACTTTTAATGGAAAATTAAGCAGGCATGACGCATCTGCTTGGAAGCCTTTTTTCTTATCTCCAGGATCAAAAAGAATTCCAGAGCTGGAAGAGCAGAGACCAAGAGCAGTTCATTCACTGCCAACTCGTGCAGACTGGAGGAGTTCAGGTTGGACACAAGCTGAGGGCTGGAGCCTCTATCCATGGCAATAAATAGATTGTTTCCACTGGCTGCAGTAGGAACAACTTTGAACCTTTATTTCTCTGCTCGAGTTCGCAGTAAATAAAAGCTTCAAGCAGAATCCATTAAAGCAGCTTCAATTTCCAGGCCCTGGTCTTTCCAAAAGTTAACTCTTATAAAATCCAATACACACAAATGCCCTTTGGCTGGGTAGGAGAAAGATTCAAATAATCAGATGCTCATCGTAACCTTCAGGGTCAAGGATCTCCTGCTAATGGGTCTGTGGGTTTGCCTCCCAGTCTGGAAAAGGCTGAAGCAAAACATTCCCAGAGAAAAGAAAGATTCTAAGGGGGAAAATAAAAACATGAAACATTTCAAGAGTTTTGCCAAATCGTGTTACCCAGACCCTGCCCAATTTTTGAGCAACAGGAACTGATGCTCAGCCTTGTGTCCAGGTTCCCTTTGAGCCTCGATCCACAAAGCCAAGCTGTTGGGAGCTGGTGTCGTATCCGCAGAGGTTTTGGTGTGAACTGAGTTCAAACCACGAGCCCTGAGCTCTGCAGGACCTGAGGGCTCCGAGCAAGGCTTCTCCTCTCGGGTGCAAAGCCAAATTCAAGCCACCAAATCTCAGCCAGCCCTGCCCAGGTGCCTTTGGCAGAGTCCACCCTCCACCACGGCTTTCACAGCCCAGCTCAGGGAGCATCTCCCTGCTACGTGGATTTATGCAATAAAATTTATGCCAAGCCTCCCCTTTTACAAAGCACAGCCACTCCGAAAGAAAGCAAACAAAACTTAATTGCTGCTACCTTGAAGAACTCAACTCCATGTTCCAATAACTCTGTAACTCGAAATTTTGGGCTCTGGGAGCCTTTATCATGGCTGGGGTTTTGCTGCATCTGGTTTAGCAAGTTTTTACAGTGTCATTTCTGATCAAGGCAGTTTTCAGTAACAACTTTCAGCATATTACAGGTCAAGGTTAAGAGGGAAAGGGAAATTGCACAGGGGAGGTGCTGTCGGGTGCTCTTTGAGGTGGCAGAGGCTGCAAGAGGGAGGGCTTGTTCAGAAATTAAAGGAGTTACTGCAATTCGGAGGAGCTGTTACAAGGAAAGGGAAAAGTAGCATTTGTGGCACCCTTAGCAAATTACAACAACGTGCAGCTGCCTGGAAATGAAATGAACTCCAGCTTCAAACCCATCCGTAACGAATTGATTCCAACTCATCAGCTCTTTGGTCCGGCTCACGACAGCACGAGGCTGGTTTTTCTAGCAGAAACACACTGTGCCTTTGGAAGGCAGTTTAACCGAGTCTGGAAAATATCCTGCAAACCACGACCTGTCTCCCAGCAGAGCCAGAACTTACACAGACTTTGTGCTGGGCAGGTTGGGAGCAGTCCTGATGCGTCAAACTGTAACTACCAACCAGGTAGTTCAAATAACCTCCATGGCAATATCCTTGAACTGAGGCTGCCTTGATCACAGCCCTGCCAAACTGGGAAGGTTGTTTGCCTCTGCCAGGCAGCCAGAATGGACTCAGGGCATGGCAGTGCCCTGGAAACCCTGCCACTGTGTCCCCATGGGCCCCTACCAACATCTCCAGGAGCTCTTAGCCAGAGCAGAAGCCTTTGAGACAGCCAGGAAAGACCTATATCTGCCCAAAGAGCCCCCAAGGCATCCTCAGCGCCTCGGAGGATGCTCTTTCCGTGTCAGAGGAATGGCCAGAGCCCTGACCCAGCACTGAACGATGTCCCTCAGACACCACATGGCCCCAGGGCAACATCCCCCTCCTGCTCCGTGACCCGACTGCCCCGGGTGTAAAGGGCAGGGCTGACATTTAACCTTCCCCAAAGTGCTGCCAGCCCAAAGCAAGGCAGTGCTGAGCATTTCACCAGCACCAGCAGAGAAGTGGCTCACACGCTGTTTCCCACCCCAGGGTTTAATGGGGCACACAGCACAGGGAGCCACTTTGGCCACCAGCTGCTTTGAATTTCACATCTGTTCGTGAAAATTAATCTCCAATCCCTCTTGCTGCCCGCAGCAGCTCTGATTTTTTAAGAGGAATTAGGCCCAAAATTCAAACTCCTCTCCAGCTCACGGGTACACGGAAGGCGTCCAGCCAGCGGGCTGGAAGAAGCAAACCCAGAGCACAGAGTAGCCAGTTCTGTCACAAAGGCAAAAAAATCCCACAGCCAGACCTCCGCGGAAAGCCCCAACCCAGTTTAATCAATCCCTACCACAATCAGCCACGGAGACATTAAACCTGCAGGCTGCTGGGGAATGGCCGGAAGCCGGGAATGCCGGCACCGCATGTAAAGATTAATTGGCAGTGACAGCAAAATTTGATGATATCCTTTCAAAGTCTCCCCGTGAACCGCGATGTGATTTAGGGATCACCGAAGCACCGAGGACAAGCTCCCTCCACTGAGGCTGTGGAAGGTGGGATGTGGAGAACAGGATGCTCCTCAGCAAAGGGGATGCAGCTTCTTCCATCTCCAGCTCCAGCTATCCTGGCATGGTTGCCTTTCATAGGGCAGGAGGGCAGAGCTGCGACAGAAAAAGTGGGTCAGTTGATTAATCTGGACACAGGGAGGCTGCTTGACAGGTAAGAGGTTGTTCCCACTGCGTTTCGGGGAACAATCCAAACCTTTTGCGTTTGGGTGCATCTTCCCCTGGATTGCACCTAAATAGCGTACAGAGACGGTTTTGTAACTGGAATAAATGCAGACCCAGCTGCTGGAAATTTTGAAATCCAAACCACTCTGGTGGAAAAAATTCCTTGCAGGCTCTCAGAGAGTCCATGGGCATCCTCAGAACTCACCCGCATGGCCTGTGAACCTCTCAGGACCCTCCTGTGCTCCCAAAAGACCCCAAAGATGCTTCCTCTTTCAAAGAACTTCCACTGATGGAAAATTCAGCTGTTGACAGAGCAGCAGCCCAAAAGCATTTGAAATCATTTGAGGTGATGGGGAGAAAAGGCAATTTTAAGAGCAGAAAGATCAGGCAGGAGGGAGGGAGGATTCAGCTGGGAAGAGAAGCTTGGCACAGCTGCTGGCTCTGCCTTCAACACTGCAGTTGGCATCGCCTTGCTGGCACCCACCTCTTTCCCTGGCCCCGCCAGGTGCCATGGGCTTTGGGGCTCCAGCAGGGAACCATGAGGAGATGCCATCAGCATTCCCAACACACGCTTCCAAGCAACATCCTACAGGCCTGTGGATAAGCTTTAAACACCGCCTGGGAGGTGGTTTGGAGGATAATTTTAACCTGTGGCCCTGATTTCTTGCCTCTCCACTGTCCCCTCCGCAGCTGCCTGGATGAAGCCTGTTGATATGTTTGGGACATTCAGAGCAAGGGCTGCTCTGACCTTACACAGCCAAGGCCCCTTCTGCATTGTGTGCCCCTTGCTCGCCCATCCTCCCCAATGCCCCCTGCTTTTCTCTCCCACAACCCTGAAAATGCCTTTTCTTGTTTTCCAAGGGCCTCCTCATTGTTCCTGGCAGGATGGGCAGAGCGGCAGGGCGCACAATGCAAGTACCCTCTGCTCAGGATGTACGTTGGTCATCCCAGGGCAGGAAAATGCTTACGGAGGGGCTTCCTCAGCAGGCTGCTCACTTTTCCCCTCCCCTTCCCAGCAAGCTCACGATGACCCTCGTGCTCTGATAGGAATTCGCTGTAGGCAACCAAAAGGCACATCACCCACAGCTTCATGGAAGATCCCACGGACATTCAAAACCCACCACAGGTAAATGCACCTCTCGGCCAAGACCTGCATCCCACCCAGCTCTGGAAAAGTAACCCCACCACGTGCAGAGTGTCGTGCCCACCCCACGTGATGGCAGCAGCTCCATCCCCACTGATGTCATGTGTGTAGACGCCGGAGCAGTAAATGAGTGCAGGAGACCTTTCATCCCTTGCCAGCCTTTGTCCTTGGGTACGCGTGGACCTCCTGGGTATCCTGAGCCTGGGGCCAGGGCTGGTCTCCATCTGCTCGGTGCCCCAGGGAACAAAGGGCTCTCCGGGCATGCAACCCCCACGCCCACGCTGAGCTCTGAAAATGACATTAAGTGGGGGTATATAATTAGTTCTCAGCACCACATGGCTCAGGACAGCGTGTACCACTGCAGAGAGCAGGCTCAGCCTCATGTCGTGGACATCCTCCCTGGGGGCTTGTACAAGGCAAAGCATTCACTTCATCCTCCTCCCTGACATCACTGCTCCTCATAAAACCCAGATCTGAGGCGGCTTCTTACGTCTTTCAGGCCCGAGTTCACATCCTGAGATGGCTCGTGGTAAATCCTGTAGTCGTGATACCAAAGCCCAGGCTACACTTCATGATGGCCTTCAGCCATCACAGCCCCGTGTCAATCCCAGACACCAAGTTTCTACACAGCAGAGAAAACTCTGCACCCTGAGAAGTTCAGGGCTAAGTACGGCCTGTTTTTTCTTAGGACAGTCAAATTCGCTTCAGAGCTGAAGACTCGTCAATAATTATCTTTCAGTGTAAATCACATCAGCCCTGCCAAAGGCCAAAAAGCATCTCCATGTTGAGGACCCAGCCCACTTAAAATCAAAGAATCACAGAATCACTGAGGTTAGAAAAGATCTCCAGGATCATTGAATCCAACCTGTGCCTGATGCCCACCTTGTCACCCAGTGCCCTGACCAGTCATTCCTTGGACACCTCCGGGGATGGGGACTCCAGACTGCCCTGGGCAGCCCTTTCCAATATCAGAAAACCCTTTCCATGAAGAAATTCCTCCTGGTGTGCAACCTGACCCTCTTGCAGCGGTGAGTAGTGCTGGTGTGCAACAATGTGGATTGCAAGATCTCATGGAGTTTGACCAATCATTGAGACCAGGCTTGTCACAGAGACCACAAAAATGCAGTGACTCTCATCACAGACCTTCCTTACGTCTTCACTGCTCTTCTCCTCACTCATCCAGGATGCGTTTCTGGGGAGGATTAATTTCCAGCTCAGGATTCATCCTCCTTTCCCCACCCACCCCTCTTGTTCATGTCTCACCTCGGCTTCACCATCACCAGTGCTGCTGATGGGTGTCCTGTGGGAAGTCCATGAGATGAGCAAGGCTTGATCCCTGTCTGGGGTTGGGCGTTGGAACCAGATGATCTGTAATATCCCTTCCAATCCAAACTGCTCTATGATTCTGTGCAAGGCCTGATGACCCCACACAGTGTCCAGGATGACTTTATACAGTCAAGTAGCTTCTGTGGGTCCTTGCAGGGGAGCAGCATCCAAAACCTTCCTTCGATTCATGTTGAGTCACGCACCGGACAACCTACAGAGATGATGTCTCAGCAAAACATCGAGGTCTTCTCCCACCACCGGGAAAGAATCAGTTAAAAATACCAAAGCACTTTGAATCCCTTTTCCTCTGAGGCCTGAATGAGCCTTCGGGAGGAAAGTGCTCCTCAGGGCCCTGACAACTGAATGTGCTGCTAAGGAAGAGGTGTGTATCACATACACCATAATTCACCAGGGCTTGAAAGCTACAAGTGGCAATTTGAATGACAATTTGCTCACAGAGTCCATAAATACATGACATGATTTACTGGGCTTTGGCTAACATGGGAAACAACCCAAGAATGGGATTTTGTAATTGTGGCTTTGCTTTACGCATTTAATGGCTGTTCTATCCAGCTCCAAAGCCTGAGGAAAAGAAGGGTTTTGGGAAGGGCTGACCACTCGTCCCAGCAGTGGAAAACAAGATAATATTTGGAGTGCAATTAACAACTCAACTTGCTGTCTGTGGTTACCTTTCTTTGATTGATTGGGTGCAATGTTGGAGATGTTGGGGAGAACAGGGGAAGAGACTCATTATCTCGGGCATGTCCAAAGCCTAAAGGAACCTGGGAAAGCCTTGTTTCCCAGGATACTGCAGGAACCAGCAGACACAATCAGGAGAAGGTGAATCCAACAGAGGATGGAAGGCACTGGCTCAGCAGTTTCCAAGATGCTCCTCATGTTTCCGGCATAAAATTGCTTTGAAAGCAGAAAATACCCACTCAGGAAATATATCACAGCAACAGTTGGTCGAAACATCTGAGGCAGGTCTGAAAACCAGGGCTGATTTTCCAGTGATATCCATGCACCAACTTGGACTGGCTGGAGAGACCTCCAGGTCTCCAGAGTGGGAGTTTACCGGGTAACTCCTACTTTTCACCCTTGAGTCTCAGCTCTTTACCTCCCAGCTAAAGACAAACAGTTCAAATGCAGAACTAAAAAATAAAAAAAAATTAAAAATTGTTTGTCCATTTAACCAAAATCACTTTATCATGGTTTAGTGCACATGGGGTGGAATGGCTGCAAGAGGACACAGCAAAGAGGTTTGACTGGAGGTTTCCCTGCGTTCTTCTACCACTGATAGAGATTAAACACATGGACATCCTTTGTGGTGTCTCAGACAGGGGCTGGAGCTGCTGGACCTTGACTAAGCCAAGGAAGACAAGAGCTTTGCAGGGATCTCATCCAAGGTTTTGATTCTCAAAGCAAAACAGGAATGTTTTCTAGAAACTTCAAAGATTCTTGCGAAGAGAAATAAAGGTTTGCAGCTTGTGTTTGGTTGGAGCCAAACCTGCCTCCTCATCCAGTGGGGCTGGTGAGGGGCAAGGGTCAGGAGGGAAGTGCACTGGACTCTGGGGGAAAAGGAGCCTCAGGCAAAGGAGAAATCAAATGGCTACCCAAGAAATAATGAGAAAGAACCCCAAAGGAAGTTTCAGATCCCTCCTCATGACTCATGTCTGCAGCATTATTTGCCAGCAATGATTCAAACTGACTCTTCTGGCCCACGCTGCTCTTCCCCACCTCTGGAATTCCCACGCACCCTGCCCATTGGAGCATCCATGGTCATGGAGACCCCCAGCACCCACCTTGCTTCTGCCTCCAAAGCCAGAATAACCCAGGGGAAAAAAAACCTCTCTGCCAGCTCCAGAAGGAGAAAAACAGGGTACCCTTGTTTTTAGTATCTATTCAGCTGCTTAAAAGAGCAGGAAATTTGGGCCATTTGCTTTAACTATTGTATCTTCTGTTATTCATCAATTTTGGAAAACAACTTCTAAAATTGTTTCCGGCTCCCCTTTCCCATGTAAATCACTCCAAGGTTTTGTGTTTCTATCTTTAAAAAAAATAGAAAAGGGAAAAAAAAAACCCCACCAACACAACCCTAAACTTTCTGTTGTTCACAGCAATATTTTTTTTCACTTCATTCCAATTTAGCAACTCTGCCGAGCTCCCCTTTCCCTAAAAGCCTGCAAACAGAGGAAGCAGTTCCTGCCTGTGGCTGCACGCAACCAGCAAATGCCACAGCTGAATGGTTTTTTCCTGTCCCCTTTTTAGTGCTCTGTCAGCTCCCTCCAGTCACCCAGGGGCACCGGTCAGTCCCGGGAGTAGCCCAGGGAATAACCCCCCTCCTGGAGAGTTTTCCAAGTGCTGACTCTGCTCCAGACCCTTTGGAGGGCAGTGGGGTGATGGGAAAGGCTCTTTGCAGCCAGAGCTTGATGCTGCTCCTTGGAAATTTGCTCAATTTCAATTATGGGGAATTTTTCTATATATATATTTTTTCATATATTTTAATTTTTTCTATATTTTTATACATAATTTTTTCCAGACTTAAAGAACTTCTCTAGGTTTGGAGGGGCAGATGTGCAAAGGCAAATAAAAATGGGGTATGAACATAACCACTCCTGACAGCACGACATACACGAGACCCTGTCTCAGATGCTTGTCAAGGGAAGAGCCAAGGCTGACATGGATCAGGTTTAATAAGGAATCCCTTTGTATTTACACCTGAATCCTGCCCTGCTGATCTCAGACTGGATCAACATGTAGCTATTTCACTTGGGATTTCCCTTGAACGCCTGACTTCAAGAGTCATATGGTAATATAAAAAGTACAGGTGGATGGGAATTTTAAGCTCCATTTAATTGAGATATTTTGAAGGAACTCTTCCCTGGGAGGGTGGGCAGGCCCTGGCACAGGGTGCCCAGGGAGGCTGTGGCTGCCCCATCCCTGGAAGTGTCCAAGGTCAGGTTGGAGAGGGCTTGGAGCAGCCTGAGCTGGTGGAAGGTGTCCCTGCCCATGGCAGGGGGTGGGATGAGGTGAGCTTTAAATACCCTTCCAACCCAAACCGTTCTATGACTTTGTGATTTATCTTCACAACTCTTGAGTCTCGTTCATTTCCCTTACCCAAGGTACAAGAAAACATCCCATGTATCTGTGAGGAACCTGGACCTCTTCGAACCCCTCCCAGAAGGATCAGAAGGAAGCTGGAATGTCTCAGTTGAGCCCTCTCAGGCTGGGCAGAATCAGGCCAGCCAGTTTTTAAAAGGTTCACAGAGAGGGAGACAGAGAGGGGAAAAGTAATAATTAAAAAAAAAAAACCCAACAAAGCAAAAAGAAATATTCATGTTGCAGCTTTTGCTTCTGGAAATCCCCTGTTTGGTCCTGAGTGAGCCAGCCAAAACGGTGACCTTGGAAGAATGATGGGAATGTCGTCTGACATAAAAGGAGTGCAGAGCAGCCCAGCTGCAGCGTGATGAGCCAGGAGCTGATGAGCTCATAGGGCCAACCATGCTGCAAATGCCGCGTTGGTGTGGTACGAGAGGACTGCTGACTTCCAACAGCAAGGAATACCCAAGGAAAACAGCTCCTCAGTGGCTGCAGCCTACACGAAAACAGCCTCTCAAACCCAGCAGCCACAGGGATGGATAAGAAACAGGTTGCCTGAGTGCTTTGGAGAGTATTCCCATTTTAATTAGAATTTTTCCAGGTTTTGAGGAAGGAAACACAACTCCTCCTGCTTCGAGGGAAACAGAGGAAGAAAATCTACTAGATCACTTTTTTGGCCAGAAAATGTTTCTCAGCAAAATGTCCTGGCAAAGCAGAGCTCGGTTTCAGACCAACTCCACACACAGAAGCAGGTGTGTAAGCGTGGAATTAATTAATTGGGATCAGAGTTGTTGCCACAGGAAGTAGATTAGTGGGAAAGGAAGTCACTGTCGGGAATGAAAGGTCAGATCCTGCAAACACACACCCCATGTTGGAAACCCAGTCATGGAAATACCTGCTGGCAGGGCACATGTTTCCTCCAGGTTTGCAAGGCTTCTCCAGGGGATGACCTGTCGATGGCAGGTTACCCTTCCTTCCTCTTAGACTGGAAAATCCCCTCTTTTCTTGGAAGGGACAGACAGAAAGGGAGAGCTGGGAGCAAGTAAAAATTGGGAGGAAATTACAATGACTGTTTTCCTTAAGCAGTTTCTTTGATTGCCAGGGGGAAAATCCAAACAATATATCCAAGTCAAACCTTGGCCAACACTGAGGAATTATATTATGGATGTACTCAAGGAGTTATCAGCATCGTATCTGATGTTCAGCAGCTCCCTGACCACGAGGGAACATGATTTCTTCCTGGAAAATCCCACTGACTAAGGCACTGAGTACCTCCAGGGCCTGGAGTTAGGGACAGGCTGAGACAATTGGGATTATTCACTCTGGAGAAGAGAAGGCACTGGGGTGACCTTAGACCCCCCTTCCAGTGCCTAAAGGGCCTCCAGAAGAGCTGGAGAGGGACTTTGGAAAAAGCCCTAGAGATATAGGACAAGGGGGAATGGCTTCCCACTGCCAGAGGGCAGGTTAGATGGGATACTGGGAAGGAATCCTTCCCTGGGAGGGTGGGCAGGCCCTGGCACAGGGTGCCCAGAGAAGCTGTGGCTGCCCCATCCACAGGAGTGTCCAAGGCCAGGTTGGACGGGGCTTGGAGCAGCCTGGGCTGGTGGAAGGTGTCCCTCCCCATGGCAGAGGGTTTGGAAGTCCCCCTCCATCCCAAACCTTTCCAGGACTCTGCGACAAAGGAGCGATGCCAGCCTCCAGCTGAGGATGCAGCGGGCACATCGCTGCCAGGCAATGTCACCATCAGCACGTTCCCCGCAGCACTTTGGCGCACGGTTTTTATTCGCCCCCTGATTTCCCAGGCAAGCAGAGGTGGGCCGCATATTTCGGAGAGATAAGGGCGAAAAGGAGCCCCCGTAATCTCGCACTGAGCCCAACAACCGTGTCACACCTTCTCTTGAAGGATACACTCCTGTTGCAACCGCCCGCCCGCTCCGTCCCGCGCCTCCTCCGCTCCAGCTCTGTCTCCCTTAAGAGCAGGAGCGCGAGATAAGTGCGTGATGAATTAGCAGAGCGCATAGTTTCCCTCCAAGGAGCATCTCGCCGGGTTCCTGCCAGATGCCGGGGCTCTCCCCCGTGCAGACCGCCCTGGGAGCCGGCCCTGAACTATCTCAGCGGATTCCGGAGACTTCCCACCGCGGCTCCAGCCACGTGGATGAGGAACCTGCAGCCCCTGAACTATCTCAAAGGATTCCAGAGACTTCCCACCATGGCTCCAGCTGCGTGGACGAGGAACCTGCAGCCCCTGAACTATCTCAATGGATTCCAGAGACTTCCCACCGCGGCTCCAGCTGCGTGGATGAGGAACCTGCAGTCCCTGAACTATCTCAATGGATCCCAGAGACTTCCCACCGCGGCTCCAGCTGCGTGAATGAGGAACCTGCAGCCGCTGAACTATCGCAAAGGATTCCAGAGACTTCCAACCGCGGCTCCAGCTGTGTGGATGAGGAACCTGCAGCCCCTGAACTATCTCAATGGATTCCAGAGACTTCCCACCGCGGCTCCAGCTGCGTGGACGAGGAACCTGCAGCCCCTGCGCCTCCCGAGCGCAAGTGCAGCTCCTCACACCTATTTGCGGGGAGAAAGGGTGATGGTTTGGGGGAGCCTGAGTGCCTCCAGAGCCTGGAGTTAGGCACAGGCTGAGACAATTGGGATTATTCACTCTGGAGAAGAGAAGGCACTGGGGTGACCTTAGACCCCCCTTCCAGTGCTGAAAGAGGCTCCAGAAGAGCTGGAGAGGGACTTTGGAAAAAGCCCTAGAGATACAGGACAAGGGGGGAATGGAGCCCAGGGACACACAGAGAGAAGGATCCCTGGAGTTTAGGGCTCTAAGGAGGGGCTGGGTTTGTTAATGCTCCGAGCAGAGGAAGGCACTGGCCTCTATTCCTTAGGTCACAGCGACAGCAGAGGAAGTCTGGCAGGGCCACGATGCTGGATGGAGATTGCTCTCCAGGGTGACTCCAAAAGGCAATAAAAAAGACAATAAGGAGAAAGATAATAAAAACCCTCCAGCTTTTTATTTTCTTCCAGCAATGCCAGGCGTTTCAGGAAGGCCTAATGTTTGCCTACAGATTTACTGTCCCCCAGGCGCAGGGGCAAAGGGACAGCTGACATTACTTGGCCAAGGGCTGTGCGGTCGTGACCGACCCGCTCGCTGGCAACAAGGACCAGCCAAGGCTTTTTTGCCATCAAGTGGAGGAAAAATGAGTCACTGGGTAGAAATGGGGTTAGAACTGTCTTTTCCCTCAAGAGCCCTAAGAAAGGACCAGCTCGCACAGGACCTTAAATCAGAATTTTTCCTGCTGGAGGTTGCTTTTTCTCCCTACAGCAAACACCGCTTTGTTCTGCTGGGAATAGAACAAACAATGTCACAACCTCAGGGCGTTCAGCTGGTGAGTCCCCGAGAATCCTTGGCATGATAAAAGCTGATGTTGGCTACTCCAAGGGCTGTTCTTCTTGGCCTCAGCCACATCAGAGCTTCCATCCTTTGGTGCAGCCACCACCCAGATGGGAGGTCTGTCCCACAAGTTCATGCCGAGAACACAGAGAGGACAAACATCCTAAGTCCCAGGCAGCACAAAGGCTTGATGCCTGTCTCTCCTTGGAGGTCTTGGCTGGTCCCATGAAACCCCATTTCCTGGAAGCCGGGATAGCAGGACCTGATTTTCCAGGTTTTCCAAGCAAACCTGCAAGTGAGGAGTGACAAGAGGGTTAAGTCAAGCCTGGACACCAGTGCTGCACCAAGGCAGTGAATTCCTCTCACCTTTCCAAGCCCAGGCTGTCCAAACCTGGGTGCTGCACATTCCCAAGGGATATTCCTGAAGAAGAACCAAGTTTGTGGCTCAAACCCTTTGATGATGGTGTTCCAAAGCCAGAAATATGGAGGGATGGGCTGAGGCACGGGGTATGAAAGGGCAAAAAACATTTTCTGGGAGGAGTTTCAGAGTTTTGTTTTCAACCTGAGACAGTCTGAAGAGCTGGCAATTCCCTTTCTTCTTGGAACAAGAATTTCTGAGTATATATAGATATATATATAGATATATATATATACACATACATATGGAACCACTGGAATGTTTTCTTCCAAGGTGATTGAAATATTACACTGATATTAAAGGATTATAGAACTACATGAACATCAATATGAAAGAAGAAGGCTCAAGAGGGTCTCTTTCATATTTTGCCAAAGTAATTTGGTGAAATGAAGGCATTTCCAGCAAAACATTCGGTTGTGGCAGAGCTCTTTGCAATGGAAAGCTGCTCTGCCTGGATAGATCCAGTGACAGGGAATATGGAATTAGGTGGATGGCTGCTGGTGAAAACACAGCACATGGACTGTCCAAGCTGCCCATTACTGAGCGCCCTGGAGGAAACCCCTCCAGGAGCCAAAAATCAAACATTTGTCCTCATCAATACATAATTCTTGCATTTGTTCTCTTCTATTATTTAATGGAGGAGTTCTAGCTGGGGTTTTGTGGGTTTTTTCTGGTGCTCTCCAGCCAATGACTCTACTCAGAAAGCCAAAATCTCTCTCCACCTTTCCTGCAAGGCACAGACACGTGAGACCCCCTGGCCATGTTTGCTGGATGTCCCATGGTGAGATGCCTCCACCGTGCCAAACATCATCTCGTTAACACGCTCCACAACTGCTGCCAGAAACGACTGAATATTGGGAAATGGGTAAAAGCCACCCAAGAAAAATTAAAAATCTCCCCAAGAAAAACTAAAAATCCCTGCCTTTTAGCTCCAGGGCCCTGTTCCACAATGGAAAAACACATTAATCTTGCCGAACATGGGCAGCAGACAGGAGCCAAAAGGTTGACACCGGGGTGTGGCGAAGGGGAGACATATTTACACGCTATTGCTCAGCAGGTCACAGCAACAGGATGCTGATAACATCCTGCAAACTTCCTCCCTCAACGGGAGAGGGAAAAAAAAACAAAAACAACACAACCAAACCCCCAGATGAAGGCCCCGAGGCACAGAATGACCGTTCACAAATCCACCTTCTGGGAACCTGGAGCTGCAGAGCAGGCTGGCAGAGGCATCGCTTCCCTGGGGTTCTAAAGAAGGCGGCTGGAAAAGGAAGGGAGACGGGGCAGAGCTCCGGGGGACAAGGAGCTGATGGCTCAGTGAACGTGGGGCTGGAACGGTCACTCCTCTGATTGCTCCAGGGACATTTTAAATTGACCAGCGCTGGAAGGCCTTTTCATAGCTGGGTTTATGCTCTTTCCTTGCCCTCCAGACAACAGAGTTCACAGAGGTTCGGAGCCACGTTATGCTCGCAGTGACACAGATACAAATCCAGAGGAAGGCAGAGCAACAGGCTTAGCAGGAGAGGCACTGGGGGTTTCCTCAAAAGGCAGAGAGAGGAGGACATCCCACATTCCAACACCTTTAAAATCTCTAAAATCAATTCAATTCAGACTTTGAGAAGAGATGAGTGAAATTTCTGCAATGCAGTCAGGTTTGGGTGGGTTAGAGCAGCAAGAGGAAAATTGTTTGCCAAGAGCAGCAGGGGGATTTTTTTTTTCTCCTTTTGCAAACGAAAGCACAAAGAAAATGCTCAGAAAGAGAAACAAAACTTACCTGCAAAGAAAAATGGCTGAGAATAAAAATCTAAATTTATCTTGGTTTGAGAAAAATAATTTCTTCCAGCAGGGTCACTGAATTACAATTCACTCCAGTCATGACACCTGCTTGGTTCTCAGGGAGGATGTAATGAGGATTTCTGTGAGATGTTGGGTCATTCACAGACCCCAGAGAAGGGGTTTTTGCATCTCAGAGTGACCCATTTCCCCCAAATCCTTCACAATTCATTTCCAGTCATTTCTTCTCTGTATTTAACTCTTTCCCCAAAAAAATCCTATATATCAGTTAACAAGAAATCTCCAGTTGCGAGAACTCCTATTCAAATAAATAATCCGTAATAATTCTGAAAAAAAAATAGTGGAATAATTATATGGAATTATATGGAATAGTCCAATTCTAAAATTAATTCTGGGTGGGTAGGAAAGCGAGAGCTGGGACTGCACATGTTTTGGTTATTTGCCATTTCATTTTCAGGTCATCATTTGTGGAGCAGGAACAGGGAAGCAGAGGCACAAAGAGGCTCTCACAGAGCCAAGCAGGAGCCCTGGAAGTGCACACGGGGACCAACACAGCATGCCAGGCTGCCACCTCCAGCAGTTCCTTGCTCCCATCACAAACTTGGGTCCCAAATACACCGAACACAGATTTTGTGCAAGCCGAATGCAAAGGTGAGCAAAAGCATTTTCTGGATCTGCACTGGGTTTTGCTGTGGTGGTTGTGATCAGCAGCTTCCAGCCACAGGGATTTTGGAAGGAGTTTTGTCCTGTCCTCCTGCTCCTGAAGGGACAGGTCCTCCCGGGAGCTGCATGCAATGAGCTGGGAGCATCCGGCAGCAGGAGTGAGGAGCAGGATGGAGAGCCTTTCTTATTGTGGAAACTGGACTGAGTGAAAATAAATGGCTTTGGCAGCTCCAGCATTCCCCACTTGCTGCCTAAATGCCGAAGGAGGTGCCATAAACAGTGATTTCGTCTGACTCTTTTTCCCCCCCCAACAAAAACCCACCCAGACTAAAAGCAGCCAGGGAGGAAAAAAATCTCATTGCTGAGAAATGAGCACAGATTCAAAAAAACCCCAATGTTTTCTTCTGGTTTGACCAGGAGGAAAAAAATCCAGGGGAACATAAAGGTTTCAGAGTTGAAAACTGGGATCTGCCTCCTCTCGGTTTGGAAATGGCCAAGAAAGGGCTGTGCTGGGAGGTGAGTTCAAGAGGGAGTTCTGGGCAGTTCAGCAGTGCCTGGGAGATTCCAGGGCTGGGGATCTGTCCCAGCAATGCACAAACATCAAGGACTCCCAACCGGGAGTGGAGTCCTGCTCCACACTTACCCCATGGAAAAAGTGGCTCTGGGGTCTCCCAGCTCCGCTTTCACTGCCCACAGCATTTGTTTCCCAGGCAGGATCAGAGCTTGGAAATCTCTGCCGTGCTGGGAAAAAACAACCTCTAAGAAAGGGCTGTGTCAGATGCTCAGTGGTCATGGATATGGTCATTCCAAAAGTAAAAATAAGGCCTCTAGAACAAACCTATCCCTCGGGCACAGCATTTGGAAGCACAGCCCAGGAGGAGACACTGGAGCCTTGAAGGAGGGAAGTGCCAAAGAAACCAACCTGTGGACACAAGAATTAAAGGAGAATAAAAGAAAAGGAGAAGGAGAAGCTTCACCACTGCCCTGTTTCCTTCTCTGCCCAAGCTCACATCCTATTTCCCTGGGTCCAAACTCCATTGCAGAACGAGAAGATGCTCCTAAGAGCTGGTGGGGCTGAAAATCCCCGAGCCCTGGGCCAGGACCTGGTCTCCTACAGTCCATGGGAAAATCCTGCTCCACCCAGAGACTTCCAGCACATTGATACTGAAAGGAAAAGTGCAGCTCCACAGGCAGGTTTCTCTTCTGGATGAGGCAGGGTTAGGTGATTAAAACCACAACAGAAACTTGACTGGCCCTGCCCATGCAATGAATCCCCCTTGGATGTCTTGCAACATCCCCGGGAAGAGCCATTTCCTTCCACATCCACCTTTCCTTGGCTGGCAGCAGAGCAACACAGCTCAGCTAGGGTGGGATTAAAACCCAGCTGATTAAAAATAATAATCACAGACTCGTAGAATGGTTTGGGATAAACTGACCTTAAATCTCATCTCGTTCCCCCCCCTGCCATGGGGACACCTTCCACCAGCTCAGGGTGCTCCAAGCCCCATCCAACCTGGCCTTGGACACTCCCAGGGATCCAGGGGCAGCCACAGTTTCTCTGGGCACCCTGTGCCAGGGCCTGCCCACCCTCCCAGGGAGAATTTCTCCCCAATATCCCATCTAAACCTCCTCTCAGTTTGAAGCTGTTCCCCCTTGTCTTGGCAACACACTGCCCCATCCCCCTCATGCGCCGAAGGCTTTGGGTCTCTGCAGCTGAACTTCAAGCTCCAGGAATGCGATTGTTCCCAAAAAGGGAAACAGCTGGGGACACTGGCCCAGTTGTTATCTGGCCGCCCTAATTAACACCTTTGAGCGGCCGCCAGCCGCTGGCTGGAAAGTCAAACTTTCCTCTGAACTCCGTTCCTCGTGTTGGAGGGAGCTTGTCAGCCCCTGCCTCACATCCCTGTGCCCCTTATCTCCCCCCCGGAGCTTTCCTGTTTACATTTCCCATTAGATTACTGTAATTAATGCAACAGCAGCCTGATAGTCCTTGGGAACGCTGCTGGCTACCACTGGGAAGAGGAGGGATGAGATTGGAGGGATGAGGTTGGATGGATGAGGTTGGACGGATGAGGTTGGACGGATGAGCAGCCGGGTTTGCAGGGTCCGTCCTCCCCGTACCTGGAGATGCTCCACCTGAAATTTGCTCTGATCCCCAAAATTTGGGCTGACATCCCGCTGTGAAGCTGACCACGGATTCCCCCAAGATCTCCTTCCAGTGGGAAGGGAATTTAAGGTGCCCAAAGTGCAGCTGAGCCTGTTTGCGACGCTCCCAGAGGGATGTGCGTTAGAGCGGATGCGAAGAGCTCTTGTGCCGGGGATGCAGGTTTGGCTGCACACCCCAAAAAAGCAGCTCCAGGGCTGGAGGAAGCCTTGGCACGAGGGGAGCAGCTCAGGATAATGCACAGCAGAGCAAACGGGGGCTCCTTGTCCCGTTAATCCTTCAGAAGGTGCAGTTCATACCGAGCAGCACTGCAGATATTTGGACCCCTGCACAGCATCACGCTGCCTTTTCTCAGAAAATGGCTAAACTCTCCCTATTTCTCCTCATTTATCCCCATTTCGACCTGCAGCAAAAAAAAAAAAAAAAAAAAAAAAAACCAAAAAAAAAACGACAACAACAAAACACACTCAGGCAGCCAGGCATAGCTGTTGGTGTCTGTCCAGTCCAAGCACAGGGGAGGGAGGATGGAGGAGTGGTCTGGGTTTATATACAGACATTTCAGGTTTTCTTCCACTCCTATTTCCCCAGCTCTCCCTAATTTCAAACAAAAGGGGTCACAGGGAACCTCATCTCTCGGTCTAGGAGTGGGTCAGGCTCAGTAACTGCCAGGCATTTTCTTGGAGAGAAGAAGAAAGAGAAACCTGCCCAGATTTCCCCGTAGCCATCATTCCCCCTCCCAGGAGAGGAGCCCATCACCCCATACCGGCACTGCAGATCCCAATAACATCCAATGCCATTCCCTCTGATGCTGACAGGCAATTGCCTGGGGGAAACCAGAGCCATAAACCCCATCCCTCACCCTCCATTGAAGGCAAGCCCTGTGCAGATCATTATCTGAATCAAAGTCCCCAGCTGATATATGTGTGTCAGGGACCCTTTGGTGGAAACAGCCCCCTTGCTGTTATATGGCACCCAGGGGAACTGCAGCTGTCGCCTTTCCAGACCTCTGGGATCCCGGGGGATTTAGGGAGGGTGGTCAGAGAAAAGCTGGGAGCTGCAGAGCATCTGTGCTCCCCTCATCCACACGTAGGTAGCAGGCTAATGGGTGCTATATAGAATACCAGGTTGGGGGGAGATACATATCTTCAAGGAGGGAGGAAATTTAACAGGAGGGCGAAGTAAAGCAAGAAGAAAAGGAGGGGAAAAAAAAANGCTTTGAAATCAAAGTGCTGGTTGATCCTTTCTCAGGTCTGGGGAGCAGAGGAGGAAGAAGAGCTGGGCTGGGTGGGGAAACCCATCCCTGGGATGTGGATGTGGTTGTTATAAGTACAATTTTTGGGGGCCCCAGCAGAGACAGAGATACCTGCACTGGTGGGTTGCCAGCAGGTCTCCTTAAGGAAAATCAATTTGGCCCCAGTGCCTGGGAGCTCTTCTGCTTAACCGGTATCCCCAAAAGTATCAACATTCCACCTTTATCAATGTGGGACAGAAGCAAAACAGAAGTAAGCCCAAATCTGGAAGGAGTGGGAGAGCATCTCATACTTCAAAATTCAGAAAACAGCAAATCTGGGCTCTGGTTTTGGCCCACAATACTGATTTTTTTTTTCACTAACTGACCCAATTACACACCTATAGCCTGCATCGTTACAGCTTGGCATGTACTCCCCTCCAGAGACCGTTTTTCTGGCACGTTCAGCTCGTTTATTTTTTTTGCCTTCCCTGCAGTAAATCCTACTTGTTCTCTAAGCATGACCCAAACAGACACTGCAGTCTTGCTGCCGCTCCCCACATTTCTTGCCCGTGGGTGATCTCTTGCCGGGGGTCCCTTTGCCAGCATAAACCTGCCACCTCACTGCGGGCACTGAAAGCAACGTTTTCCTTTGGAAAGTGCATCAGCTGCCGAGGCCGAAGAGCTTGGGAATAACCCCCCTCGCTGCTCCTGCTTCCATATGTTCCCCAGCTGGAGGATCTGCCCCTGGCACGCCAGCAGCACTGACCCTGCTGCCGGGGGGATTCATGGCACGCTGGCTGCCCGAGGCCACCGGTGATGTGGGAAGGGAATTAACCTTTTTTGCAAAGATGAGTGAGGGAATTGCTGGTCTTGTTTCCCCCTTTCCCTCCAGCTCTGGAAGCAACACACCTCCCTGAGAGCTCTGCAGCAACCAGAGCTCCTCTGGCTGGAAAAATCCTGATCCTTGCTGCTGGGACAATAAATATTTTCCCCTCCATCCGGGCGGGTCAAGAACCTTCAGGTCGGCCTGGATGAGCTGAGGATGCTCGTGGCTCACTGCCCTGCAGCTCACAGCATTCCTTCTCCTGCACACCCCTCCGAGAGAGGATTTAGGATGGCATCCAAACCCTCGTGGCTGTGCCAGGAGCAGAGGCTCAGCTGTGACAAAGGGGAAGGCAAGGGCCAGGAATGTGACACGCTCAGGTGCCACCCGTGCCCTGCCCGTGGCTCCGGGGGGATGCTCCGGAGGGTGGGAAGAATCTTTTGGCGGTGGAGCTCCGACTTTCCTGCTCTGGTTGCCACGGGCAGCCCAGAGGAGCCGAGCTGTGGGCGAGCCCCTGAGGATGTGGGGGAAATGATCCAGCTCGTTTGATGAAATCGTACCCTGGCTGGCGAAGGGAAAATCCAGCAGCACGACAAAATCCTGCCCGGGGGGCTCTGGAATTGGATTAAAAACATGGCCAGCCACTCGATGCAAAGCACCAAGCCGGTGGAAATTCAGGCTGCCCGTTCATCGGTGTGCTGGCAGATCCTGCACTGGATTGGGAATTGATTGTGGCATTCCACCCTCCTGTCACCCTCCTGTCTCGGGAATCATTTGTGCCATTCCACCCTCCTGTCACCCTCCTGTCTCAGGAATTGTGCCATTCCACCCTCCTGTCACCCTCCTGTCTCAGGATTTGTTTGTGCCATTCCACCCTCCTGTCCCAGGAATTGTTTGTGCCATTCCACCCTCCTGTCCCAGGAATTGTTTGTGCCATTCCACCCTCCTGTCTCGGGAATTGCTGCTGCTCCCCGGGAGGCAGCCACGCGATGCAGCTCAGGTCAATCAAACACCCACGACCAGAGGGCTTGGAACGCCACGGTCCTTAAGGATCCTTCCAACCCAAACCATTCCATGATTCTACAGGCAAGACACGTGTCTGACACTCACGCACAGCACCCACAACACGCACAGCACCCAAGACACAGCACCCAAGACATGCACACCACCCTCAGGGTGTGATGGAGAGCACCCAAAACATGCCCAGCACCCTCGGGTATGATGGAGAGCACCCAAAGACACACACAGCACCCAAGATACACCCAGCATCCTCAGGGTGTGATGGAGAGCACCCAAAGGCATGCCCAGCACCCTTGATGTGCACCAGAGAGTACCCAATGACATGCCCAGCACCCTCGGGTGTGATGGAGAGCACCCAAAGACATGCCCAGCACCCTCGGGGTGTGGTGGAGAGCACCCAAAACTCATCCAGCACCCTCGGGNCCATTCCATGATTCTACAGGCAAGACACGTGTCTGACACTCACGCACAGCACCCACAACACGCACAGCACCCAAGACACAGCACCCAAGACATGCACACCACCCTCAGGGTGTGATGGAGAGCACCCAAAACATGCCCAGCACCCTCGGGTATGATGGAGAGCACCCAAAGACACACACAGCACCCAAGACACACCCAGCATCCTCAGGGTGTGATGGAGAGCACCCAAAGGCATGCCCAGCACCCTTGATGTGCACCAGAGAGTACCCAATGACATGCCCAGCACCCTCGGGTGCGATGGAGAGCACCCAAAGACACGCACAGCACCCTTGATGTGTGATGGAGAGCACCCAAAACCGCCCAGCACCCGAGGTTGGTGCAGCGCAGCACCCAGGAGGGGGACCCTGGGCTGGCGTGTGGGTGGCTCTGGCTCTCACTAGAGGGAGGCAGTCTCCAAGGCAAGACGGATGAGGAGCTCTCTGGGCAGCCAGAGCTTTTCTGGATGCCTGAAGAGAGGAAAGGAAACAGCCTTGGATAAGGGGGAGCTCTGTGGTCCCATCCCATCCCTGGGATGAGCCCTCATCCCCACCACCAGGATGGAGCAGAAGCCGTGTCGAACTCAATGCAGAGCCGGGCTTGGTCTGGCACTGCTCTGGGTAGCTGGGCTCGACTGCGCTCGCCTCCCCAGATCCCCCTCAAATCCCTCATCCCTGCCATCCACGAAAGGTGGAGTGTGCCAGCACGGCTCACCCAGGGACCTTCTTCTCTGCACAAGGCCGGGTTTACATTAATCCGGGTTTAGCCGAGCCCTGTCTCCCCCTGATCTCATCCCAGCATTTCCTTCCCTTCCTTACCGTGCAGAGAAAAATCACCGAGAATCAGCCCTGCGTGGATTAAAGCAGGAATTAAAGGGCTCTGAGACCCAGGTCGGGCCAAGCACTGCTCGGAGGTGCTTGACACCAGCACAGAAAACAGCAGCTCTCCGAAATTTATTGTAAAGTGATAAATCTGTTGCAAGCGGGTGGGAAAAACTGCAAATCCCTCTGCTAATTGCCAGTCAGGGCAGGCAGGAACGGAGGAATAGCACTGATAAATGCAGCTTCCCACTCCTTTCTGGAGGACAAAATTAACTATGAAGCCACTGAGCCTTTTTAAAAAAGGTGGAATGAGTAGAAAAAAAGACAATTGAGGCTTTTGCTTTAATTTCTTCTCCGAATCCGTTTGATTTGGGACGGGTTTTAGCTGGGGCATGAATGTTTAAAAGGTTTTATGTCTTCATGAAGAATGTTATTCACACCTGCTATATAGATGTGCAGATCTTACGTTGAGGCATGAATGTACAAAACACAGTGTCATAATGTCTAGAAATGAAATTTAAATACCACTGTTCTTAACAGGTTTTCAAGAAAAAGGGAACTATTTTAAAAGCACAGTAAAATCTCTATGTTAAGGTATTTAGAAAATTACCTACCAGGGTGGGCAACTGGTTATACATCCATTTAATGATTATATGATAATCAGATAGACCAGCCAGAGGGATAGGGAATAAAAACTTACAGAGACCTCATGCAAAAGCCCTTTTATAAGCTTTCAGCTTTGCCTCTAAACACTGCATTTTTCCAAAGCTTTCCTGAAACAGTCTGGAATAAAACCAGAGTTTTAAAAATCAATATGGAGAGATGGTTCCACTTCCCCTCTTGCCTTAGGGAAAGGAAGGGTCCAGCAAAGGAATAAGTTAAATTTTTAAGGAAGTCTGAGAAAAGTTTAGATTTTGAAACCCCAGAGTGCCTTCACTGGGCTGATTTAGGGGAAAAAGTGGAGTTTCTGCTTTCCCATTAGAACTCAGGGGGGACGATATTGCTGCTCCTCCAGCCAAGACCTGCCCAAAATCCCTCCCAGCATGGCTGCCCAAGGTTGGAAGGGACCCTTTTAGCTCACCTAAGATTGCACTGGAGAGGTGATGTCCCCTCCACATGGGGAGGTGACAATGTCCCTAGATAAGGTCTCTCAAAGCCTCATCCAAACAGCCCTTGAATGTCTTTAGGGTTGGGGCATCCACCACCACTCCGGGCAGCCTGTGACAGTGTTTTGCCACTCTCTTGTAAAAATCTTCCACCGAATATCTCATTTTTGCAGGAAAGTGTCCCAGGAGAGCCCAGGGCCAGTTGCCACAGACAGGCACGCGTGGGCTCTTACCTGCCACGCTTCTGCTCTGGCTTTCAGTGCACAGAATTTACAGCAGCCCCAGTCTGTTACAGAGCAGTGACCCAGGGCCCGATTCTGATTTCACCCCCACTGAACTCAGTCTCAAGGAGCTGCAGAGTCAGAGTCTGCCAAACCCACGCAGGCTGGGTTTGTGTCCCAGCGCATCTCACAGAAAGAGGAAATGGTTTGGGAGGCTGCTCCTCTTCTTTTTT
>VWZG01011603.1:201699-216389 GCA_013396735.1 Grallaria varia
ATTTTTTTTTTATTTTTTTTTTTTTTTTTTTGCAGATGAACCGAGTGTAAACTAAATGCTGACATGAAGGAGCAACGGGGAAGAGGTTGAGAGAAAGTTTAGCAGTTCCCACGGATTCTGTTCTGCAGCAGGAGATCAGCTGTGCTGCTGCAGGACATGAGGCTTTGTGTCCGAAATGTTTCTGCAGTGCTGCCTTTGGGTGCCCAGGAAGCTTCAGAGCCAGGCTGCTGCAAATAGTCTTGGAATAACCAGAACTGGAACGAGTGCTGGAACTACCAGCACTGAGATTTCTTCCCTTGCAAAAGCACCAGGTGATTCTTACAAGGCAGCTGGGAAGAGATTTTAGGTTAAGACCTGTGGTTTGAGAGTATGGTTGAGAATATAATTTCTTCTTAATCCAGAGCTCCCCAGAACCGGTCCTGACATCAGGAGTTTGGGGGATTAGAGCAGACCTGAGTCTTCTGGCCCTGGACACCCAACATACACCCACAGGGAGCACCCGAGTCCTCCCAGATTTCCAAGTCCTGTTCATTTTGCAAAGTCTGCTCTTGGAAGGGAGAAGGACACTGAGCAGCAGCATCCCAAGGGAGTGCCTGAGCCACCTTCGTGGGGCTGTTCCCATTGCCTGTGTGATGGAGCAGGGAAGGGACCTCATCCCAAAGGAAAGGGCCCACCTCCATCAGCTGCCCAGCCATCATTCGTTATCAGCTAACACAGACAATTCGCTCCTCTTCAATCAGTCTAATGCAATTTTCCAAGCAGAAAACCACCAGGGAAGGGAACAGAGCAAAGGGGAGGGGACACCCACGGCCCCCGTGATGGGGGAACCATCAAGGCAAGAGAGCAGCAGTGCTGCCTCTCCAGATGCAGAGGCAAAGCAAGAGGAGTTATCCCTTAGGCTCACCAGGAGGGTTTCTGGAGTCTTGGTTATCTCCCTACAGCTTCAGGAACAAGTAATTTATGCCCCATGGCAGGTCTTAAAGAAAATCTGCCAGCAGCCATTAACTCTGAGACAGCTCCCCCCGGGCTCAGCCAGCTATAGCTTAGGAACAACCTCCTCGGGGCATTTCCAAGGGATGCAGCACACATTTAAAACGAAATCCAGGGAATGTGCTGCCCTAACAGCTCCAGCAGCAGCTGGAGGCAAAAAAAAAGGAGCATCCAGCTGGCTCAGGCCTGTCAGCAAACACCTACAGCCCAAGTATGTCACAGCCCACAAGGTACGTGATCTGCCCCCACCACTGAAACAACAGAAAAAAAAATAAATAATAATGCTACAGCAAAAGCATTTCCTTTCCCTCTGCTCCTAATTAGCCTCATTAGCCACAGCAGGGTGCACTGCGCTGAATTTAAAGGGTCTGTGGTCGAGTAAGTGTGTTGGAGAGGTGTCTATATAAAGGTCAGGGTTGTTTGCTTCGTAAGTAGTGGAAACAGGGTTAAGAAAGCTTATTTTGGGGGTAGAGGTAGTGCTGCTGTAGACACGGGGAATAATTCCATTTATTCACTATGACTTCTATAGGTAGTACTGCAGAAATATAAAATCTATCCGGAAAAAATCTCTGGGAGAGCTCCAGCAGAGAGTTGTGACTGCTGGGAAGAGTTTGCTGTTTCCAGTACAGGCAGAAAATTAGGGAGAGCTGAAAATTAACCCGAACCTGGGAAGATTTTAGCTGGAAAATGATCCAAGGCCAGGTTCCTGCAGGGGGCTGATGGTTGGGGTGTCTCTGAGTGTGTTCTCTGTGATGGAAACTCGCAGCAGCCACGGATTAAGGAGTTACCCCCAGACTTGCTGCTCGGCACGACCGGAGCTGAGGAAGAAGCTGCGGGTGGGGGAAAAAGGGCCCATGGAAATGGGATGGTGTTTCTCCCAGGTCCCTGCTGGGACCTTCCCTGAGGATGGCTCTGCCAGCCTCGAGTAGTGCCTCCGTCAGGGGACCCACCGAGGTGTACCAGGAGGGTTTTCTCAGCCCTGCCAGACCCGCAGAATTTCCCAGAATGTCCCAGAATTTCCCAGGCTCAGCCTCTCAGCAGCACCTTAAAAAAACCTTAAACAGCGCTTAGAAAAACCCTTAAACAGCGCTTAAAAAAACCAAGCATCTTTGTCCATCAAACCTCCCCGCCCCGGCTGGCAAAAGGAGCGCTCCGAGCAGCGCCCGAGGCTTCTCCGCGGCTGAGAGAGAGAAAAGCCGCGGCTTTGCTGTGCTCGCCGAGACGATGGTTTATATTCTGTCGAGGCGCTTTGCAAGGCAAAAGGCAGCGGCCGCTGGGTGGCAATCGCCATCCGGCCGCGGCGCCGAGCCGGCCCCCTGGGACCAGCGGAGCATCCCTCCCTGCGCCCCGCATGCAAATGCCGCAACAGCCGGCAGCGGGCACTTATAAAGATAGCCCTCGGCTAAGCAAATGCGGGAACGGGGGGCTCAACCAAGCTGTCGCGTAGTTAAAGGTTTTTTTCCTTTGTTTTTTTTTTGATTATGCTTTTTTTGTTGTTGTTGTTTTTTTCCCCCCAATGCTCATTTGCCTGTTGTTGTTCGCCCTGCTGCGCCTCGCTCGGTTTTATCACCTGTCTGCAGGCGCTGTGCAGAGTGTGGCCCGGCGCATGGAATCAAGGAATGGGTTGGCTTGGAAGGGGCTTTAAAGATCATCTTCTTCCAAACCATGACCGCGTTGGTCCAAGCCCCATCCAACCTGTTCCCGTCCTTCTGGGGAAAAGTACCCCTTGGATAAGGGATGCTGTCACTTGAAGGGTCAGAATTACCCTTAAAACTTCTGGTTTGCCCTCCTTGGCTGTTTTGATCAGGGCCGAGTCTTTCTTGCCCCAGGGTTTGGGCTCGCCAGGATCCTGAGGGCACACGGCCAACACTGGAGGGTTCCTCTGAAACACGGCCACGGTGTTTGTGCAATTCCCTTTCCCTCTCGCTCTCTGCAGGCTGGTTTGGGGTTAGGACTGAAGGGTTGGGGAGGAAACCTGTGGTCTGGAAGTCTGGAGCTGCTGGAGGTGGATTCACCGTGTCCCTACCCCAGGCTTCCTTTGCAGACCTGGGTGAGTCCCCTCTGTGTCCCCTGGCCCCTGTTCACAGCCCGTGCCATGGGGACATCAGCACAGAGAGGTGTTACAAGGACAAGGGAATAACTGAAATACCCCCAGTGCTTAAGCTGTGCTTCCAGCAAGTCTTCCCACGCTGCAGAACAGCCCAGTTTAGACCCAAACTCCTGACGACTCAAGTCTAGCGCAGCAAGCAGCAAACCACCGCCCAGACCACCGGTTGGGTTGGCTCTGCCCAGGTCCCCACTGCCCCTTCCAGAGCTCCTTTACCACCGGTGTCACCCTCAACCACACCGATAACACACCTCCGAACACCACCTTCATCCTGGCCTCACACAGATGCTTTAGTCAAACCTCAGCTCATGCAACCCGGGCTGGTTTTGGAGAGCCCCACGAGGTTGGGTTGATGGCCATGGAGGAGACCAACGCCGCGGAGCAGCCGTTCTTCCCTGATTTGTGCACAGCCACTTCTCCCCCCTCGCCCCACACCACTGCCCACCGGGAAGGAGGTGATGGGGGAGCACCACTCCGGTGCCAATGAGTAACACACTGTGGTTCCCCTCTGGTTTTGTGGGGCCAAGCACCATGGCTTGCGATGCTGCGATAGGTCCCAGGACTCACCACTGCGGTCACCGCTGAAGAAATAACTGCAGTGGGGACGGGCAGAGGAATTGCAGCGGGTGGTGGAGTGAGGAGAACCAGGGAACTGCTACCACAGGAGAGCAAAAGGTACCCGGGACAGGGGCAAGAGCAGAGGAAGGGGCAAGATGGAGAGGGAGAGGTGGGATGATGGTGAAGGTCCATTGCCAACATCATCAACGTTTATCTGAAATCAGGCGTTCATGGAAAACGGGAGGCTGGGAAGGGTGGGTGGATGCAAGGAGGAATGGGGGGAAAGTTGAAGAAAGGAATGAACAGGGATGAGCAGGGTGTGGCATCTGTGTGATCACCTGCATCTCTGGGCTTGGAGAGACTCTCCAAAGGAGCCAATAATCAACTGGAAGCTGCCAGGAGCATCCAGTGAGGGGGGACCAACACCTCATTTTGGTTTAAGGAAGGAACCAAAGGCTGCTAGACTCACTTCTTCTGGAGGTGGTTAACACAAACATCCCCCAGAAGGAGCCAGGCCGCTGCCTCCTTCTTCAGGCAGTTGGAGTCACCCTCCAGAAGAGACCCTCCTGGTCACAGACGTGCCACCCTGAGCACACAAGGCAAGGCAGGTGTTTGCTGACAGCCCAGTAATGAGAGCCCATTTCTGCCTCCAAGAACATCATTAACCATAAAACCATCTTGCTCTTACTGGATGAAGGCAACCAGGAAAGAATTTGCATGGGCGTGGCCTTCCCAGAAGGGGTGAAGCTGATACCTCCTTCTCTCCTGGGCACAAATGCCCTGATTCCAAAGAACCTAATTCAGCTGTCACATTCCTTTTGCCAATTATTAAATAGGAAAATGTCTTCTTGCCTTAAAAGAACTTTGCTTGTCGCCAACATCTGCTCCCAAAGTACGTCTGCCAAAGTTTCCAGGAAACCCTCTCAGCCTTCTTTATCATGTTTACCAATTGCTGTCACTCAGTGCTGGTGCCACATTTTAGGCAAGTGTCTCGGGGGATTAAAGAGCTGGTTTTAACCATGCACATGGACTAACAAGGGTTGGGTGGAAGAGATGTTCAGGCATAACAGGACTTTGTTCTGTCAGTTTTCAGACATGGATACGCAGATACTGAACCACAGCAGACTGTTGCCTGGGCTCTCCCAACTCAGAAGGCGACCAGGTTGGCAGAGGGTGATTGCAACTCTGGCTCCTCGGCCAACCTGGCCACCAGAACCTTCCATTTCATCTCCAGATGTTGTCTAAGTAACACCAGCTGGTCACAGCTGCAGAGATGGGCTCACAAGAGGTGGTCACAACCCCAGTTCTCAGCCAACTCGTTAACCCCCAGGAGATGTTACCTTGGTTGGCATCAGCTGGTGTGGCTGCAGAGACGTTTTATGGGAACCAGGAGCTCTGTGCGGCTGTGCCCATGTGGAAGTGAGGGCCCTGCTGCAGTTTCATGCAGGTGGAACCAAAAACAATGGGAGGCACCAGCACCGAAAGTCCTGTCTTGGTTTCAATGGTGAACCACATGGTTTTGTTGTATTGTTTTTATTCTCAGCCCAAAAATTGCTCCGATCTGGTTATTTCCCCCGAAACCGCTGCGAGGGGTGCCCAGCCAATGGGAGCAGGGCTCCTCGCCCAATATTCCGTTCTTCCCTTTTATGGTCATGATCTGGTCTCTCCAAAGATAAAAAAAGGTAAGTCTGGACCGCGCCAAGATGCGGTCGGTTGGTTCCACATGACAGGTTGTCCCGTGACCTGCTCCTGTCAACACACCGCAGGGCCAAAAAAGGGGAAAAAACTCCTCGGGCAGGAGGCGATGATGTTCGTGGGCTCAAAAAACAGAGTCCCAGCAGGCATCTGAGACGGGGAGGCACGGAGAGTATCGGTGGCTGTGCTCTCAGACACCCTGGACACCCTTGCTAATGAGAACCACTTAATTGAGGCCCAAGAAAACAGCATTGGGCGCCATGACTGAGACTGGGAAGTTCTGGGAAGACTTCCAAGGCTTGGCCTTGAGTTGGCCCCTTGTTGCTCTTGTTGTCCAACTGATAGGGGAGAAGAATGCTAAGAGAGAGAGCTCGATCCAATCAAGGAAAGGTTTTCCTCCTCCCACCCGTAATCACGGGGGCTGATAGACGTTGATTTCTGTTCATGGGCTCACACACTGATGGCGTTTACAGCCCTCAGCCCCAAAGGCCTTGGGACTGCAACACTTCAATCCCACACCGATTAATTCATGATCAAACCCTGATCTGATATTTGGCTTCAAATTCGCACTGCACATCCTGGCTGAATACAACAGAGATCAAATCCCACCACCAAGCACCAACCCAAGCCTTCCCAAAATTGAAGATGTTTGGCTCTTTGGGTGTTTTCTCTGAGCTTTTCCTGGTTCCCAACCAAGTAATTACACACCAGTCTTTGCTCTCCTCATCCTGCACTCCACGGGAGACAGATAAGGCAGATAACAAAGGAGCCATAAAGGAAGCCACTTTCCCACCCTGATCTTGAGCAGCCTTCCTGGGAGGCCTTTAGGGACCACTAGATTTTGTTCTCTCCAGAGACAGAATTTGCAATTATGGGTTTTTTTCAGCTGGAACGAGCCAGCGGAAACAGTCGTGACCGATCAGGGACCCAAACCCTGGTCTGTGACCTGTGCAGTTCTGCCAGATCCTGATGTGGGTGCATCTCCATCCACCCACCGGTACTCACCATGCAGCTGCATCCTCTTGCGCTTCAAAAAACGTGGAATATTTCACAAGAAGAACTCTCTCACCATAATTTGTGACTCCCTTAATTCCACTCTCAGACAGAAAAAGAAACAAATTCCTGGAAGAGGAAAAACACCCTCAGAGCAACATTTGAGTGCCCTCTCAGCCGATCCTTAGTCTGGGGCAACCCTGCAAGACAAATAAATAGACTCCCAGGGAACGTGTTTGTTCCCAGCACCCCAATGTATTTCCTCATACTGGTGATATTTAAAACTCCTCTCCTGACATGAGTGCATTCAAGTATTTGGTTAGAAGGCAGATTCCTTTGCCAAGCAGGAATAAAAGAGGTGGCATTGCTTAAAGAGGATTGAGCGAGTCGGGCTGGGCCCAGGGTGAGTCTTGTCACCTGAAAGCTCTGTAACCAAGGTAGGAAACCTGGTATTAATGAGCAGGGCAGCAGCCTCGGAGTTTCATCAGCTCTTGTAAGGCAGCACAGTCACCCGCAAAGCTGCGGAGGAGATCTCATTTCTCGCATGTGCTGCTTCTGGCAGCCCCATCACGTAAAATTAGAACATGGGAAGTTTCAGGAACAAATTCTCTAATGTGCTTCAGTTGCAAGAAGTAGAAGAAATTAGTACCACGGGGAAAATTTCCTGCCAGGCTGAAACTCTTGTCTTGACAAATGAAGAGAGAAATGCCCTGCCGAGTCACGGGCATAGAGAGTGGGGAAGGACGGAGGAGGCCAAACATCCCATCTCCAAAGTTCTTGACTCAGACTTTCGTGGCTCTTTACACCAGGGGTGCGAGCGCCTGTGCAGTTTCTACTTGCTAATTTCTGCAGAGCCACTCATTAAAGAGATGCAGCGACGGGAGAGGCAGGAACAGAAGGAGCATTTCTGGGCATCCGAATCAGCCCCGAGACTCGTCTGAAAAGCCTGTGTAATGTCGCTGTATAAATTCATGAGCCAGTTCCTCTGGGGAGCTGGGCTTTAGTGCCAAAAGATATTGCAGAATTACAGCAATCAGAAAACAATAAAGAGCTTGGGAAAACGCTGATGAGAGAGACTGGAGAAATTAGGGCAGTTAGAAAGACAGATGAGAAGGAATAAAATCCAGGTATTAAATAATTGGTGAGAGGCAGGAGGTAGATTAAGAGCTGTTTTCATGGCTTGTACTCCAAGCACGAGGAGCCACTAGATGAAAGGAGTAGATGGGAAATTAAACCCCCCTTTGAAGGGCAGCGCTTTCACTTGGCAGAGGTAATTGGACCTGGGAGCTCGCTGCTGCCACGCTGTCAGCTGAAGCCACCCTTGGAAGAGGCTCAAGGCAGCGACAAGAATTCCAGGTGCTACCCCATTAACGGCAACAAAAGCAGAGCTGAAAGGGCTTTCAGACCCCAAGCCTGACCCCGACTCTCTCGCTTTGGTCCTTTAAGCATCTGGAGGGAAGCAGCCGCTGGACCACGAGGCTGAAGCAAGAAGTCTGATGAAGTCTTGGTATCAGCCAAGAGGGACCTCAACCACGCCAGGGACCGCTGACACCCACCGGGTCTTCCCTCAGAGCCTTGACCCACTCTATCCTGGGCACATTGCAAATAAACCCCGTTATTCCTCCCTGTGGATGACCTTAGCTCCATGGATTTCTGGGAATCCAGCGCTGTGACAGCTCGTTAATGTTTAACTCCCAGATTGGGATGAGGGGGTGGTGGTGCTGCTATCAGAGCACAGGGGAGGTGATGTTCCCCCTGAGCCCTGATAAGAGATACCACCCTCGGGATTAAATAATCAAGGGTTAAATAATCGGAGGGGTTAAATAACAGTGCCAGCCTTTAGCCGGGGCTGGTTTATGGCCTGCCTTGCACACCCCTTGCCCCATATGGATATAATCTTTCAAACCAAATCATATTCCAGAAGCAAAGTGGCAGTGCCTTGTTGCAGAGCTGGTTTGACAAGACCGCGGGGAAGCACAGGTGGTTTCTCACCGTTTTCTGATGAGCTGTACAAGACTTGTTAATTTTTATTCTTTTTTTCCCCTGTAAATCTCCAGCTCCCGGAGTTCTGTCATTACATCAGAATATCGTTGTTCCTTTTTTTGAAAAACAAGAACTGCCAAGACACTCCAAATGGAGGGACAAGACACAACAGGGTATTTTTTAAAGATTGTGCCTTTTTAACCCAAGTTTCCTGCATTTGCTGGGGGCTGACTTGTGACATTCTGGATCCTTTTGACTTTTGACACAATTACCGACCTTGGCAAAAGCAGGATGACATCGTGGCCAGCAACATAAAATAACTGGGTTGATTAATCCTGCCTCTTTAATTGTGTCGAACTTTTTAACCTGCTTGACCTCTGGAAGGCAAGAGCTCGAAAGTGAAAATAAAAGAAAAGACAGGACAAAGGTCACTTCTTCCATGCTGGGAGGGGCAGAATGTGCCTGGCGTTCACAAATACTCTCCCAGAAGTTTTATGAATGGCTTGTGCTATTTCTCAGCAGCTCCACATCCCCAGACAGCCTCCAGCCACTGGGACTGGTCCAGACCCACCGCACAGGGTACCCAGACTGGGAAGGACAGTTCAGGAGTGTCCCCGTCCCTGCACTGCAGGTGGAAAATGAGATTTCCTCTCCTTTTCACTGCAAAACTTCCAGGTGAACAAGAGCCTATAAGGGAAGAAAGAGACGGCTGCAATATCCCACTTTCCGGCCTTCCCACCTCTCCAAACATCAGGAGGTGACATTTGAAGGAGAACAGCCCAAACACCGAGGACCTTGACATTCAAAGCAGGGCTGCAGATGTCCTTCTCTAAACAGTATTTTTAGTTCAGAAGCCGTGACTCCATCTGTTTCTTCCTCCTTTCCTATAAGTTTAAAAAAACCCAAAACTCCTGGAATCTCGGCCCCCAGTTCATTTAAGTGACTTGCTAGGAAAACAAATGCTGAAAAAACGCCGCAGCTGCTCTGCAAGAGGCCACGAGCTACAGTTTTAAAATCCCATCTTGTTTGGAGCTCTTCTCCTTCTGGTCTCATCAATTCACATTAATACTAAAGACCAATTTTCTAGCAGCCACAAGTACATAAAATTTAGGATCTAATTTTCTCCTCTGTTATTCCCCTCTGTCCAATGAGCAAAATGTTTTCCTCTAGGCCGGGAGAAAATGTCACACTGTGCGTGGCTTCTATCCCAGCATTGCAGGCATGGGGGGCAAAGGATATGGCTGAAACAAGGTTTTCTAGGTGGGATAATACTTTTTCTAAGCCCACAACCCATGGAAAAGATCACAAGCATCTCTAGATGTGCCTCATGACAGTCCCAGCATCCGACCCACGTCCTGGAGGTGCCACCAGGGCTGGCTTGGAGATGTGTGTGAGATGTGCCTGTTTAGTGACTAGTCTGGAGTGGGGCCACCCGCAAAAAGCTTTGCCTTCATCTTCCTTGGGTCTTTTCCTGTTGTTTGGAAGGTTTCAGAAAGAGGCAGTGTTTCCCCAAGCCGAAAATGGGTTTTAAAATGTCTAATTATCTTCTTTCAGGGTGCCTGAAGAGAGCGGCTGAGAACACTGTGGTGCAGCAGGGACGCATCCTTCCCCCAAATGGCTGGGGGTCAGCAGTGGAAACACCAATAAATCAAGGGGAAAAGGAGACATTTACGGGACTGGGACCTTAAAAGTGTCCCCCACCTCGGTGACGTTGTGCTCAGTGAGTGACAAGGTGCTGGAAGTTTCTTTGGTTTTGAGTTAATTGTCCCTCCTCCTGTTTTGAGCCGCTCGAGCATCCTTTGACAGGAGACAGAGATACTCCTGGCACTTCCCTTCCCTGATGGCCTCTGGTGGGATCTGGGGAGGAGGGTTTTTATGCAGCTTTTCTCACTGCCCCCGGGTGAAGCCCCCGAGCAGGGCAGAGGCCGAGCAGAGCCCTTTGTGCTCTCGTGAAGGACCTTCTTGCGCCCCGGTGGGGCTGCATTTCCTTCCCCGGGAGGGCAGCAGGGCCGGGCAGGGCCGATGCCAAGAGCACACAAATGGTATTTATTGCACAACGCCAGGACAACGCCGCTTCCAACCGTCAGGGCTGCCAGAGGGCAGGACGTGCGAGCCGCTGCCTTTTGCGGCCCCCGGGGTCTTTTTATACTTTTAGAGAAGTTCTCATCCTAAGTTCCTCTCCCACAGATTGTTCCTGTTGTTGTTGCTGCGCCGACCCCGCAGATCATGTGGCTCGGGGTGACCTGGACGCAGCCGAGCCGGGCGCTGGGAGCTCCGGGTGCCTCCCCGTGCTGGGGGACAGAGGGGACACCGGGCACAGAGGTGTCTGTGGCTCCAGCAGATGGGTGCCTGTGTCTGTTCGCCATCCTTCTCACTCTCTATCCATCCCTTTAGGGAACTCGGTCCCCCTTTAACTTCCTAAATGCGAAGCACTCTCTGTTCCTCTCCCACCCACCTTGGCAGCTGTGCCAGGGAGCAATTCTGGTTCCAGGACCCCAAAAAGCTGTGCCCAGGCAGAGAGAAGGGATTGCCTTTTTTGGGAGCATCCCTTGAACGTGGGCAGAGTCCTGTAAAGAATTGAAGCTTTCCCATCCAGCCCCTGGGTATCTTTTGGATTTTACCTCTCCATGGTGACTGAGTTCAAATTCACTGTTGTTTGGATGCAATAAACCACAATTTATTTGTGGGACTGTGTTTACTCGAGGGCTCAGCTGGGAAACTGAGCCACCAACCCAGCCCAAGTCACCCCTCTTGGTCCCGGGGATTGCAGGGTGGGCATGTGGCTGCTGGAGGAGCCACCAAGTTGAGGGCAGAAGGACAGCACTCATAGAATCTTGAATATCCTGAGTTCTACAGGAGCCACCAAGATGAGGGCAGAAGGACAGCACTCATAGAATCTTGAATATCCTGAGTTCTACAGGAGCCACCAAGTTGAGGGCAGAAGGACAGCACTCATAGAATCTTGAATATCCTGAGTTCTACAGGACCCACAAGGATCACCAAGCCCACCTCCTAACTCTGCGCAGGACGGCCCCAAGGACCTCATCCTGTGCCTGAGAGCATTGTCCAAACCCATGTCCTTGCTCCAGGGGCATACCCAGAACCAGGCAGGCAGAGAGAACATTAAAACCCAAAGCCAGGAGAGCCAGAGGCTGTGTGACAGGTGATTAGGCAGCTAACGAGCAGCTCCTTGGGCTGGCTCTGCGGCAGCAGCTCCCCATGGTGCTCCATTTGGAGCTGCCAGGCTCTGGTGGGCACTCAGGCGCTTCCTCCGAGGTTGCTGGTGCTGCTGAGCAGCAATGGGTCCTGTCCCACTCTCATTCTGTCAACTCCAGGAGCAGGGAATGGATTTTAGTATTAAAATCTAATTTTTCTGAGAGAAAAACCCCAAAGAGGAAAGCATCCACTCGGCAGCGGAGCATCCACTCAGCCTCTGCTGAGACAGACCCAAGTCCATGCCCTCCAGAGAATATTTTAAATTATCCGTGCCAGTGATTAGTTTCTGAATTAACTGTATTGATTGACAGCACAGTTCCTGCTGCAAACCCTGCATGGAGGGAGCAAAAGAGCAAACTTGGTTATGTAAGAAACAGGATGAACAATAACAGTGAGACTCTGACCGTGCCGTTACATTTATGGCTGGAGCACGTGGGGAGGGGGGTCGAGGTGTGCGAGGAGGAGGGAGAGAGCAGGGACAGAGCCAGATCAGCCCCAAACCGAGCCAAAAACTGCAGCAACAGGTGGTGGAGACTTGCCTTTTCCCATCTTCCAGCCCTAAACTGAGCTGTAGGAGGTGGTGGTGGAGACAGTCTTTGCACAGTGCGAGCTCCAGCTCTGCTCCTGATGGTGCAGAAGGCACTGCAAACCCCAGCCAGGACTGGCACTTGTCTCACCAGCAGGGTTGTTAAAGCCGTGTGAATTCACGACAGCAAAACAAAAAAAAAAAAAATCATGGAAAAGTCATGAAATCAGAAGTTTCAGGGCTCAGAATAAGGGGCAGGGAGCTGGCTCCCAGGAAACTGTCTCTCCACTGAGCCCTCGAGGATCTCCGTCCTCTGAGCGTGCAGAAAATGCATTCCAAAAGCCCTGGGAGCTGCCTCCTGGGCTGGCAGAGCCCTCCCTGGCCAGGCTTCAGCTCCGCTTTCTCCACTTTACCTCTCAGCAGCACACGCTGTGTCCATCTGGTTTTTGCAGGACCTTCAGCCCTTCCAATGGTGAAAGAGCAGTGACGCTTTGGGGAAGTGGTTTTCCACAGCCCCAAAACTTTCCCTGGAGCAAGGAGCACCCAGAGGCAGGGCTGTCATCTGCCCACCACCGGTGAGGCTGGACCCGGCCAAAGCAGCTCTGCCTGCAGTGGGATGAAGGAGGAGAGTTTCTCCATTCCCCTTTCCCACCTCTCCTCCGTCCATCATGTCCCTGCCTTCCCATTCCCTGAGATGCACATCCCAGTCAGAGATGGGAGATCTCACTAGAGAGCATCTTTCCTCACCCTCTCAGGGTGAAAAATGGGGCTGGAGCAGGGCAGCAGGCAGCACCCTTTCCACTGATTGGGATTGATACCCAATTCCAGGCTCCTCCATCACTCAGGGCAGTGGAAAATCCCACCTGCTCATATTTATATGTATTTTTAATTTTTTTTTCCACTATCAACTTAGCATGTGGTTTTCCCAGTGACTCAGTCCAGGCTCTGAGCAGCTCTGTCAGCAGAGCCAAGCTGGTGTTGGACTCTGTTCTCAGTCAATCAGCCCTAATTAACGCTGACTCTAATGGTTCTCGATGGCTGTGGATTCTTCCTGTTCGTACAGAATATTTCCACTGTTCACTTTCCAGGCTGTGGTTGTTGTTTCTAGAGAGGTATTTTCCCCCATGATCCTCACACACTTTTTCCAGAAGGATTTGAAGCTTTTGCTTTCAAAGATTACCTTTGTTCGCTTCAAAGTCATGGTTTTTTGGAGCCATGCTGTGATATTTATTAGAAACAGAAATGCACGTTTTTTTTTCAATGCAACTACCAAGAATAAGCAACTAAAAAACAAATCACCCCACTGAACAAGCCACTCTGATCTTAGCCCTGTGTTTTAGCAACACCGGGATTAGGACAATTTGCATTTGGTTAAGACGTGAGAAAAGTTTGCAGCAGTAAAACAATTCCCAGGCTCCCCATAGGATCCTCAGTACAAACACTCCCACTTTAAATAATCCAGAGGGCTGTTTCGGGGGGTGGAATTTAAAAGAATCCACAAAGAGAAATGTTTTCAGCCCCCTGGAAGTGCCGAGGAAATATTGGATACACGCAGAGGGAGCGGTTTGGCTGGGGAAGTGCACGGCACCAGGGGACGTGGGATTCATGGCAGACATCAAGGAATGCACGAGGGGTTGTCCATAAACCTTAATGGTTCATATAAATAGATGAAACACTGGCTGGGTTGGTTATGGGTGAGCTTCATCTTGTCCCGAGGAGCTCTTGGTGTCTGCAGAAGGTTTATGTGTATTGCTGATCGGGGGGCGGATGATTTAACAAAACCCACAGCGAGGGTTAGTGTTGAATTGATGGAAGCCTGGAAGCCCAGAGTGGTTTAGGTGGGAAGGGACCTTGGAGATCATCACATTCCAACCCCTGCCATGGGTGGGGGCACCTTCCTGACTGATGCTGTGCTGGATCTCTGACCCCACCACAGGGCAGGGCAGGGCAGGACCAGTAGACAGGTCGTGGTGGTGCAAAACCAGCATCGCTGGGGGAGCAGCACAATGTCCCACTGGACCTGCTGAGGTGAGGCCAGAGGGGCCACCAAGCTGAGGAGAGGGATGGAGCAGCTCTGCCACAAGGAAAGGCTCAGAGGACTGGGACTGTGCAGCTTGGAGAAGATTCTGGGTGACCTCATTGTGGCCTTCCAGCGCCTGAAGGAAGCCCCCAGGAAAGATGGAGAGAGACTATTTACAAGGAGCTGGAGGGACAGGACAAGGGGAATGGCTTCCCACTGCCAGAAGTCAGAGTTAGATGGGATATTGGGAATAAATCCTTCCCTGGGAGGGTGGGCAGGCCCTGGCACAGGGTGCCCAGAGAAGCTGTGGCTGCCCCTGGATCCCTGCAAGTGTCCAAGGCCAGGTTGGACGGGGCTTGGAGCAACTTGGGATAGTGGGAGGTATCTCTGCCCATGGAACAAGATGAGCTTTAAGGTCCCTTCCAACCCAAACCATCCCAGGATTCCGTGATCCCGCATCAGGGAGGGGCACAGCTCCCAGCGCTCCTCTCCAACAACCTCTCACGCCATTCTCCCCAGTAAAAAACCAACCCAAACCCAACCCAAACATCATTTCAGTGGCACTTTGTGCCAAACAACCCCCCCCCCACCCCGTTCCCAGC
>VWZG01011603.1:217431-241640 GCA_013396735.1 Grallaria varia
ACCCCAAAGTGTGGCTTCTCGCATGTAAGAAGCCGCAGTGAAGCCCTTTCTTGAGAAAGCAGTGGCTCTGGGGGGGGGGTTTTGCAGGGTTGGAATGGGGAAACGCTCCCGAGATGCTGCGCTGGAAGGTTGTTAATATTTGTCATTTTCTTTCCAGTTTTGCACTACCTCGTGGCTTCATGGGAACTCGTGGGAGCCTTTCAGCACGGAGCGTTTTCATTAAGGAACAAGGATCCCGTGCGTTTTTTTTACAGACCTTCCCCATCACCGAAACCCAAAGGGAAGAAAGAACATTATTACCCAGGAGGCAACCAAAGCAGGTCTTCCAAAATGTGTGTTTTGCATCTTTTTGCCCCTTGCAAAGGTTGCAAACGGCAGGGATGAGCCCCTGGGTCCTTGGCAGAAAGGGTGTGGTGAGGTTGTGATGCTCCAGTCTTGGAGCCCAGCTGGGTTCTGCTGCCCAGAGCAGCACCTTCCGCTCCATTTGGGCCAGAAAATGAGGTTTTGTAGATAGGAAAAGACCCACAATCTGTGTAACCATCCCTGCAACACACTTCACGTTTCCTAATTGCCTTTCTGCAGGGGTTGTTGTTGAGTAATGCCTATTTTGTTGAAAAATTGCACCATAAACAGCCATCGGGGAAGGAAATAAATAATTGCTAATAAATGTCAAAGCAGATTAGCAAACCAGAAAGGCCAAGAAAGAGCAACTTTTTTCTTTGCTTACTTTTTTTTTTTTTTTGGCTTGAAAAATAACTACAGGCTCCTGGCAAAGATTTTCTGTAATGAAAACTATTCCAGTGCCTTGCAGGGGAGTTAATGCTTTGTCATTTCCTCAGCCTGGGTTAAAATGCTGTCTGACTCCTCCACAGTCTGCAGCAAGCCTGGAAAAGAGCCTTTTCTTCTGTGAAACAAGGAAAAGGCATAAAAAATTGATGGATTTCTTCTGAGAGCATCGGGAGCACAGAATATTGGATGCAAAGGGCTGAAGTGTTGGGAGAATGGGGAAATTTAAGGGTTTTATTATATCTCTGGGATCTGAAATTACAGAAGTTAATGTGCATCTCGCTGATATTTAGCAAAAAATAAAAATGCTTCCAGGACCATTTAAAACAAAGCAAAGGTGGTGTAAATAGAATTTAAAGCCTTAAATGAAGTGTAAAATCAGATATAAATTGAGACTGAAATAAGAGAAAGTGAAATAATAAAGATGAAAGTCTCTTCACAGAGAGCAGGTTTTGGGGAGTCTTCTGTCGCTGACACCCCAGGCTGTGCAGCCCCGGCGTGGCCCTTTCTGGAAGGAGACACAAGGTTTGCTTTGGCCAACACAACCCTTTGATTTAAAGACTCATTAACGTCGCCGCAAAGCTGTGCTTTCCAGGCTGGCTGCTGAGAGCCATCCAAGTGACTGATGGAGAAGGGAAACAGGGAAAAAGAGAGGAGAGCCCCCAGTCAGCTGTGCCCATGGACCAGCAGCACCCCCCTCCCCAGGCCAGGGTGCTACCCAGGCAAGGTGGGTGCCTCTGGTCACTGCAACGAGCTCAGCTTTCAGAGCTCAGAAACCTGCTTTTTTATTTTCACCGATACGCAAAGAAACGGCCCAACATGAGCTGCTTCAGCCTAAATCCCGGGCCATCCCTTTTCCTTTTCCTTTTCTCCTCTTTATTCCGTAGAAACCCGTGTTTCCTTGGGCTGGTGCTGGAGAAATAAAAACCTCAAGAGCATAGAGGATGCTGCAATGAATCGCTGAGCCCTCTCTTAGTCCTCGCGGCTGCCCCGACTGCTGCCAGCTCAGCTTGTGGTTGAGATTACGGCGATAAATCACAAGCTTCTCTTTGAAATAACAGCTCTGATTTCAGCCGGCGTGAGGAAGGAGAAGGTTGTGCAAGGTGGTGGTGGGGGGGGAGGACAGACAGGGATGCAATGGGTTCCCCTGGGCTTGGCGGTGGGGTGGAGGATCCTGAACAGGACTGTGCACCTTCAGGCGCGTCCCCAGCTCGTGGTTCACGGCTGGAAACAGCAGAGAGAGCTTTCCCTCAGCTCCAGCTGCCGTCCTTCCAGAAGGATGGAGGGTTTGAGCCTCCTCTTGGGCAGGTTGGGGCTCTGCCAGTGGGTGCCGTTACACTGGGCAGGATGCAAAACTGGCCCCTCTGGGTAAGGCAAAGGTGAGAAACCCCCAGATTTTCGTCCCCAAACTAAAATTTGAGGGTCAAGCAAGGGTTTAGCACCTCAAGTCCCCAGAAGGCAGCTCCTTGCATGGGTGGTGACCCCCAAGAGCAACACAGAGGTGATGGTGATCCCCCACTGAATCCACGCACATTTCTCCTGCTGAGCCACCACCTCAAGCAGAAATAAGCCCTAAGATACCCTCAACTCTTCTGTTAACCCAGACTGAGTTTCACCTTAGGTTTTGGATCTTCAGAAACTCACACCACCCCTATTTTTAACCCATCCTCTCGGTCCCAGCTGCTCCGGCTGTGAGACCCTCACAGGACGCCTGTGGCCAGGCGGTGTTTTTAGGTATTTTTAGCCATGTCCATCTGTGATGGGCCAGGCTGGGCGAAAGAACGTGTGGTTTGAGCATCTGCAAGTGAGACTGGCCGGGCAGGAGGAGCAGAAACGGCTCCAGGAGCTTCTTGGCCGTGGCCAGCAGAAAAATGTGGAAGTGGTTCCGTGATCCTGGGGCCGGGGAGGGTTAAATAAAGAAAAGAGCTGCTATGACCGGTGTGTCTTTCGGGTGCAACTGAGGCCGAGCTTACCAGCAGGATGTGGCTGTGCAGGAGGGGGAGAGACAGAGCAGCCCCGAGCCCAAACCCACCCGTGCAAAGCCCTAACGGGGCAGGGGGGTGAGGATCAGAGGAGCTTCTCCTCTTCTGTATTGCCCCCACGTCTCGTCCTGCTCCTCCTGGCTCTGCCGCAGAAACCTCAGCACCGCTGTTGCATTGCCCAAGCCCTGATGCAACCCAGGCTGCTGGAGTTCACCCCAACTTTGCTCTCCCGAGAGGGAGAGACACAACTCCCCAGAGCCGATGGCCCCAACGCTTCCCTTTTCTCAGAATAAAGCGTGATGCTTCTCCAAGAACAACAACACCAGAAAAAAAAAAAAAAAAAAAAAACACAAAAAAAACAACAAACCAGGAATAAAAAAGCAATGCTGGAACTTTTACTTTCCTTGCGCCTTTTGCTGCTTTTCAGGTGGGATTTGGGAAGTTGCTGCAGGTTCAGTAGCTTTCGACTTCGTGTTTTCACTTTTTAAAGGCTGCTGCGGTGAGTAATATCTGCCTGCCTGTATCACACTACCTTGCCCTGGAAATACCCACCAGCGCATGGAAAATACAAAAATAACATCTCCAGAGGAGTCTCTGATTTCCCTGATGGTCTCACCAGGGTCCCCAGGGGCCCGTGGGGGCTGGGAGCCTGCAGGTGGGTGGGAGGCAGCCCTCAGCCTGCCTCTGATGTTGGCAGAGACCTGAGCAGCTTCTCCAGAGGTGGCGGCCAAGGCCAGTGGTGATGACTCCACGTGTGGACCTGAGCAGTGGCCACCTGACCTTACTCATCAAAAAATCTTGGAATGGTTTGGGTTGGAATGGACACCTTAAAGATCACCTAGTTCCAAACCTCCTGCCATAGGCAGGGACACCTTCCACTAGACCAGGTAGCTACAAGCCCCATCCCACCTGGCTTTGAACACTTCCAGACATGCCAATCCTGGAATCCCATCCTGGATGCCATTCCTGCCAATCCAATGCCAATTCCTTGCCACCCAAACCTCTGTGGGGACATGGAGCCACCCTGGACTTCATTTACAGGTGGGTACTGTGGATTGGATCCCGGCACCACCTTCACCGTCATCGACACCGGTCCTTGGGAGAGTCTCCACCACAAGATGAGTCACACAGTACTGTCCAACCCAAGCCCCAGAATTTGCAGCATCTCTGCTGGCCGTTACCACATGGACATCACCGCAGGCTGTCTCAGGGAGCATCCAAGCCTGCCCTGATCCCACCGGACAGACGGACTTTGGTACGGTCGCTCCACGCCCCGCCGGCCGCCCTTCCCCTCGCCCTCTCCTGCACACTGCCCAGCCCAGCCAGAGCGTGTGCTCGTCTTCAAAGCGCAAGGCTCAGGCTTTATAAATAAAAGAAATAAATAAGGCCTTTTTATGTTCAAATTTAGCCCCGGGCAGACAATGTGTCCGCGCAGTGAAAGACTCGGTTTCCTGTCTGTTTTTCGAGGCTCCTTAACAAGCTTCCTCTGTATAACAAACCCGGCCGGAGGGCGGAAAGGGTAAGGACGGAGCTGAAACGTGTACAGTGGGATTGCACAACCTCCTTGGCCGCCGGGCTTTGGGATCCGGGGGGATTTGGGAGGCTTGGGGGGGGTGTGGTGTCCCACCTCACCCACCCGCCCCGCCAGCTTTAGGATCCCCAACAAGCATCACCACGGGACTGCACCAGGGAAGCCACGCTCGGGCTTGAAATAGTTCTTGGGATCCACAAATGAGTCATTTGATTTCTTGACCAAAAATATCTCCCTTCTCCAGCACAGGGGCCTGAAAGGAAAAGGCGGATGCCGACTGCGCCGGGCGCCGCGCGGTGATGCTGCGCCGGTGCCGGCGGATCCGCAGCCCGGAGGATGTCTGGGAGGCTGATCCCGGCTGGCAGTGTGGGAAGAGCAAAGGCAGCGCTGAGAATGATGATGCAGCGTTGTTCTTGTGGTATTTCTGGCCCAGTCAGAAGTGGGAAGTATCAGAAATCTCACGAGGCTCAGCTTGGCCTTGTGAGATTTCCAGCTGCTCTTCTGCAAACCCCCCCAAGGCCTGGATTCATCTGTGACCTGGTTTTCTCTCTCTTTTTATTGTCTCTCCTTGTAAAGCACCCCTTTTCCCCTAAGGGGATGCTCCACTCTACCTCCCACCCCCGTGCAGGTACGAGGACAGGGTCAAAGTCCAGGGGTTAATGTCCTATCCCGCCCTGCAACCTCCTGCACCAAAAAATGGTGGTGAAAAAGGACAAGGAGTCCAATGGCACGACAACAGCAGAAAAAAGGAAATACATGTCTCTGATTCCCTGGAGCACTCAGCGTGGCAGGGAAACCCCTCCTCTCCTGCCCTGCAGCTCCTCTGACACAGAGTTCATTGAATAAGCAAAGTGTGGGGTGCAAGAGAAGCTCCTCCACTAAGGACTGACCCTATCAAACGTGTCCCTCTGCACACGGATGGGTCCTGCTGGCCCCAAGCTCATCTCCCGCACCCACGACCAGCAAGTCGAGGTTTCAGGGCCATGGGACACAGCCCTGCTCAGCATTCCAGGGTCAGACCAAGGGAATCCCCCCTCCCAGCATGGCAGCTGGAACACCAGCCCCCCTCCATCAAGGCACTTCTATTGCCTTCAGGTCCACAGGCAAACACTTGGACAAAATATACCTCTGGGAATTTTGCTGGGGAATTTTGTTTGCTCCAAGTGCCGTCCAACCTGGCCTTAGACACTTCCAGGGAGGTGACAAACCTCCTGGAAAGAGGAAATATGGCAACAGAACCATAAACTCAGAGAATCATTTGGGTCAGAAAAGATCTCTGAGGTCATCGAGCCCAACTCAAGCAGCACTGCCAAGGCCATGACTAATAGAGGTGACGAAGGAGAAGATGAGGTTGCAGAACATGCTCAGTCCCATTACTAGGCACCAGGGAATCCACCCACCAGGAAAAGAGGGTTGAAAGTCCTCAGGGCTTTTCCCTTTCAAGGTCTTGCTGCCAGCCCTCAGAGGCCAAGCAAACAGGGCTTTGGGTTGAGCTGGGCTCTGACAGGAAAGCGGCTCACGCCCGACTTCTCTCTCGCCAAGATGTAAATGAGCCCCGAGGCCACCAGCCCTGCACCCACCTCGTCACCAGCAGGCACCAGGTTTCATTAAGACACTTTTTCTGCCAGAATTTCTGGCAGGAAATTCTGATTTTTAAAGCAGGGGCACCCCCGGGCTCGGCGTCCCACAGCTGGAAACCAGAGAGCTGAGGTGTCAGTAAGACCAGCACGATGCAGATTAATTAATTCCCAGCAGAGGCCAAAGTCCAAATTCAGACCCAAGGCTCATTATGTCAGAGGGAACGGGTCTCATCCCGGGCATGTGGCTCATCCCAGCAGGAAGAGTCCTCCTTGACTATTTAGGGAGTTCCAGCTGGGCAAAATAAATATTTATTTAGTGAATCTTAGTTTTCTGTGCACGTGGGTTTTGTTGCATCGGAGCTCATTGGTTCAACTTTCTTCTTCTATTTGCTTTTTAAAAAATTTGGTCTTCAGCCAGAGTTCCTCTTAAAGTGTGGATTCAGGAGGAGGCTGTTACACAAGCACACCATAAAGAGCGGGCTTGCAGCACGGCGGGGCCTTTTTTTCAGCTTGTTTCAGTGAAACTCCAGTTTCTGCCAGCGTATAAAACTGAGAGTGGCTCTCGGTGCTGGGGAAAAGGAGTTGGGGGATTTTTATTTTTTGCAGCTCTGCGGATTTTCAAAGCTTAAACGCTGGGTTTTGTAGGCAGTGAAGACAGATGAAACAGTCACACCTGCAGACTCAAAAGCTGAAGCATGTGATGGAAGGAGCCTGGTTTTGGGAGAATTGGGTCTGTCCCAAATCCAGCCTGAGAAAAGCTGGTTGAATGCACAGAGCAGCATCTCTGACTCCGCCAGACTCCACTTCTGGCCGAGAAAAAGAGTAATAAATGTCTAAAATGGCAGAAAAGTAAGGAAGAGGAGAGATATGATCAACTCGCAAATATTTCGTATCTCAAGATAAAACAGAGGTGTGCTAAAGTCAGCTCAGAGTGGGGTCACAGGTCCATGGGTCACCACGGATTCCCGGAAAGCCAGGAATTACCACATCGAGCCCAACAGATGGCTCAGGCTGGACTCAAACCTTTACAGCATGACAATAAAAGAAAGCAAACGTTACAATTCATTCCCACCCGCCTATTCTAAGATCTGGCCCTGCCCTGAAATCAGATCTCCTCCTTGGCGAGACTTCAGCATCCCCCGGTGACGGTCACACACACCAAGAGGGAATTATCAAATCCCCTGGGCTCATTTCCAGCCTCGCCCCCACCGATGGCCTTCCAGGGGTGATAAGGAATGTGGAGATTCGAGGAATGGGTTGTGAGGAACCAGCTTCTCCCGAGTGGCTCCTGGTTGTTTGGAGGTGGATGAAATCACTGTGGAGCAAGGGGAGAACCAGCAGGAGCAACCCTGGGTGATTCAGCCTTAGGAAAATAAAACTTTATGGGCACCGATGGTTTATTGTTGGTCCAGCACCTGAAGTTGGTGCTGCTGTGCAAAATTGCTCCACAGGCTGCAGGCATCATGTGCAGCTTTTCTATCATTTCTCACTTTCGACATAGGCTGCCACGAATGCTACCAGGTTCATAAAAATTGGGTTGAAATCCCCAGTGCTTAAGGCTTTAAACTATTCCAGATGTGGCTGCCCCACCACTAGAAGTGTCCCAGGCCAGGTTGGATGAGGCTTGGAGCCACTTGGTTTGGTGGAAGGTGTCCCTGCCCATGGCAGGGGGGTTGGAATGAGACTATCTTCAAGGTCTCTTCCAATCCAAACCATTCTGTGATTCTGTGAAGAGCCAAAAACTAGGAGGGACAACCAGAAACGATACTGTGGTCCACACAGCAACAAGCACAATGGCCCCTTTTCCTCCAGCAGCTTCAAAAGATGTTGTCACCTCACTAGAAACATGGAACAATTTCTGAACAAGGCAAAATCAAGGCCAGATGTTTTCCTTTCCTGCTGTCATGTTGAGACCTCTACATTGAAAGGCAATTTCAGACTCACAGCAGGAAGAGCTCCAGGCCAGGATAGAATAGTTTGGGATGGAAGGGACTTTTAAAGGTGATCTAGTCCAAATGAGACGGCCCAAATGGCCACCCAAATGAGATGGGTGCTCACACACTAGCACAGACACCTGAGTCTGCTACTCAAAATCCTCCCCGATACTCAAAACCTCCCTGCAATGACACCTCTTGGCTTCATGACTCATCCTCAGGGTGAAAAGAAGCTTCACCCACAAGGTCTGATGGGGGAAAATTAAAAAGTTGTACTTTTTCTAAACACCCCAAACCACTGCCCTCCTTGAAAGCCCATTTCCCCTGAGCCATCACTGCTGTATAACTCATCAGAGGGCACAGCCCTCAGTCGGAAGGGCTTCAGAGACAGGGAATTCCAGGGTGTCAGCGTCCTGAGGGCTCCCCCTGATCCTGCCCCAGCCCATGGCTCAGCTCAGGCTCGCTGCTTCTCCTGGCAGAGTTGCACACCATGACTTTGGCCGACATGGCAAACCCGTAAACCCCCTTGGTTTCTCACAACCCACGGCAACGTTAAAATTATACCAGAATTTCCAGACCCTTGTAAAGACCGAGAGTTCCCCACGTCCACCCCGAGGGCAGAGCCACACAGGCTGGGCACAGCGGGCTTGTTTTCCCCACTGTGCTTGGCCTGATGTTGGTCTTCTGCCTCCTCTCAGCCCCACAAATGGAGTCTCAAGGCTGCCTCTTGCTGTGGTCAGGAAAGAGGAACCGAGGCAGCGCCGTGCGCAGGAGATGCTCTCAGGCTCTTCAGGAGGAAGCCAGGAGGCTCCCCCTCTTCCAAGGAGTGATTGGTGCCATACCCTGCCCTGCAGGGTTAATCCACTCTCTCCTCTGCCCTCTCCTCTCCACACAGTCCAGCTCTTGCCCATCACTTCAGAGGGGCTGGTCACCACAGCCACGAGTGGGTTTAAGGGCATTAAAGACATCCCTGGAGAAAATCTGTGCTGAGGATTACAACCCACCACATTCCAGGCACAACATGTGGTCCAGACTGCCCTCAGCCACCGGTTTTTGGGTCCAGTTCAGCCACACTTGCTGCTCCCTCCCCAGGGATCTATTGGCTGCTGTCGTGTGTAGGACCAGGGCTGGGTGGGCATCTGGCAGGCCATGGCATGGCAGAAGGTCACCCTGCTCTGTTGACTTGCCTTGCTGCACCAGTAATGGATGTCCCTCCAAGCACCATCACCTCTCACTTTCCCCCACCTTTTCCATCTCCTGTTTGGTGGTGAACACCACAGACCACCTTCCCCACCACAAGACTCCTTCCTCCAGGCTCTCCTCACCCTTGCTGGTGACACCACAAGCGAACATTTCCCTCTGCTTTTCCTTTCCTGGCCTTAATTTCAATCAAGTGGTCCCTTCCCTTCTCCACCTGAAAGCTCCCAGTCCCTGAAGACAGAGCTGAGAGGCTCTTCCCACCTCTCCATGGGTCTCCTCCAGACCTCAGCAGCTCCCCGGGGAAGGACAGGATGTCCCAGTGGTTGGGAGCATTTAGAAGCAAACAAGGAAAATCCAGAGAAGACACTCAGATAGGAGCAGCAAAGCAAGCTGGCACATTCTAAATATTCGGGATTTTTATGAAAGAGGTGTCCAGACCCTCCTCTGAAGCAAAACCAGTCTCATCTTTTCTGGAGCAGGGATGTAAAAGCATTCCTCAAAATGATCCCTCTGGCTATCTTCTAGCCGTGCTCACTGGGAAGGCCAACCTGCAGGCACAATCTGCCTTTTGTGGCCTGCAAACGCTGTCCACGAGCCAGATTTATCTTGAGGAGAAGTGGTTACTTCTCAAGAGAAATACAGAACAGAAAGATACAGACAAGGGAATCACTTGTTTCGAACCACCGTGCTGCTTCCACATACCTCAGTCCTGCCCTGGAGCCCATCAGAAGTATCAGGAACCAGAAGGAAGTTGGAAGCTGATGTTATTGAAACACACAGTTTATCTGCTCCAAAAATAAAAGTCATGCTGGTATTTTGGGGCTTGGAGCAACCTGGTCTAGCAGAAGGTGTCCCTGCCCATGGCAGGGAGTTTGGAATGAGATCGACTTTAAGGCCTCTTCCAAACCAAATCCTTCTGGGATTCTCTGATTTGTGGTTCTCTGTGAAACACTCAGCACAAGTACGAAAGCTTTACGTAACCCATATGAATCACACTCTCAGGAAGAGCTGAAGTAACTCTTCTGAACACCAGCTACTCTCACACATTCTGGGGAAAAAAATAAGGAAAAGGAATGTTTCTCCAGCTTGGAGTATTTTTTTAAATAGTCACATTGCAAAGATCTATTTATGCAACGGCCTGAAATGGCCTTTTGCTTCTTCCCGTTTTCATGACCATTTTAGGGCTGAGTCAAAGTTCTTCAATGTCACTCTAATGTAGAGCACCAAAGGCCCAGATTACCTGGTATCTGGGGAAGTTGTGACTCCCATAAAAAAACACTCCGACTGATTTTTATGGCCCCGAGCACCTCAGTGCCTCAGGGTGTTTGGTTATTGCAAGCAAATCACAGGCAATAAAAATAAGCTCAGAGAAGGACACAGCCCCTAAGCACATGCAAACTGGGGTGGAAGGGAGGGGATTTCAGCCTGGACTTGGTTTCACAGACGTGGTCTCATGATAAACCCAAAGTTCTGAACAAGTGCTGCTGCATTTCTTCTTGTCCCTGTGTTATTTTTGCAGATGTGGCTTGGGTGGAGCCTGTTTTCATGACCTCGTATCTGGTGTTACGGCGAAGCCTTGCAGGAGGAAGAGGTCATCTGTCAAAAATGCATTCAGTAAAGTAAGAGGCTATCACACTTGCTGGAGTTTTGGATGTCCTTTCCTCTGCATGAGACCTTTTTACAGCCAAGTCCAGCTGGAGGAAATCCTGCAACTTCAGCCTCCTCACGCTCAGCTCTTCCCACCAGCTCCTCTTCCTTCTTTTCAGCCAGCCCTGGTGGAGCTGAGGTGCCCAGAGCTGATGAGGTGCCTTTGGAGCAGCCCTCCCATCGCCTGCACAGGTCTGACTGCGGGAGACCTTGGTTTGAAACACGAACCATGTTCCAGCAGGCACTTGGGTGACCACCCAAAGCGCATGTGAATTGAAGGGGCCACAAAATAGCACTTTGAGCCCTGAGCGCTCACACAACGGTGCAAGTCCCTCGAGATCCACCAAAGTCAACTCTAGGTGGGTTGTCCAGCCAGGCTTCCATCATAAAGCATCATCCTTGGGGATAACAGCATCCAACGGGAGTATAAACCCTTTTGGAGAGGGAGGCATGAGCCCCCCAAGCAGCTCTCCTGCCTTCCCAAGGGCAGGGAGGAGATGTCCTCCCACCAGTGCCCATGCGAAGGCGGCTGCTTCCCATATTACAACACCCTGGCAAGAGGAGCCCAGAGATGCTCGTCGTGGACAGGCTGCTGTGCTGAAACGGGGCATTGAGCAATCAAACCAGTTGGAAAGCCTGGTGTCTAGAAATAAAAAGTGACTGTTTGTTTTCTAACGCCTCGGTAGGGGCCGGTGGGGCCCACGCCAGGCGGCGGCAGGTTGGAGGAAGCAGCTGTAGCTGGTTGGTGCTGCATTCCTGAGCAGTTCAACTGTGAGCTGGGACCCGAGGCTGAGCTGTGGTTGCCTCTCTGTGCAGAGCACTTGGCCTTTGGGCTGGATGGAGATACCTGCAGAGCTTTTCCTCTTTCCCCAGGTTGAATTGAGTTAAACATCAGGAGTTTCAGATGGACCAAAACTCACCTTCCTTCTCCCCAGTCCAGCAAATCTGTTCTCTGTGCACGTTGCCACTTGTGCTAGTGTGGACACTAGTTGTCCTCATGGACAGTGACTTCTTCTCCTGAAGCCACATGCAGTGGTGCTTTTGGCATGTCCTGGGAAACTCCTGAAGCACGTTCTGAACAAGACTGATAATGCTGCAGGATGTATTCAGGCTCATTTTCCTCCCAAGGAAAATGCTTCCCAATGGCACACCCGCCTTCCAGTCGTGACAAATCTCAGGGGTCAGGTTGGCCTTGAACCCAAATCACCTCCCCGGGTCAGTGAGCAAAACATCAGGGGGGGCTACAGAATTTATAACGACGTTTGCAGCACCCAAAAATCAAAGCGTTCACCGTGGAGTAGATGCCTTTATGTTGGAAGACTTTAGAGAAGGGTCTTCCCGTATTGTGTGCCCTGATTAACCCTTCTCTGCTGGCTGAGGGGAGGGCTGGATATGCACCTTGCTCCTTCCCAGACAGGCTTGAGGAGAACGATGTACCTCCCGCAAGTTAAGGTCAGCCTTCCCTCGTGGATTCCAAGCTCCACTCTCCTTCCCACGTGAAACCTTCTGCTCCTGCATGCAGGAGTTTAGCCTGGGCATCTCCCAGAAAGCACCGAGGAGGACCATTCAGGGGAGGGGAGGGGATGCAGCTGTGCCACAGATGCTGTTTTCAGGGGGTACCTGATTCCCAGCATTTGGGAATGCCAAAGATTTGGGCCAACTGTTGGGACTTGCCAGTGGACAAGCCATTGATGAAGAAGAGCCAATGCCAGGCACTGAGGTTTCACTCCAGGCAGCTGAGAGAGAAGAACCCAAATGAACAGAAACCAAGGCAAGTATTTGAGGCACCGGTCACCCCAAACCACCAAGACAGGGCAGAGCTACACCAGCAGCTCACCAGAGCTGCCCGGGCAGGGATGGGTGCCAGGGATGCAGGTGGTGCCTCTGGGTTGGGGCATCTCCAGCCCTCACCAGCTTCCCAGATGAGGATGGCAGTGCCCTTCCTGCCTGGCCAAGGGGCCTGCGGGGAAAGCGAGAGATGTGCAGAAATTCTTCCTGGAATTTCACAAAGGCCACACCCGTGTGCAGGGAATGCTGTCACCTCAAAACCTGCTCCAGTCTGCTGGAGCATCAACCTCAGAGGCTTCCCCCATGATGGATTTTGGGTTGGGGAAATCCAGCTTGGGCCAGGCATTAAGCCCCAGCCAAACACCACTGCGAGTCCTCCCTGAGCAAAAAGGGACCCCTGCCCACCTCATTATCCTTCTTGCATCCCACCTCTGCCACAAAATGCCATCCTTCCCCATCCTTCCACGCCCACCAGGCATCTCCTCTTGGAAGCTGTTTGAGGTGGGAGCCGTGCTGCTGGTTTAAGGTCCCAAACCGAGCTCTGGGCTCTGAGACACGATGACAACACTAAAAATAAGCAGTGCAGCAAAAGGTACCTCCGCTCCCCGCGGCTCTTCCGCGGTCTTGGGGTGGAAATTGAAAGAGCCCCGAACACGAAGCAGGTGGCCCCAGGCGAGCACAAGATGGTGGTTTCTGAGGAAGGACTTGGCCCAGCACATCTGGGGAAACCACGAGTGGTGTTTCTGGTGTCCCAACCTCCAGCCCATCATGTGTTTCACAAGTGGGCACGTGTTGTTCCAGCGCAGACCACAGTGGGTGCCCTGCTCACCAGGCACCCCAGCCACGGGGAGGTGAGTCTTCCTCACGCTCCACCAAAGGCTGGATCAGGATTAAACCCCATAGGACACCGTGACGATCCTCAGGAGATGCAGAGAAAGGCTGGGGTGAGGGTTGACAGTGCACCCACAAGGTGCTATCCCCACTTGTGTGGTCAAACATCCCATTAGGAACTTACCGGGGTTGGGGGCTCCATCACATTTAAGATCCTCGTGCATCATCAGACATCTTGGTCTTCAGCCATCTCTGCTCACAAGCATCAAGTCCAGGTTCTGTAACACCTGCAAGGAACATGCACCAGCACCACGAGAATCCCACCAACATGGTTGAGCCACGGATGCAGGAACTCCCTTAATCCTAATGTCTGATCACAAAGTTCCAGCTGGTTCTCCCATCTTAGGGCATTTTTCAGGTGCTGTAATTTGTGTGTTGGCTGCTGTGCCCCAATGGCTCTTTGGGACAGAGGCTGTAACTGCTCAGCCTGGAGGGATGCAGAAGGGTCAGGAGCTGGAGCTCACCTTTGTCCTTCAGAGGCAAGGGGACAGGATGACCCCTCATCCTTCCTTCCAGAGCCTCTTGAGATGTTGCTCCAAACACAGGTCTGGAGTCAAGGCAGGTGAGGGCACAGGTGCTCAGCAGCCCCTTCTGCAATACTGACCTTAACTGACCACGGCAGATGCTCCTTTTCCAACCTTGGTGGTTCTCAAACACAATCCACTCCCACCAGACCAGGCCCCCTGTGTCCTGGTTTCCACTGAGGTAATTTTCTTCTTAGTAGGGATGAGCAATCATATCATGCATCCCTTGTTTCTTTTGGCTTTTATTCCTCTTTCCTTTTTATTACAAGGATCAGTTTTTTGTTTGGTTTTGGTGGGGGTTTTTTGGTTTTTTTTAATTAGAATCACAAAACAGTTTGGGTTGGAAGGGACCTTAAAGCTCAGCTCATTCCACCCCTGCCATGGGCAGGGACACCTTCCACCAGCCCAGGTTGCTCCAAAAGCCTCATCCAAACTGGCCTTGGACATTTCCAGGGATGGGGCAGCCACAGCTGCTCTGGGCAACCTGTGCCAGGACCTCACCATCCTCACAGGGAAGTGTTTCTTCCTAAAATTGTCAACCTGTTTTTATCTCAACACACCAGGTTTACCTTTTCTTTCCAGTTTTCCTCTCCCCTCAAGGGGCAACAGGGAATGAGTAAGTGGGTGCCAAGTATTTGGCTGCCCACAAGGTGACAGGGGGGAAATGCTCCCATCTCCCACAGCGGGGAGAAGAACAGAACCTTTGAGCTGAACCATAAATAGTCACTGCCCCCATCCCGTCCCATGACCTTGGAGCAGCACAGCCCAGGGCACAGAGCTGAGAACAGCCAGGTCAGTGCTGTGGCAGATGAACAGGGACATGCCTTCACCCTCCCTGGGACGAAGGATCTACAAGTGACATTCTTTCCTTCCCTCTGTCACATTAGAGCATTTTGACTCATTTCTTTCCTCCCTGGAGATGAAATTACGGAGCAGGAGGAAGCTGACAGAGGCTTAACACAGACCCTACCACAGGAAAGACCAAATTAGGAGCAAGTCAGAGCTACCAGACTCTCCCCCACCAGCTTTAAGACCCCACTCATTGCACCAAAAAACCACTTTGCAAGAGAAATACAAAATATAGCACTTTAATTGCAGGAAGATAAAAAAAAAAATAATTACAAAACACTTAATGAACCTCAGGCATCAAATAAATAGGCAGCTTGGTGGCACTCACACATGTGCAGGCCTGGTTTGTAAGGCACCAGCCCCACAGCCCAGCAGGTCCCCAGTGCTGGGGACACACACAGAGCACGTTAACAAGGATTTACACATGGATGACGCTGCCTGGTCACGCCTGGGAGAGCCCAACACGTGTGTTTGGGAGGGTGAAGCCAAACTACTCACACTATGATCTTTAATTTTAAAGATTTATATATATTTATATAAACTCTGTCTCTGGTTCGGAAAAATTAAGATTCCCAAGTTCTTACAGTCTACATTTACATATAGAATCTCTGCATCGGTTCCCAAATTTCAATACGCTTCGGTATGAAAAGATAAACCTCATAGCAAAAATAAACCTCACAGCAAAAATAAAGAGGAATTTCAGAAGTTCTCCTTGGAAGGCATACCCTGTCTTCCATCAGCAGGACTCTCCTGGGGGAGGAAAGGCGATTTCTAGAAAGAATTCCCTAAACTTGAGCATTTTAAGGCTTTTCCAAGAGTCATCTCCTAGCAAACTGCTATTCCCAGCAAGGGCTGAGCTGCAGATCATGGGGGCAAGGTCGTTATAGCTGTTGATATTTGGTTCTGCTTGACTGGCCATTGACAAAGGCAACACAAACAAAGCTAGCACTGACCCTCCTGCACAGCTTGGATGCTCCCTCACCCAGCTGGGGGTGGCTGAGGACAACAAAAGTCCTGGCACCACCAAAGTCACTTTAACACAAGTTGTTTGCAGGATGGACACTGAGCATCCGACCTACTTGCTTGTGGCAATTTTTACTACCGGCTTTATACAGACTCTGGACTTGGAAACAGCAAAGAACAAGACCCAACTTTTCCAAAAAGGGATTTTAGGCACTCGGGACCGGTTTGGGTTTCGCCCAACCCAAACCACCACGCTCTGACTGCAGAGGAGGAGGAGGCTCAGACAGCAATCTGCTGGTTTTCTCGGAAGAGCGGCCGCTGGTGCGTCGTGCAGATGTCCTGGAACATCCTGTACACGTGGTCGTGCTGGGACTCATCAGCTATGGGCAGCATGGGGCTGCTGCTGCTGCTGCACGTCTTCCCAGCCTCCTCCACCATCTGCTTGACATACAACTGCTCCACCTGCACAAGAAGAAAAGTCACGGCCTCAGTCAAGGAATAAAGGAGCTCATTCCAGCAGAGACGCTGAGGTGCAAGGACAGGCTGGGAGGGAGTCCCAGCACATGCAGAGTGATCCTCTGGTGCAGACACCCAAGGCAAGAGGTGACCAGGTCAGAAAGTCGTGCAGGAAGGCACAGGACCAGTCTCTGAACTTGCAAACCCCCACTCCAGGACCTCACAGACTTGGTGTGGGATGCAACACCCTCCTGGTGCCCTCCGTGTCATGTCCCTGCTGCTGCAGCCCAAGAGGCTCCAGAAAGACCCTGCCCAAGGTTTTGGGATCCCAGAATTGCTGCGGCTTCTCCAGGGAGAAGTTTCTGACCCGAGCTATGAGGAGTGAACCCCTCATCCCATCCCATCCTCTCCCTCACCCTCCTGAAGGTTTCCCAACCCCCCTGCTGCCAACCATGGTTGTTCACATCTGTTGGCTGATCCACCTGAATCAACCAGTCTAGGGATTCACTTCCCCATTTCCCACAGGAAAGGGCAGAGGTCCCAGCACCGAGGCCAGAACAGGAGAGAGAAAACAGATTTCCTAGTGGTTCACAAAACCTTTTTCCCACTCGGGAGCTTCATTTGCAAACAAGATCTACCCAGACCAAGCAATCTGACAAGCAACAGCCCAAGCACCCCCCTGGCAGCTGTGGATAAGCTGACACACCAAACCTACCACCCCACCAATTCAGGCACCCAAATTCCCCGTGACTCTGGGATTTGAACACACAGCCCTACTGCCAAAATTCCCACTTTGCCTGGACCATGTCACCCACTTTTTTCCCCCACCCCTCCGTACCTGGACAAGGATGAGCTTACACCTCAGTGGCACAGAATCTGGGAACTCCTCTCCAAAGCACAGGATGACTCTGCTGTCTGGGAAGCGGCCCTGGTTGTTGTAGTACTGCTGCAGCTCTGCAAGGAGAGGGCAACACTTGGAAGCTGCCAGCCTTTGTTACACAGCTCTGGCATCAAGCAGCCTGTGCTGTGAAAGGAAATTGTGGCCTCGAGAGAAGCCACTTTCATTGTGCAAGGCCTCCAACTGGGAAGAATTTGCCAAGAGACCCCAAACACCAGGTTAGTCCTTCCTCAACCTGGTAAGCATCACCTGCTCACCCAGAGCACTTGGGAACCCATCAGAGATGGGTAGTGATGACTTCAAAGTGCTCCAAGGAAAAAGGGCTCTACCCTTTCAACCCCACCATATGGTCCAAAGGGGGTCCCACACTCGGTACAGGCTCCAGAAGTTTATGTACTGTACCAAGGCTTTGGGATCCCAGAATTGTTTCATCTTCTCCAAGGAGAAGTTTCTGGCCAGAGCCAGGGGGACATCCCCTCCTTCACCCTCCTGAAGGTTCCCCAACCCCACCACATCTGCTGGCTGATCAGCCTAAATCAACCAGTCCAGGGATTTATTTCCCACCAGAAAGGGCAAAAGTCCCAATGCCAAGAAGCAAGAGGAGGAGGCCCCTACAAACCTCTGAAGAACAAGTTGGTGTCAAATATCTTCACCACCTCATCCCGCTCCAGTTTGTTGGGCCTGTCCTTGTAGACCACCATGTTCCCGCTCCAGAAGACCCTGCCCTGGCACAGCCTCTTGATGAAGATGCCCTGCTTGTTGCTGTGCAGCAGGACACCCTTCTCCAGGTGCCCAAAGAGCTTCTTGGTGATCTGCTTCTGGCGGTCGTTCTGGATGGCGTCGGCCGAGGGGAACCGGACGTGCTCCAGGGCATCTGGGGCGTAGAGCTTCTCCCCGTGGCCAGAGGGCTGGCACAGAGAGATCCTGCAGCCCTCAGAGCACGAGGTGCTGACGTGGCCCACCAGCCTGCCACTGTAGTAGAAGCTGATCACCATCTGGGAGTAACCTGGAAGGTGATGGCACAGACGTCTCAGCAGGAGAAGACAAACCATGCCTGCTCTTCACTGCAATGCCCAAACCCTGCGAGGGCAGCAAAGCTCCCTGGCAGCAAGTCTCACTTGATGGAGGGACATCTCCCCCTGCATTTTAGACTGGTACGGTGCTGGTCAGAGAGTGAGAGCTCCCAGTATTACAGAATCATTGGGGTTGGAAAGGACCTCTGGAGATCCTCCAGTCCAACCCCTGTGCCAAGGCAGGGTCACCTGGAGCAGGCGATCTGAAACACATCCAGGTGGGTTTGGAATGTCTCCAGAGAGGGAGACTACACACCCTCCCAGGGCAGCTGTTCCAGTGCTCTGCCACCCTCAATAAACAGTTCTTCCTCAAGCTGATGTGGAGCTTCTCATGTTTAGCTTATGGCCATAAAATATATGGAACCCCTTCCTCCTGCCTTTGCTCCACACTCCCTGTGCCGTGGGCAGATGGCCCCATGCCCAAGGCATGGCTGATGCCAGCACCTCAACATCCCAGCACAGCACCCGTGCCAGGGCCACAGAACACCGGGTAGGATGTGTCCCTGCTCAGCATCAAAACCTCGTGGATGATCAGGAGGGTGCAGCACCTCCTAAATGTGGGGCAAAGACTCCCTCAAGGCAAGGAGCAGAGTCAGACCCACCTTCTGCCACCACACACAGAGGCTGAACCCCAGAGAGGCATCCAGTGGCCAGGTGAGGTGCCTTACCTGAATGATACTGCTCATAGCCAGAGTATCCGTTCATCAGGGGCAACGCTGCGGGCAGAGAAAACCAAGCTGAGCCTACAAGCACATCTCCCAAACCCCAATCCCCCTGTTCCCACCACACCAGCTCCCCAATTTTCTGTCCCAGGCTTCCCAATTTCCCTGTTCCCACCACACCAGCTCCCCAATTTTCTGTCCCAGGCTTCCCAATTTCCACACAGGAGGTGTCAGCAAAAACAAAACTCCCAGGTGGATTTCACAAACAGTACTTCAAATATTCCTACTAAGAAAGAAAATCACATCACTGCACAGGGAGACCTCCCCTGCCCCAGAGAAGTCTCAGCCCCAAACACTGTCAGCTACTCACCAGGGTTGGGCTGCTGCACCCACCAGTCAGGTATTGGGGGGTTTCTGCAGGTCTCCTGGGGGGGTGAGGGGCTCCTCTTGATGATCCCCAGGTATTCATCCACACAGGAGGGCTGGGGGGGGACCAGACACCAAGATCAGAGCAGGTTTGATGGCTTGGGGAGAGCTGCCCTCCAGAGAGGCACTTGCAGCACACTCAGAGAGGTCCAAAGGGCAATGCCAACAGCATGCCAAGGAATTTTTTGCGTTGGAAACATTAAGTTTGGCATTCCTCAAGTTGTAGACTTGAGTAACACCCTCAAGAGCTACTGGACGTGACATGGCCCAGAAGGGGAACAGAGCTGTGACTGCCCCTCAGTGAAGGTCTCACCCACCCAGATGCACATCAAAGGCTGGAGCACCATAACAGCCACATTCTGGTGCTGGCTCACACGGAGGAGCTGCAAAATCCAGCACTGCTCATCCCCAAAGCTTTGCAGATGGAGTTTCTGGAAGGCCCATCAGTCTCCCCCCAGACAGGGTGAGCTGCAGCCATGGTGAGGACTTACCTCTTTGATGAGGTCATCAATTGCAGAGGAGCTGCAGTCCATCTCCGTGACATCATTCAGGCTGCTCCCACTGGCAACACCTGCTTTGCCTGGAAGGAGAGGCCGGGATGCAGTGAGGACACACACACACATACACACACCTGCTCAATCATCCCAACAATGGGTTTTAAAAACCTTTCACCCCACGAAAGTTATGAAACCAAGAACCACAGCACAGCAAAGCCACGTAACACCACCTTGGAGAGGCTCACAGCCCGTGCCAGAGCTGCTTTTTGAGACCAAAAAATAATAATAAATAAATAATCAGTTTACAACCCATTGTCCTGCTGCAGAGCAAGAAGCAGCAAGGCAAGTCAATATTCTGCCTGGTCACAGAGACAGAGCTGGAGCAGAGGAGAGGTTTTGGGGGGGAGGGTTTTGAGCACCCCAGAGACTGAGGCTGCTGCTTCTCCTTTTTTCCACCAGCCACCCCAGCGCAGTCGTGCTGCTGGTGGGAACCTGCAGTGCCATTTGCATAGAAGCAGCACAGCCCCCTGTGTGAACGGGCTGGAGGAGACAGAGATGCTAAAGGCAGATTTCCTGACAGCAAGAAATTATTTTTTTGCAGGTTTTTAACTTACATAAAAAAAGGAAAAAGCAAACACAGACCTAACCACAAACAGAGACATACTTAGTGCAACCTGGGCCACACCAGACACCGCAGCAGCTCTGCAGAACTACTGCTCCTCATCCCTGCTGGCAGGAGAAGGGATTCTCTGCAGCCCCCCACCATCCACACCGGGCAGGCACTGGGAGGACAAGGGGCTGAGGTTCACATAGCTCCCCCAGGGAGGGAAGGAGGTGGGATTTGCCCCTACAACACCCTTATGGGATGGAAGCTCACATGATGCTGCAGTTGTCCCCTATTTCCTAAGCAGCTCTTTAGAAAAGCAACCCTGTCCTTCCTCCTCCCCTCCTGGCCACCGCAGTGACACGGGGACATCTGCAAAGCAGGACAAGCAAAGAGGCACAGCACAGGAGCAGGGTCTGGCCAGGGAGCTCTGCTCAGGCACAGGTCAGCAGCACCAGTCCCTGGTTCCAGATGGACCCACAACAGGGATCAGTCCTTCACTGGGGCACTCACATTTCTGTTCCTCCTCTGGCACGATCCTGTAGACCTTGTAGGGCTCGGAGATGTCCAACTGGGACCTGTCTGTCACCTCCTCAAAGTCAGGGCTCTTGTTCAGAGCGCAGCGCAGCCGCGTCTTCCACGTGGCTGGCTCTGCCTTGTCACCTTCCTTGAACTTGCCTTTGAAAACAGCCCAGGCCTAAAGCAAAGAACAAAATAAAAGGAGAAAATAAATCCTCCACATGAGCTCTACAAGCCCCCTCAACCCCAGGGAGGAAGAAGCTGGGGCTGCAGAGAACACTTTGCATCTCACACCCTCTCAACCACCCCAAGGGGATTTGCTGTTTCACTCCTAGACTGCAGACAGATGCACACCTGGCATTTGGGTGTAGAGCAGCACTACCTGCCCCAGGGATGCAGAAGAGTCTTTTAAAACCCAGGTTTTAAAAAAGCAGAGGTCAAGATCATATGTGGCTTCATCTCTGCACCAACATGTCCGGAGCTGCTGGGGACGTGAGGACTCACTGCTGAAAAAGTTGTTTGTAACACCCCTGTAACACCTCAAATGAAAATCAAAATAATCCTCATTTTTCATCTCCTGACTAATAAGTGAAAACTAGTTTATCTAAGATCAGAACATCATCTGCGCTTTTGGTAGGAGAATATATTTTACCCTTGAAGGGAGACTGCAAAATAGATATTTTTAAAATATACGTATTTATTTCTTTTATAGCTATTTCTGTATTTTCAGACGATTAATTCAATGCCATCCTCATAACTCAGTGCTCCCAAACCAGCTGCTAACCAGCTGTCACTGCCCTGAAAGTAAACTCCCTCACCAGTACAGATATTTGGAAATGAGGGTAGAGGGGAAACCTTCCTGGGAAGACCTGACCTTTTTGTTTCAGTATGGAATTTTCCTATTTTTTCCCCTAAACTGGAAATCCCCCCTCCTTCAGTGATATCCTCCCTTCCCACGTGCAAGGTCTTTTTAGGGTTGGGGTTTTTTTTAAACATAAATCCAGCCTTTTATCAAGAAAACACAACAAGAAGTTTAGAGCAGGTCAAAAGAAGCACATTGAGCTCCTTCTCATGTCAGACCTGGATTTAAATATGAGGAAAACAAACCTAGTGAACATGTATGAACTGGTTTTTGGTCTCAAAAAGCAGCTCTGGATGGGGCTGTGAGCTTCTCCAAAGTGCTGTTACACAGCTGTGCTTCTTGGCACCACAACTGGTACCAACATTTGACAGAAAGGAATAAATACCCCCGAAAAGCCTGGGAGAGCAATTGCAGGCTGAAGCATCTCCTGCAAAAATCAGACTCATCGTGGACATGTCCCACGAGCAGGGCTCATCCAGGGGACAAAACAGCACCACAGACATCAAGATCCATCAAGAAAAGGCATCAAATATCTGCCCCTACCTTGAAAATAGAAGCATCCACCTCCTGGTTGTAGTCCTGCTTCCCGGCGTGCTTCCAGGGGATGCGGAACATGGTTTTCTCCTCGTTCTCCCAGATGAGCCCGGGGTACATCTCACTGTCAATCTGCTCGATCAGCCACTGCCGGAGCCGCCGGCCGCCGTTCCGGTCACACATCTGGATGGGATGGGCAGAGAGGTCCAAGCCCCGTTAGCTCCCCCAGGACCTTCCCACCACAGCTGGTGCACAGGGATGGGGCTGGTCTGCCCCGTGCACAGCTGGTAGGGACAAGAAGCTTCTGGCATCTCCAAAAGTGCCACATGCCAATGGCTGCCCATTGGAATGAGATGATCTTTAAGGTCCCTCCCAACCCAAACTGGTCTGGGATTCCATTGTTCTTATAATCCTACGACTAAAACAACTGCCCCCTGCTTCTTTCACAATGACAAAAATCAAGGCCGTTCCATTTCCTCTGAGTTACTACAAATTCTTCCTCCAGCTCCATCAAAGTTCTGCTCACAGGACCAGCTGACTCAGTGCTCCGCTTACTCCTGTTTTCTTGAGGAATAAGTCACATAGGAAGCAGATGGATGGGGATCAAAGCACCTGAGTGAGTGACACCGGACAGGCCATTCCAGGGCAGTCACCCACTAATGACATGAGTGCCAGAGCTGTGCCTGGTCTTGGCACAAGGATCTGCCCTGCAGGAGAAGCAGATCCTCTCACCGGGCACTGCCCATCTGGGGAGCAGGTGGGGGTTCCAGGCAGCACCCCAAGTCACCAGGATGGAGCAGGGTGAGGTCAGACCACCTTTGCCGGGGACCTCAGGTCACTTTTAGCCAAAATCGCTGGGTGATTTCATGGAGAACACAAGAGAAAGCAAAGCTCCAGGCTCAACCCTCCTGGCACCCCTTGGCACTTCCATGGCATGACCTGCAGGAGCTGGTGGCCTGTCAGAGGTGACCAGCAGCCCCAGGATCAGCTCTCTGGGCATTTTGGGCTCACAGCCCTCCTGCAAATTTTACAGGACGGCCTCTCCCTCATTTGTTTGCTATTTTTTGTCCCATTGGAATATTTTGGGAGGGGCAACAAGGCCGTTCTAGCACAGCCTGAGACCCAGCGGTCCCTACTTTGCCAGAGGGTCCCACCAGCTCAGTGCCACCAACTCCTGTCCCTTCTCCACTGCTGCCCAGGGGGACACAGCGACGTCCTTGGGCATCCACAGCACAGCCCCTGTTTTTAGGGAGAGCCGCAACCAACACTATGAGCCAAAACACCATCGAGGGCACAGCTCTGGATGGCAGCCGGCTCTCGCCAAAGGACAAGCCAGCTCCTGCACAAACCCTGTCACGCCAAAAACCTTGCTGAAACGGGACTCTTCTGAGTTACCACGTATTTTTTAGAGAGCTCCTTCCCACTGCCGGGGGCCGGAGCTCCATCTGCGCTCCCCCAAAGGCTCGACGAGCCCTCCCAGCTGCCACCAGCACAGGACATGGTGAAGGGGCTTCACCCACCTCCCCACGACAGGAGCAAACCGGGTGGGCACAGCGAGCCCCGCACCATCACCCACCTCCCCACGCCAGCAGCAAACGGGGTGGGCACAGCGAGCCCCGCACCATCACCCACCTCTCCACCCCGCACCATCACCCACCTCTCCACCNGTCCCGCAGAGACCCCTACCGTGCCGGAGGCGTGCGGGGCGTGTGCCGGTGCCCGCCGTTCCCACTGGACGGTGCCAACTCCACTCCCTTCGCTCCGGTCCGGGGACCGCACCCCCCCACCCGCGCCGCTCCCGCCTTATATACGGCATGAATGGGAGGAGTCCGATAGCGCCACGCCCCCTACACGCTGCCGGCCAATAGAAGAGCGCCCCTCAGGCCACGCCCGGGCCAATGGGCAGCCGCTCGGCGGGGCTCGCGCCGCTTTCACTGAAGCGCGCGGCTTTCCCCGAAATCAGCTGACCCGGGGGGGCGGGGCTTTCGGAAGATGGGGGGGGG
>VWZG01011603.1:241672-257893 GCA_013396735.1 Grallaria varia
TGTGAGGGCGTGGCCTGTGCCGGGTGGGCGGAGCCTGTCCCTGCCCGGGGTGTCCCCCCGGACCAGTTTCCCCAGTCCCAGACTGGTCGCTCCCCGGTTTCCGAGCGGTATCCCTGGTCCTAGACCAGTCCATTCCCTGTCCTAGATGAATTCATTCCTAACGCCAGGTCTGTCCCTCCCCAGTCTCAGTCCTGTCTCCCCAGTCCCTGACTGGTCCAACCCCACTCCCAGTTCAGTCCTGCCCCAGTCCCAGATTGTTTCATGTCCAGTCCTAGATCATCCCATCCCCACTACCTAACCAGTCTCCCCAGTCCCAGCCCAACCTCCCCCATCCCAGACTGGTCCAACCCCAGTCCCAGATTGTTTCGTTCCCAGTTCGAGATCGTTCCACCCTCAATACCTGACCAGTCTCCCCAGTCCCAGATTGGACCCAGTTTCCAACCAGTGTCCCCAGTCCTAGACCAGTCCATTCCCAGTCCTAGATAAATTCATTCCTAACGCCCAGTCTCTCCCTCCCCAGTCTCAGCTCAGTCTCCCCAGTCCCAGGTCAGTACATCTCCAGTTCCAGACCAGTCTTCCCAGTCCCAAACTGGTCCCTCCCCAGCCCCAGACCAATCTTCCCCATCCCAGACTGGTCCATCCCCACTCCCAGTTCAGTCCTGCCCCAGTCCCAGATTGTTTCATGTCCAGTCCTAGATCATCCCATCCCCACTACTTGACCAGTCTTCCCAGTCCCAGACTGGTCCCTCCCCAGCCCCAGACCAACCTCCCCCATCCCAGACTGGTCCATCCCCCACCATCCCAGGTCAGTCTTTTGATTCCAGTTGGGTCCATCCCCAGGCAGATCCCAGCTCCCTCCTGGGTCAATCCATGGTCCTGTTCCCAAGCTGGACGGGGTGCCCCAGCCATGCCCACCACCCCCACCCACACCAAGGCAGAGCATAAAGGACCATCTGCAGCCACACTTGAGAAGGGGTTTGGTTTTTTGGGGGTTTTTTTGGGATTACCAGATTACACACAGATTTCTTGGAAGAAAACCATAATNACCCCAGTCCCAGATTGTTTCGTTCCCAGTTCGAGATCGTTCCACCCTCAATACCTGACCAGTCTCCCCAGTCCCAGATTGGACCCAGTTTCCAACCAGTGTCCCCAGTCCTAGACCAGTCCATTCCCAGTCCTAGATAAATTCATTCCTAACGCCCAGTCTCTCCCTCCCCAGTCTCAGCTCAGTCTCCCCAGTCCCAGGTCAGTACATCTCCAGTTCCAGACCAGTCTTCCCAGTCCCAAACTGGTCCCTCCCCAGCCCCAGACCAATCTTCCCCATCCCAGACTGGTCCATCCCCACTCCCAGTTCAGTCCTGCCCCAGTCCCAGATTGTTTCATGTCCAGTCCTAGATCATCCCATCCCCACTACCTAACCAGTCTCCCCAGTCCCAGCCCAACCTCCCCCATCCCAGACTGGTCCATCCCCCACCATCCCAGGTCAGTCTTTTGATTCCAGTTGGGTCCATCCCCAGGCAGATCCCAGCTCCCTCCTGGGTCAATCCATGGTCCTGTTCCCAAGCTGGACGGGGTGCCCCAGCCATGCCCACCACCCCCACCCACACCAAGGCAGAGCATAAAGGACCATCTGCAGCCACACTTGAGAAGGGGTTTGGTTTTTTGGGGGTTTTTTTGGGATTACCAGATTACACACAGATTTCTTGGAAGAAAACCATAATTAGTCCCATGTGGGTAATATAGAGAAATGGGAAATGTATGGAGCAGCACAAATGATGTCATAAAAATGAAGATCTAAGGTGCACAACCTTTCCTGTAATTTCTAATAAAGAACGGCTGTAACAGTCCTTGTTTTTTAAACACCTGACTGATCCTCATCAGATCCCTCCCCGTGAGATTCAGGGAGAGCCAAAAACATCTTTTGCAATCAGATACAGTTAGGAGGAATAATTCTCTTTTTTGACCAAAAAAAGTAAGCTTTGCAGGGGGGGGTTGTATCACTGTCCTCCCCAACACTAATCCTGCCTCCATGTGCCAGACAGAGACACTCCCTGCAAAAAAATTATTTATTTCATAAAAGTTCTGGCAAACTTGGAGCAATTTAAGGGGTCTTCATGCAATTCAACCTCTCTATCCTCTCTGAAGACCTGGAGACTTATTATGATGGAGTGGGGTGACCCCATCACTTCCAGCTTCATTCCAGCTCTGCCACTTCATAGGCAGCCTGGAAAGGCAAAATCTAAATTCCCAGGGGTGAGGATAAAACAATGAGCCCCTGAAGATGGGTTTTCAGGCTCTCAGATTGGGCTGGAAGGGAGTGAGATGCCCCAGAGCCCTGCCCGTGGCTGGCAGGGGAAGCTGTGGATGCCTGCTTTTACCTGCTCCAGAAATCCTAAAGCCACCACAGGTCCCACTGGCGTGGGTCAGAGTGGGAAAATACATATATATATATATTCACCTGGGTCGCTCCACAAATTTGGGGGAAATTTGGGAGATGCTGCTTAGGCAGGGCTGTTGCTGTGGTGCCAAGCACGGGGGATGCTGCGGTTTACGGGGGGCATCCCTCGTGATTCCCCAAACTGGGGAGATTTTTCCAGGTTTTCCTTTGGTGCTGCAGTTCACTGGGCAGTGTTTGAATGCAGGGATGGGCAGGAAGGACCCGGCCAGGCAGGACAGGCAGCGCTCCATGGAGCATATCTCACCTCCTGCAAACCCCATCGCTGTTATCACCCATCTCCGATGACTTCCTATTAACACCAGAAACCCACTCTCTTCTCGTTTTGCTTCCTGTGTGCAAGTTCCATTTTTCTGCTTCCTGAAATGATAACGGAGGCTTTAAATCCAGTATTGATCCAGTTTGCCCAACCTTCCTTCAATCCATTCCATCAACAGCTTTTATGGGCCCTGATTGCATTAATTGCTTTCCCACGCAGAGCGAGCTGCAGGCACAAACCATGGCATTACTTCCACATGGAACACCAGCCACAGGGACCTTTTTCTCCACTGAAAGAGATAGGGAAAGACTCCACATTTTCTTTTCCCAGAATACTATGTATAATGACTAAACATTGATCTCTAAAACTTTTAATTTTCCTGGTGGTTCTCATCAAGAAAATAGAAAACAGGCCACAGCAGCAGAGCGGTCATGTCAGTCCATCTCCCCATTCCCACTGGGAATACCACAATCAAGTCCAGTCATCCTCATGGTTTTAATCATTCTTTTTATTGGGAGTTGGGCGAGTCACCTCTGGTGTGTAACATTTTGAGTACCCAGAAAGTCTCACTAAGAGAATTCCTAGAAATATTTTTAATGCCATTTTTCTCAGAAGACATTTCAGAACAGATATTTTTGAGAAGCCAAACAAGGTATTTATACTAAAAGGCCAAAGTGGCATGGAAGGGTTGAAGGTTTCGATGTGCAAGGGCTGAACCGATGGGATGAGACTCCCCCCTTGTAGGGCAGATGGAGGAGTCCCTGCCAAAGAAAGCTCTGGAAATACACAGTAGGAGTTTGGGATGAAAAATGGGACATGGTCGTGGTCTTTGGATATTAAAAATGCTGTAGGAGAGGGACGGCATTAAACTGGTCCGTGGTTTGACTGAGTTCAACCAAGCAATTGGCTTCTTTTGCAACCGGGACATTCAGGTTGGGCTCAGGGAAACCCCAGATCCCTGAGGCTGCAGGGATGGAGGCAGCAGGACAGGCAGCACTGCTGGATTTACCCCCTCCCTGCGGGTGGGGGAAGAAAAATGACACTTCCCAAGGACAGGCTGGACCAGGAAAGTCCAAGCACGTGGAGGGCCATCTGCAGCCCTGGGAGCTCCCAGCCTCTCTCCCCACGTCCCCCGATGCCAGCCAAGGCTTGGCAGCATGGCCATGCCCAGGATCCATCCCTCCTCCCTAGGCATGCTGCATCGGCCCCAGTGTCACTGCAAAGCAAGGGACAAGGTGGCTTCTCTCTGTCCCGTCCCACCTTGGCTTTCCAAGGTGTGCATCACCATTCCCATGCCCTGCCAGAGGAGCATCCTGGTGTCCTGATGTCATAGAGAGGGATGGGGCTGGCTGCTGCTCTGAGGCTGGAAAAGTGGCCATAATCCATTGGGAATGGGGGAACGGGACAGAGCACCAACTGACTGACTTGCCCAGGGGGACACACAGAGCTGGCAGCCAAGAGGGGGCTCTGCCAGTGCTGTCCCTCCAGCTCCCACCCTGGAGCCCACGGGCAGTGCCTGCCCTAGACACGAAGCCCTGGAGGTGCTTGGCAGAGGGAAGTGAGTTTGCCAAGCCCAAGAGCAGCTTATCTGTTCATCCATGCGGTGCCACCAGTGCCACCTGCGTGGCAGGGAGGTGCAGAGCGGAGCCAGGAGCACTCCCTGCTCCCCGGTTGGGGCTCCTTCTGCCCCTGCTGCTGCTGCTGCTGCTGCTGCTGCTGCTGCTGCTGGGCCAGCAGGTGCTGCAGCTCCTCCTGGTCCTGCAGCGGGTTCCTGCCATAGTCACGGCGGATCCAGGCACGGTACTGGCAGGAAAAAGCCAAACCAGAGAGAGGGGCTGAGACACCCCCAGGTTGGGAAGGAGACTGCAACAGTCCTGCAGAAAGCAAGGAGATCCAAGCAATTCCCGCTGCAGCCCAGCCCCACACAGCCTCAGACGAGGCCGGGGCATCCCCAGCCACATCCAGCACGCAGGAGAGTCCCAATTTCCCAGGAGCTCACCCGCGTGGTACCCCAGATGCCACATCCCCAGCCTGGCACACAGCGGCCCCGAGAGCTGGCAGCATCCTCAGCTTCCCACACTGGCTGCAGCCAAGAAAGCAGCTTTATTTACTTCTCCTTGCCAAGAAGCTGCAAATACTCCTCGTGCGCCTGAATTCCTGTAAGGAAAGCTTCCCCACACTTTCTCCCAAAGGGACAAGCTGGACTCACTGCCACGGCCAAGTTGGCCTTTGCAAGTGTAGGGTTATAGACCAGTTTAAGCCCCCAGTGACCGTCCTGGTCATATTGATCAGTGATGGGAAACACCTCAGCACCTGGAGGGGGCATTCCCAGAAATCTGTTCTCAGAGGATAATGGGTTACACAAAAAGGGACAATGAGACCCCAAAAGTCCTCAACAAATTGAGGAGACTTCCCAGCAACAGACTGATAGGATGAACAGAGAATGGAGTGTTATGGAAATAGCATGGCCTTTGTTTGGAACACCCTAAAGGAACACAGCGAGCCCCACCTCAGGCCTGTGCTATCTGTCCATCAGCCCTGAAATTATTATTGATGACAGTCACTCCAGTCACTCAAACGGCCTAAGGAAAAAATTATAAAAAGAGATTGTTTTTGCCTGGTCTTCTCCCACACCTTTGGACACTGTAGGGGTGAGCAATTGTTTACTCTGTCTTCTTTACCTTGACCTTCCCTTATAGATTACCATCTTTCACCTGTACCCCACAGAGACCTTATTTGCTGATTTTATTTTGCTACTTTGATATTAATTGTATCTTGTCTTACAACTGGTAACTTACCCGGTATATGTCTTACTTTATGTTCTTTTGTTGTTCTTGTTGTTGTCCTACATTGTACCTTATTGTTCGTGGTTTTGCTTTAGGATGCGGGGTTCCTTATCTTAGTGAGTTAAAATGCATGTCAGTGGGAAGGGTGATATTCTTTCTTTTTAACAATGCGTTAACGAGTGTGTTTAGATTTTGTTCCAGCCTTTGGAAATTGCTCTGTCGTGCAGGGGGGTTGCTTGAGGTTTGTGTTGAGGCTTGGGTGGCTGTGCTGTGTTGTAGAGCTTCTGGGTTTTTGTTTATTAGTTAAGTAAAATCATGCAGTTAAACCTTATGACGAGCAACGAGAACCCTACAGTAGTTCGTCACATATTGGTATTAATAAAAGTTGTTTCGTTAACTGCTGGAGTCAGTCTGGTTTGGTTCTGGTGCTGGCAGCTCATAACTGGGAGCCTCCCTTGCTGTGAAGTGCCATCCCCATATCAGGGTATCAAAGTCCTGTCCATCACAGTGAATCTGTCCAGCAAAGGGCCTCTTGGGGTGAGACGCACACTGTTGTGGGCTTTAAAAGGCTTTGATATTCTGGGGACGCTGATGGCTAATTAAAAATATATTAACACAGGTGCGACAAGGAACCTTTGCATTTGTGCCCCTTTTTCACATGACAGGTTTGTTGCCAGAGCATCTTCCTCAGTGCTGGCAGCTTGTGGGCTGCCTCTCCTCCCCTCTCCCTGCTGCAGCCAGACTGCTCCGGTGGCAGGAGCATCCTGGTGGCCAGGGGCCAGCTGGCAGCAGCCTGAGCTCTGCAGGTGCTTCAGGAGCAGAAGAGGGTCCATTGAAATGCTTCCCTTCGCTGCTCGAGGAGAAACAGCCAGCCAGCCCCAGCCAGCAGCCCCGAGGAGCATGGGCAGCACTGGGCAGCTCTGCCAGGACCTGCCTTGCCAGCTGTCCGGCTCTCCCAGGGAACAGGCAGGGCTTTGCCATCTCCACGAGCAGCTGGGAACCAGCTGCTCCAGCAAGGAGTTACTGGGGCGAGTGGTAGGAGCACGCCCAGCAACGCCAAACCCCTTAAGAAAAGGATGGAGGGCACCTGTAGGTGCAAAGGGTATGGAGAAGGATTGAGCATTGGAGCCCTGGCACAGGGACAGACATGGGGTGCAGCCAGGGGAGCCAGAGGGAGAGGGAAGCAGCCCCCAGGAGCCGCCCAGGGTTGACAGCCCCAGGGCAAGGTGGCCTTTGCTTTGGCTCCAGGAGCCACCAACCTCCCGGCAAAGGTTTGGGATGCAGGACAGCAGGGTTGACAGCTCAGCCCTGTCCTGCCGAGAGAAGAAAGTCTGAGTCCGACCCTAGTGGCATCCCCCTCTCCTGCAGCCAGGGAAAGTCAGCTGGGCAGAGGGGATTTCCACCGGGAATGTCTAGATTTCCCAAATCCACTCCCTCAGACAGTGGGACTTACCACAGCAGCTACACACTTGCCACCTGCCAGCAAGAAGACCCCCAAGAACCAGACCCATGTTCCTTGCTAGAAAACAACGCCTGGGAAGTGAGTCCCCAAGGATTTGGGACAGGATTTGGGGCAAGCAACCATGCCAGATACCCATGGGGGAAACACCCTTCCCATGCAAACCATCCAGAGGGATGAAGCTCTGGAGGAAGACCAGCCTGGCCACCAAGGCTTGGCACCCACCAAGGCTCAGCACCCACTGCCCAGGCTCAGAGCTGACTCCCACCATGCAGCGAGGAGGGAAGGAGTGGGTGGGAGGCTGGGGGAAGCACGCTCTGCTGCTGCTGCTGTTGCTGCTGCTGCTGCTGCTGCTGCTGCTGCTGCTGCTGCTGCTGCTGCTCCCAGGCGCTTCCTTTTAAAGCCAGAGCAAGAAGTGGTTACAGCCCGTTTCCTCCAGCACTGACCACTAACCCACTGCCCTCCTCCTCCTCTCTACCAGGGCCAGGAGCACCCAGCCCATCTAGGGTGGCACCAGAGGGGTAAAGGCAGCCTGGCCACAGTGTGCCAGCACCACGGGGGAGCAGGTCCATCACCGGAGTGTCCATCTGTGCCTCCTCTCACACCCACACTGGCCCCTCTGTGCTCACTGACTTCCTTTTCTAACCTTGCCCCTCAGCCTACTGCTGCTCTTGGTCCCTTCCTTCCTTCTTTATCCATCTAGCCCAGGGAAGATGCATTTGCCAGCTCAAAACCACAGCAGCACACTCGAGGTGCCCTTCCCGCAGCGAGGAGCCGGCTGGACAGTCCCAGGGAGCATCTTCCCCATTCCCACCTCCTGGGGGCCCATCTGAGGTCCCCGCGGTGAAGGAAACCAAGGCACCAAGGGATGCTTGTCCATGGCCCCGGGAGGTCCCCAAGAGGACCACCCAGTTCCTCACAGGTTTTAGCTAAGAAGGAAAGAGGCTTTTCCCTCCCCGAGCAGCCTGGCCAGCCCTTATCCACATCCATGGGCCGTGATCCCAAACTGCTGCTTGCTGGGGTGACAAGTGGGCTAAATGAGGAAATTCAACACCTGAGCATCAGGTCACGATGCCCTTGGTCCTGCATCCCACCGGTACACACGGAAAGCCACTCCAAAGCCACCAGCGGGAACAAGGTGTGAGTGACCTCCCACAGCCCAGGTGAGTGACACAGCTGCTGCTCGGCATGAAACACGTCGCAGGACCCCGGGTGGCATCAGATCCCAGGGGACATCTGAATGCCTATGGGGCCCCCCGCCCCACGGGACCCCCGGCCATCCTCCTCGGCTGACCTGCCTGCGAATCCCTTCCTCTGGCAAAGGGATGAGCCGGGAGCAAGGCGCTGCCGGCCAGGCTGGGGCATCCATCCAGCTGTTGCCTTGCTCCTGGCACAGCTGTGGGTGAGCAATGCCAGAGCCCTCCCTGCGTGGGGCCACGCTGGCAGCAGTCCACCCACGAGGGCCGTTCCCTCCCCACCGCTGCCACCACGGGGTTTCAAGGAAAAGGCACCGCTTTCTAAATCCCACGGCTCAGGAAAACACATCCAAGCGCCTCCACCCTTGGCTCTGTTCCACCTCGGGTATTTCAGGGAAAACGCTTGCAAAGCCACTGCTAAAACTTGGAGGTGATGGAAAAGCGGCTTCTAAGGGAAAGCGAGGAAAGGTGGTTCCTGCTCAATCCAGTCTGGATCTGGAGGAGCAGGAGCAATAATCCAAATGGAGAGAGGACAGAACAGACCCCACACCACAGTCTGTGTTGGGATGTGGCCAAAACATGGGGAGAACTGACCCGGGCAGGGGAAGCCCCGCAGGGAATCTCCAGCACCACGGGTGTTTTGTAATCCCTTGGAGCATTTTCCACCCTCCTCTGCAGGCATTTTTGCAAGCTGGTGATAACGGGGCACAGCCACATCCCTCATGTGACAGCGCCCGCAGCTCCCACTGGCACTCAGGGAAGGGACCTTGGTGTCGGGGAAGGGGCTGAACTTTGGGCCAGTGTCACATGCTGGCCCTTGTCCCTTCTAGGAGGAGAGAAATCCCCTCGAAGAGCACGGAGGGACCACCAGGTCCCCTCTGCCGCCTGCCACGGGGCCATTCCACCATGCCCATGGATGCAGCGGATGGATGAGGGGGCTTTGCCTCCAGGGACGGGACCAGGTTTAGGGGTGACATGAGCTGTGAGATGCCTTGTACACATCTAGCTGAGGGTCCTTTGCAGAGTGTCCCCCGTGCAGTTTGGGACCTGGTCCTTGGCTGCAGACTCCGGGGCTGAGTGAAGGAGCAGGGTGCAGCGTGGGAGGCTGGAAACCAGCAGGAGAGCTGTGCTTTTAAAGGCCTTTCCCTTTGCTTTTGAGGGCTTTCCGCTTCCAGAGAGCAGCTCTGATCTCTGCTCTCCCAGTTAAACGTGCTGCTGTCACTCCCAGCTGCCTGCGCCCAGCTTGGCTCAGCTCCACCAGCCCTCCCTTGCACTGGATGGGAACCCATCCAGCCTGAGCTTCTGTTCTCCAAAAACCTGCTGCTCCACGTCATTTTTAAGGAGGAAAGAGGCGATTTCTCCACCCCCACTTGCTCCTGCCTGTCCCTGCCCCTAAAAGCAGAGGACTTGCTGTCAGAGGAAGCCCTGCCAGATCCAAGCATGCCCAGACACCCCGACACTGCTCTCAAGAGCCTTCCTCCCTCTCCTCTCCCCCTCTCCGCCTCCAGCTCCTGCCACGCTGCATTCCCGGGAATCAGCCCAGCTCCTTCCTGGGGCTCTCAGGGGACAAGCTGCGCTCCCACCCCTCCCACTGTGTCCTATCTGAACTCTCGAGAAAATAGCTGTGGTTTTAAGGTTTTAAAGTGCACTGACATAATATCTAAGCATGGGTGGTTTTTTTTGGTTTTTGATTTTTTTTTTTAAATTTTCTCCTTTCTTCGCGTGCAAACCCCCAAATCCCCAGGTAATAAATAACATCCCCAAAAAGGCAGCTGGGCCAAACAGCTGGCCGTGCAGAGAGCTGCATGCAAAAGAGCCCTGCCTGGCTGCAAACTCCTCCGACACACGTATCAGAGGGGCTGTCGGGGCGGGAGGTACCTCCTGCAGCAAGGTCTGCTCGTAGTCCTGCAGCTGCTGCTGGAAGCCGGGGTTGGGGCTGGCGTAGGGTCTCACAGCCTTGGTGGCAGCCAGGCAGCTCTCCCAGCCGAGCTCTGTCACTGTCATCAGATAAGCCACGAGGATGGTGGTGCTGCGGGAGACGCCGGCCAGGCTGGCACGGCGCGAGGGAGCAGAGTTATTCCCACCGCAGGGGTTGGCATGGGACACCCGTGGGATGCAGCTGCCCATGGGCACCTCGTCTTGCTGGGGTGCTAGCAGGGTCCCCTGGGCATGGCTTGGGAAGGGGGAAGGAGCTCTCTCCCTCCATCACCACTGCTGGTGGCTCCAAGCAGGTGGCTTCCCCTGTCCCACCTCTTTGGATGCTCAGGTTGTCAGTGCATGGACCACCCACCCGCAACAGGTCCAGAGACCTTCCCCTGTCGCTCTCCCACCACGAGTGATGTTTGACATCAAGGACACCTTTTTGGAGCCCATCCCCACCTCCCAGAGGACCGACTGGATGTGAGGAGGTTCCAGCAGCTCTCACCAATGGACCAGGCAGCCTCCCCCAGCGAGCCGGCACTCATGGATGAACTTGATGCTCTCCTTAAAATGCTGCAGCCTGCAAGGAGAGAGGCAGGAGGTGAGGAGGGTAGGGCTGTCCATCCCTGCAAGACACCAGGACATCCTGGAAACCGAACTTGTGTCACTCCCAAGGACTTCCTACCGCCCTGGGGCCACCAGTGTGGGATGGGGTGGGACCAGAGATCCCTCCTCTGTCAGGTGAAGGCAGAGGAGGTATCCTCATCTGCTGGGATGGAAATGACCCGGGAGATTTCCCAGGGGATTTCCTGCTTCCTGAGGAGTCAAGGAAGGATGGTGATGCCATCAGACAAACCAGCTCAGGGAGGTCCCCAGGGGGACATCCTCCAGGGAAAGGCGTTGTCTTGTGCATAAGGGACATACAGCCTTCCATGTCAGCACTTATCCTGAGCCACCAGCTCACCCCCAGCTCCCAAATGCAAGCAGAAACACCTGCTTCCCTAAAAGGGAAAGATCGAAAGATGCCACCAGGAAAGAAGGCAGGGAGAAGGTGGTTCTGGAAGCATTTTGCCTGGAGGTCCCCTTCCCACCCATGGGAGGACATGGAGAAGTGCCCGTGCCAGGGAGGAAGGGCTGCCAGCAACAACACGTCCATGGATCACTGCCTGCATTCCCAAAAGCATAACCAGCAACTGCTGGCAAGGCAGAGGGAGCACGTTCACCCAAACCAGAGCATTTCAGAGCAACACAGGGCTCGGAACCAGGGCTTCCTGATGGAGACCTGGAAAACAGGATAACTAACTCCGTTGTACTGATGGGATAGAGGTGGTTGTTCATGGGAGGGTTACACAGGCTCTGGTGAGGCACATCCCTGCCGCTCCTCACTGGATGGGGTGCTGGAAGCTGCTGAGCCTCCAGGATCCCACACAGAGCCAGCTATTCTTCTCCTTGGCACGTGTACCCAGGAAACACTGCCCGTCCCTGCTCACCCTCCCAGCCACACCGGGCTCCGGGGCAGTTTTGAGGCAGAAAACCTAATTCTGGGCCACTCGTGCCGCCGGTGGCCTCCCTGCCCACAGAGGCCTGGGATTTTCAGGAGGAGGAGAGGGTCCCTTTGGCAGCAGCACCTCTGCTGCGGTGCTGGACTTCCTCTGCCTCCGCATGACGGGGTGGGCGCGCGCCTCCACAGCCTTCCTGATTTCTCAGAAGCCAAGGCATGAGCTACTGCACTTGGTCCCACAGTGACCCTCGCCAAGGGACCTGGTTTCCCCTGTTGGGAACAAGGCAGAACCCTCCAAAAGCTCCTCCATCCCTGCTAGCCCGTGGAATGGGATGCTCTTAGAATCATAGAATCATAGAATTGATTGGGTTGGAAAAGACCTCAGAGATCATCAAGTCCAACCCTTGGTCCAACTCCAGTCAGTTTACCAGAACATGGCACTCAGTGCCACGTCCAATCTCAGTTTAAAAACCTCCAGGGACGGTGAATCCATCCCCTCTCTGGGCAGGCCATTCCAATGCCTGACCACTCTCTCTGTAAAGAATTTTTTTCTAATATCCAACTTAAATGTCCCCTGGCAGAGCTGAAGCCCGTGCCCCCTTGTCCTATTGCTGACTGCCTGGGAGAAGAGACCAACCCCCACCCACCTGGCTATAACCTCCCTTCAGGTAGTTCTAGAGAGTGAGGAGGTCACCTCTGAGCCTCCTCTTCTCCAGACTAAACACCCCCAGCTCCCTCAGCCTCTCCCCATAGCACTTGTGTTCCAGTCCCTTCACCAGCCTTGTTGCTCTTCTCTGGCCCTGCTCCAGCCCCTCAATATCCACCCTGAACTGAGGGGCCCAGAACTGAACACAACACTCCAGGTGTGGCCTCACCAGTGCAGAGTGCAGGGGAAGGATCACTGCCCTGCTCCTGCTGGCCAGCACTGGGCTGAGTTCCTTCTAAGAAGCCAACAAGGATGCGTTTATTCAGGAATAGCAGAGGGTTCTGCTGCCCAGGAAAAGAGGAGAGATTGGGGAGTCTCTGGAACTGTGGTCATACTGAAAATACTGAGCCTTTCAGCCCTGCAAGGAGATGTCAGTCCATTGCTTCTCAAGGTCTTCATCCTTCCCCACCCCAGTACCGCCTCTTTGGGAGGGAGTCTTTCCCTACTTAAAGCTTGTCCCAGGGCATTCCACCTTGTCCTACTTATCTTCACGAGCATCCCCCAGGGCCTGCAGGTGCTGCCCACACAGCTCCAAGCTCTCCAGATCCCAGTCCTCTTCAGAACCCTGGTAGGACCACCAGGGCTGCACCCCTTGCCCCCAAGGAGGTGATGCTCGTGCCCTCAGCCCTTCGGTGCTTGCAGCATCCCTCTCCCAACCCATCCCACGGGGAGGGCAGTGAGCACTTCAGGCACCCCACGTGCTCCACGGGGTGTTTTTCCCCGGGCAGCCAGCCAGAGGAAAACTTTCCCCATGCCTTTCCAGCTTCGAAGCGTGGGATTGGGCTCCCGAGCTCCTGAGTCACAAGCATCTCCCCTGCAGGACACAAGTTCAGGAGGATTGTGAAATGCAAGGCATAAACTGACACGCAGAAAACAGTCCCTTGAATAAGCCTTCCTTCCGGCAGCCAGCCTTATCTTTTTTTTTCCCCCCCCTTTTTTTTTTTTTTTTCCTTTTGTAGACATGCCAGAAATGCCAAGAAATGAGCAAAGAGGGAAAAAAAAGAACAACCAAAAAAGCCCAGTTCTTGCTGAGACAGGGTTTTCTTGTAAAGCTTCTCTTTCTGCTCAGTGGGAGCATGAGCCAGCAGAATCCCACCCGCGGGCACGGCTGCTCCCAAGGATGCTGGAAAAACCAGCAGCTCCGCAGACAGGGCTCGGTTTGGTCACTCTGCATCAAGTTTTGATGCTTTTTAGGGTCTGGTTTGAGAGAAAAATCCCTCGGAGTTGCCCATTTGCTGGTTGAAATGGATGATTTATGGGTGCCCGTCGCCCAAAGCAGCAGCAGGATGGTGCCTTCTCTCAGTACCTCATTCCACAAAATCCTGTGGCTTCCTCCCAGCTCCTCTCACCAGTTTCACCTCCAAAATATCATTACAGGAGTTATAATTATCTGTGCTTTTTTGTGGTGAAAAAAAAAATGTTGATTTTAATAAATACTTCATTTTTCTTTCCAAAGAAAATGTCTGGAAGACACAAATGATTGTTTTTCTAGCACTCCAATTTTCAACCCTGCACAATAGGATAGTTCTGAAATTTGATGGAAAACTAAATGTACTGACTGCAAACACACAGAGAAACAGATATTAAGCCCTAAAATCCTATTTATCACCTCCGACTACACCTCAGCTTCTGTCAAGCTCAGGAATGATATGAAATTTCATAGCACGAATGGCCTAAACCTTCCTCCTGCAGAATCTGGACTTTTATTGACCAACAACTATCAACACATGATCCGGGAGGCAAAAGGATGGGAAAGGACTTACAGGTTTTGACTCGACGAATCCGAGGCCGAGATACACAGATAGGTCATGTCCTGCAATACAAAGATGGTCACAGTAGTAAAAATATCTCCAAGAAACACAAAACACTTCATTTCTCTCTTGTCCCCCTCCCCAGCTGACCCTTAGGGGAGGGGAAAGCTGAAAACCACTTTTGGGTACCGTCACCCTGCTCTGTTCCAATTTGTGGGCACATCCACCCCATCCCATCCCATCCCATCCCATCCCAGAGGACAGGCCAGCCTATGGGGGGCCACCACAAGTCTCAGGAGCCCCCCAAAACAGAAGCAGCCCTTCCCTGGGGCCCTGAGCCCCATCAGGAAGATGTGTGTGAACAAGCACTGACGCAGCCGCGCTCATCAATGAGTTATTTCCTCCCTGTCCTTTTTATACACCATAAATCATCTGCCTTATGCTGGCCTAGGTCAGATCACTTTCCTCCCCTTAAAACGTTGCTTCCTCGAGCCTCCCTATTCTAAGCTAAAATTAGATCCTTTTCATCTCTGGGGTTGGGTTTTTTTCCCCCTTTCTCAGTGAAATGGGGGGAAATCCTGCAGCCAGAGCACCGGGGATTGCCCCATTTCCATCAGGTTGCTGCTGGAAGGTGTCCCCCAGCTGATGCAACCCAATCCCATGGACCACTCGCCAGTCCAGGGTGAATCAGGAGGCTGGAAAAAGTGGATTATTTAAGGAGGGAAGGGGCAGAGTGGGAGGGAACGCGGATAATTCCGTGCTGGAATTACATTGCAAGGATGAGCATGGGCAGGCTTTCCCGTGCATCACTTGTCCACCCCATCCATGACTCCATGCCATTCCTGGGGCCAGTCCGACCTCTCTGCAGTGAGAAGGGCCACCACGATGGCAAAGCCACCTCACCAAGCAGCACAGCAACCAGACCACCCCCAATCCTCCCCACAGCCCGATCCCGGTGGCCTGCCCTTCCCCACGGGGCTGGCTGTCCCCATCCCACCCCGGGGTGCTGGGCCACGCATGGGAACGGTGCTGGGGTTTGCGGTTCCCGGCCGGGGGCCGTGATTGACACGTTGCTCAACCCACCATACCTTTCCGGTTCCCCTTTGGGCGCCCTGTTGTAAGAGCTCCGTGTGCTTCGCTCCCCGTCTGGCCGTGCCCCGAGCTCGGCAGCTCCAGCTGCTGCCCCTTCCCCAGAGTCTCCTTCCTCCTCCTCCTCCTCCTCCTCTTCCTCCCCTCTGGCTCTCCCCCATCCGCAGTTACCCAACGCCTCAGCAAGGGAGAAGGATCCCACCGGGGTTTTGCTGGGGCTCCCTCCCTGTGGTGGCCCCAAAAGGATGAGGGGTCTTGCCAAACCCCCTTTGCTTTCTTCAGCATCCCAGGATTTGGGAGGTGGCAGCGGGTCCAACCCACACCCAGCACAGGAAGATGTGGAGCTGTTGGAGCGAGTCCAGAGGAGCCCATGGAGATGCTCCGAGGGTTGGAGAACATCAGCTCTGGAGCCAGGCTGGGCGAGCTGGGGGTGTCCACCTGGAGAGGAGGAGGCTCCAGGAAAACCTGAAACCCCCTTCCAGTGCCTAAAGGGGCTCCAGGAGAGCTGGAGAGGGACTTGGGACAAGGGATGGAGGGACAGGACATGGAGAATGGCTTCCCAGTGCCAGAGGGCAGGGTTAGATGGGATATTGGGAAGGAATTCTTTCCTAGGAGGATGGGCAGGCCCTGGCACAGGGTGCCCAGAGAAGCTGTGGCTGCTCCTGGATCCCTGGGAGTGTCCAAGGCCAGGTTGGATGGGACTTGGAGCCACCTGGAAGGTGTCCCTGCCCGTGGCAGGAGCTGGAATGAGATAAGCTTTTAGGTCCCTTCCAGTTCAAAGCATTCCATGATTCTGTGCCATGACAACCTAGAGGATTTGCCCCCTCACCCCACGGCCGTGCCCACCCTGTTCTCCAGCTCTGCCTCCCATGCCAGGCAACCAGCGCCCCACGGCCGTGACCACCCTGTTCTCCAGCTCTGCCCCCCATGCCAGGCAACCAGCGCCCCACGGCCGTGCCCACCCTGTTCTCCAGCTCTGCCTCCCATGCCAGGCAACCAGAGCCCCACGGCCGTGACCACCCTGTTCTCCAGCTTTGCCCCCGTGCCAGGCAACGAGCGCCCCACGGCCGTGCCCACCCTGTTCTCCAGCTCTGCCCCC
>VWZG01011607.1:0-22124 GCA_013396735.1 Grallaria varia
GCTCGGACTTGGACCTGCCCCAGCGGGCCGGACCCCAAATGCCGCTCCTCGCCCCGGTCAAACCTCGGGAATACCGGTCCTGCCCGGCACGGACCCCCCTACATCCCCCAGGGATGCGCATCCAGGGGCAGCTGGAGCGTGCATGGGCCTGGGATGCTCAGCCTGGGCTGCATGGGGATGCAAATCCGCAGGGATGCTCATCCCACCCCTCAGGATGGACAATGCACGTCCCCAGGGATGCTCATCCCACACTTCAGGATGGACAATGCACATCCCACACCCCAGGATGGACAATGCACATCCCACACCTCAGGATGGACAGTGCGCGTCCCCAGGGATGCACATCCCACACCCAAGACTCCCCGTGCCCACACACAGCCCCCAGTACTCCCAGTATGTACCAGTGCCACGGCAGGGCTGGGCACTGTGCCCGTCTGAAGATGCTGCCACGTCCTCCCTCATCACAAGCAGAGCCAGACATTCCTGCTGTTTCAGCTCTGATTTTATTTTTAATTCTTTTTATAAACCACTTTCCAGCCCTTCTGAATTATGGATGGAATACTGGGCTTTACTGTCACGGGGATTTTTGTGGCTGGCTCTGCTCCTCCCAGTACAGACCAGTCTGTGGCTTGCTCTGGGTCTTCTTCCTCCTCTTCCTCCTCTTCCTCCTCCCAGCCACCTCTACCCACTCACAACCCTTCCAGCCCCTCAGCCCGGCACCATCCCCAGTTCCCTGGGGAATTCCACATTTCCCTGGCACAGAACACCCTCCCCGGGCTGTGCCAGGCTCCGTCTGTTCCCATCACCCTGCAGGGGCCACCTCAGAGCCCACCAGCTCCATCAGTGCCCTGGAGGGACCTCGGGAGCCGCTGCCGGTCCCTCCCCATCCCGGCAGGTCTTTCCACGGAAGGCAAAGACAAGCCATGAATTATTTATAATCTCTTTCAATCAAAGAAATGCTCAGGTGCTTCAGTTAATTTCCTGGATCCTGAAAATCCAAAGTGCAGATTTTAATAAGGCAAATTAAGTGCTTTTTATACGATACACTGATTAAAGCTCCGTATCCATCGATCCATCGCGGACGGGATGGGAGGGGATGGGACACACTCAGGTCCCCACAGCCTCGTGCAGGTGGCACTGGGCTCCATTCCCTGCTCCAGGTGGGATCACACGGGGATGCTCCATGTGCTGGAACACCTAAAAATGGTCAAAAATAAAGAAAAAACTACTTTCCAGTGGGTTTTCCCAAGAAAAAAACATGGAGCGAGGCAGATCTTGCCGTGCCCTGGGCAGGGGTTTAGGAGGCAGCAGGATTCATCGAGGCATGGGAGGTGTTCCTCATCCCGTGGCTCCTCATCCTTTCCTGGAGCCAATCCAATGGCAAAGAGGGATGATCCCTGTCCATGACCGGGCTGGTTCCCATCTCCAGGGTGTTCTGGCCATGGCCAGGAGCATTTCCCAGCTGGAGCCACGGGGACTCCTGGCAGCACGATGCTGCTCACTGGGAACCAATGGCTTGAGCATGTGTTGTTATTAATTAATTAACACTCATTATGTTGGTTATCTATTATTAATCAGTGTTAAAACAATCCTCACCTCTTCCAGCCTGGCTTCCTGCTGCATTCTTGCTCCTTCCAGTGATTCCATCTCCATTCCCATTCATTAGCCAAAGAAATGGAAACAGCTCCTGGACTTTACTTCCAAATCCTATTGGAAGCAGGCAGCCAGGATGATGAGGGATCGCTGGGAATGGCACAATAAAAAAAATTGGAAAGACCTCCCAGACTTCACTTCCAAATCCTAGAGGCCTAATGGGATTTGTAGTGGGCAGCCAGGATAACGAGGGATCGCTGGGAATGGCAGCAGCGTGGATTGGGTGAAGTGCTGGGAGTTTTGGTGCTGGAATAGCATCCCGTGCCTGCCCCATCCACTTGGATGGGGGTTAGGGTGGAAAAGGGAATATTAAGTCCAGGTAAGGAGGATTCAAAGCTGGAAAAACCCTTGGAGGGGCTCAGTGGAAGGGGAAAAAAATCAATGGCAGGGAGGGAGGGAAGAGGCTGGAGCACAAAGGCCCAGACAAATGGAGAGATTTAATCTGATTTGGGAGTTCTTGTCGTTATTGAATTATGCTGATTAGAAATCATTTAGGAGCAGGGATCATCAAAACAGGGATTTGTTGGGAGCCTGGAGGGGCACAAATGCCGCTGAGCCTTCCCAACCTCCCTCCAGGAGCTGCATCCCAGGATGGAGAAGGGCACGGAGCAGGATCCAAGGGAAGGATGGGCTGGCAGGGACTGGAGGGGCAGGGCAAGGAAAGAGGGGTGTGGGCATCTCCAGGATGGAGAGGATGGGGAAATAAGGATTGGCACAGAGCAGGGATGCAGCCCTGGGGAGAAAACAGGGAGGATCCCAAGGGAAGGCTGAGCTGGCAAAGCTTGGAAGGGCAGGGCATGGAAAGAAGGGTGCAGGTGTCTCTGGGATGGACAGAAAGGGGCACAGGGATGCAGGCCCACAAAGTAGGGAAAATCCCAAGGGGAAGCTGGGCTGGCAGGGGCAGGGCAAGGAAAGAGAGTTGTGGGCATCTCCAGGATGGAGAGGGTGGGAATTAAGGATTGGGCACAGACTGGGATGCAGCCCTGTGGAGAAAACAGGGAGGATCCCAAGGGAAGGCTGAGCTGGCAAAGCTTGGAGGGGCAGGGCACGGAAAGAGGGATGCAGGTATCTCTGGGATGGAGAGGATGGGGAATTAAGGTCTGGGCACGGACTGGGATGCAGCTCTGTGGAGAAAACAGGGAGGATCCCAAGGGAAAGCTGGTCTGGTAGAGTCTTGGAGGGGCAGGACATGGAAAGAGGGGTATGGGCTTCTCCAGGATGGAGAAAATGGGGAAAGCAGGCTGGGGAAAAAAGAACTGGTGCAGCCCTGGGGAGAAAACAGGGAGGATCCCAAGGGAAGGCTGGTCTGGCAAGGCTTGGAGTGGCAGGGCACGGAACGAGAGGGGCAGCCAGCTCCAGGATGGAGAGGATGGGGAATTAAGGAGCTGAACAAGGAGGACAGGAGTGCTGCCCAGGGTCGGGAGATGGTGCCCCGGGGCCGGGCACACCGGGCCCTTTTGCCCTGCCCGCTCTGCTCACCTTGCCAAGGCAGCTCGTTTTCCCATTACTGTCTCCTCGCATTAGGGCTGCGCTGGCTCTGCAGCGCTCCCGCCCCGCGCCCATCCCAGGCGCCAGGGAGAGCTGGAAACTGCATTAGAGCCTCGCCAAGGAGCCCCTAATGCCATTAGGGGGCAGGAATTAGAGGTGCTAAATGACAAGCCCCTAATCAGCCCCGGGATTTATGTCAATCACGTTCCTGGAGCAGGGAGGGGCAGGGCCCTTCATTCAGAAAAATTGCCTAATTGGGAAGGTCTGGATTCTCTCCGCCTGTCTCGTTCCTGGAGCTCGGGAGCTCCTGGAAGGCTTCTGGGGATGGGGGATGGATGAAGGGGATGCTGAGGAGGAGGGAGGTGGCCCATGGAGGGACAGTCAGCTCCTCTCTCCATCCAGCCCGCCTTCCCTTTCTCTTTTGGCGGCTTGAGATAGTCCAGACTGGTCACTACTGGGAATTGCATCGTTCCCACCTGTATGGGAAAACAGAGGCTGTTTTCAGCCTCTGTTTGCCCACTTCATGGGTGCCCTAAAGGAGCTGGGCTGCCTTCCTGCCCTCGGCTGCAGCAAAATTAATTGGCAATTACCAGGAGTCCATAAAGCCCGACTCTGCTGGGGAAGGAAGCTGTAAAAGCTGCGTGTCCACAGCCATAATTCCTTCATTCCTCATTGATCCCGTGGCCTCTGCTGCCCATGGCTCGACTCTGGGGTGATGTGCTGGGTCCCCTCAGAGCCACCTGCATCGATCCCGGGGACCTCGGCCAGCCCGGAGCATCTCTGCCCTTTCCAATGCTGGGAGAATATTCCCGGGCTGATTCCAGCCTGAAACAGAGTCACTTGCCTTCCCTCTCCTTTCCATCCATAGAAATGTCTGGAAATATTTATAGTTAAGGCTTCTGGTGGGGCGGGGTGGGGGGAAATACCCCACAGTTGCTGCTCCATCACACAGCAACCCCGCAGCCCCAAAATCCCACGGAGGGATGCAGGGATGGAGGGCAGGTCTGGGAAGCACCTTTGGGTGGGATGGGAGCTGGATGCTCCTCCCGGGATGTGCCGAGGCCGAGGGGATGAGATCCCAGCGGGATGCCCGTGAGATGGCAGAGGCTGGTGCTCCAGGGACAGCGTGCAGGGCAAAACCTGGAGCAGGGGAGCAGCCAATTTGCTGCTTGGGCCTGCAGGAGACAAGGAGAGCTCATGCCAAGGGTGTGGAAAGGCGGTTGCCTTCTGGAAAGGTAATTTCCAGCTGGTTCTGGTCCAGGGAATTACTTTCCAAAGGGATTTTGTTGCAAGGTTCATGGAGATCTGGAGTGCCAGGACAAGAGGGAATGGTTTCCCACTGCCTGAGGGCAGGGTTGGATGGGATGATGGGAAGCAATTCTTCCCTGTGAGGGTGGAGAGGCCCTGGGATGGAATTCCCAGAGCAGCTGTGGCTGTCCCATCCCTGGAAGTGTCCAAGGACAGGTTGGAGTGACCAGAGATAGCAGAAGGTGACCCTGCCCATGGCAAGGGGTGGCACTGAAGGGTCTTTAAGGTCCCTCCCTACCCAAACAATCCCAGGGTTTTAAAGGCTGCTAAAACCTGCCCTTCCCCATCCAGGTGTGTTCCCAGCATGGATTTGCTCCCTCTGCCCCCTGTGGAACAACCACCTTTCCCGAGGACTCATCTCATTAGAGAAGGAGCCGGGAAGCGGCGGAATTTCCACCCTGCTGCTCTCAGTTATCTCTGTGAAAAGGGGAGCCAATTACCAGCAGCTGGTGAGAGCCCAAAATTATTATTAATTTCAAACAAAGCATATGCTTTGTGTTAACAATCCTCCGTGGTGTGGCAGAAGGGCCGATCCCATCCAGATGGCTCAACGTGCCGTGGGAATGATTCATGGCGGGCTCTGCCGCCTCTGCGGAGCGGCGCTGGGATGGAGGGCAGGGCACATTCCGTGCCTGGATGGGGTCACCCGGCAGCAGGAGCCTGACACGGGGTCACAGGCGGCCTCTATTATTGCTTATAATTAAAAATAAACCCTGAGCACTTGATGTGAGCACATCCCAGTGTCCCCACACGCGGGGAGCGGGGATGCGGTGGCTCCGGAGAGCGGCAGATCCGGCAGCAAATCCCACGGGAATGATGAGGAATATGATGCCATAATGCATATTATGGAACTATAAATATAGCAGAGGTACGTTAAGGAAGGTTTGGATCCCAGTCAGAGACTTGCTGTCCCAGCAGGAGGCAAAGCCCCATCCCACGGGGTGCTGGAGGCTCTCCCTGCCCCTCGCAGATTTTCCCTCGCTGGAGTTCCATTCAAATACAAGATGAATCATTTTCCTTTCTATCCCAGGCCTGCCCTGCATGTGGAGATGGACAGAGAGGCGTTTCCCAGGTTGACTCCAGAGTCTCCAAAGTCCTGAGCCCTCTGGGAGCAGTTTGGCCCCCAAAGAAATGCTGCTTCCTTAACCTGCCGAGGGAAATCGCAGGGAGAGGTGTTAATGCAGAGTTCAGAGCAGCTTTTCCTCTTGGAATCACAGCAATCACAGCCAAAATAACTGGTGTGAAAGCAAAGGATGGATTCTATTTTTACCAGGAGGTGTGAGCTGGTGACACGAGTTGCCTTGGCAGGGAGAAGCTGCTCCACTCCGCTGACCCCGGTGGGCCCGTGGAGAGCACAGAGAGGAGCAGATACCCAGGGAAAAAAGGTCTGTTCACAGCAACAGGGACTCGTTTGGACACGGATCCTCCCCAGAGGGGATTTTCCTTTGGGTATGTCCATCCTCAGCTCCCAGCAAGACCCTGGTCCCTGGGAAGAGTTTGCAAAGCTGCTCCCACCACAGGACCCCCCTGCATCCCACTTTTGCCCATCTTTTGGTGACATCAACAGCTCAATGTCCTTGTGGGGCTCCAGAAATCCTGCTGGATTAGCAATCCCACATCCACCAGCACGGAGCATCTCCTGCCTGGAGAGGGATAATGAGATCAAACTCTGAGTCCTCCAACCCGGGGGTGACCCACGGAGCCTTTTCCCTGTGAAGATGCTGCTGCTCAGCCCCCCAGGACCTGGAAACGGGGGTGGCAGGAGCATCAGAGCTCCTTTAAATCCCCACCACTGGAATTGGGAGCGAAATCTCTCCAGGGAAGAGGGGTAAAAATAGCTGCTGCTCTGTGTCAGCAGCCGGGGCTCTGTCAAGGGCAGGGGCGAGCGCTCGTTATAAATAGGAGTAATTAATGACTCGAGTGGGGACATGGCACTTAATGAGGGGTTGGGCTGACACCAGCTTGAAGCTTCCCAGCATGGGAATCCGTGGCCCAGCGTGGAGGAGCCCTGGGAAGGATGGGAGGGCTGGATATCCCTGAGGACACCACTGGGGTGTGGGGAGGGCAGGAGGAAGAGGAAGAGGAGGAGAAGGAGGAGGAGGAGGAGGAGGAGGAGGAGGAGGTGGGGAAAGAACAGTGCTGGCATCTTACTGGTGATGGAGTAACTGTGGCCAGGACCTGTAGGAAGGGTTTAGTGTTAATTTCAAGTTAATTAAACCCCATGGCCACGGCTGCCCCAGCACTCTGAGCGGGCACTGGCAGGCAGGGGTCCTGCTGGGGAGCGTCTGGTACCACCCCTGCCCCATGCCCTTCACCCCCAAATCAGCCCCGGCGGTGTCCGGGATCCTCCCATAGTCTGGAATGCCAAGACCCGGCTTTGCCTCCCCTGTGAGCAGGGTGAGGGATGGAGAGGAAAGAGAAGAGCTGGAATAAAGCACCATGAGGAAGCAGGGGGCCTGGGAGGAGGCAGAGTGTGGGAATGGTGCCTATGGAGAGGACAGGAAGATCCATGGGGTGGGATGGGGCAGCCCTGGCTGCCTCCTGCCCCTCCCTGCGGAATCAGGCTGGGAAAACCTGGAATCAGGACAGGAAAACCACTCCAGCTCGGCACAGAACGGGTCCGACCCGCCCGGGCTGCAGTCGCATCAAATATACATTGGAGTGATAATGGGGAGAAGCAGCTGAGCACGACCTCAGTGAAATGCTGGTGCATTAATCCAGCAGAAGCTGCGGCAGCCGGCACGAGGTGGAAGCGGCAGAGCCCTTTCCCTGGCAGGGATCCCCCTTTCCCTGGATCTCCTCTGCTCCCCAACCTCTCCAGGCCATCCAGGGGGATCCCAGGACGCAGCAGGGAAGCTTGGAGACTGGAGGACCCGGGGCAAAACTCCTTGCACCAAATTTCCGTGGTGTGGGGCCCTAAAATTCCCAATCCCAGATTCCATTAGCCCCAGGGAGCACAGGGAAGAGAGGGCACGGGGCAGGCTCACCCATGGAGCAGCAAAGCTGGTGGCAGCTCCCGTTCCTGCTGAGCCAGCTGGGAGCTGATTCACGGCCCCATCAGCGCCGGGTATTTATGCATAAGGAAGCAATAATGGAGAGGAGGGAGCAAATCCATCCTCTCCACGGGATTTATGGAGTGCAGTCGGACCTTCTGACCTTTCTCGGCACCACCGACCTGTGCCCAGCCCTGGCACACGGCTGTGCCCAGGAAGGTGCCACCCAGGGCAAATGTGAAACCCTGTGAATGAGGCTTTGAGAGCCCCTCGTGCTCTGTGGGGATGAGGAGTGCCCAGAAAAGGGAGCAGAGTTACCAGGTCATGGAATGCTGATCCCATTCGAGCCAAGCTCCAGTGCCATGTGGGATGGAGGAGCCTGGCAGGGCAGGAAGGGCTGGATTTGTCTTCACTGAGCAGCAGCAGAGATGCTCAGGAGAGAGCTGGGGGTGTTTGGGCTGAGTCTGTGCATCAGCATCCACAGTAATCGAGTTAAAAAGTCAATCACTGAGTCACAGATCCACTTTTCCATGATTCCGTGCTCATGGACACCCCAGACTCCCTTCTGTTTCCAATTATCCCAGCTCTCCTGGCCCTGCTGCCAATATATAATCTGTTTTCTCATCATCTTCCTCCCATCCCCTGAACACGCTCCTGGCTGCAGCCCCCAGTGCGTGGGGCCTAAGGGAAAATGGGGAATAGAATCATGGAATCACGGGATGGTTTGGGTTGGGAAGGAATTTAAAGGTCATCTTGTTCCACCTCCTGCCATGGGCAGGGACACCTTCCACTGTCCAGGTTGCTCCAAGCCCCGTCCAGCCTGGCCCTGGACACTGCTGTGACTGAGGCTTTGGGTGCCCCACGGGCAGAGCCCCTCACGCTCTGTGGGGATGAGGAGAGCCCGGGAATGGGAGCAGAATCCCCTGAACCTGCAGGTCACAGCAGAGCTGCCACCACCTGCCCCAGCATCCCCATCCCGAGGCTCAACATTCTCCACATTCTCCTGGGCAGCCCCTGAAGTTTGCCACCCCCTTTTCCCCTTCCAGGCTCATTCCCGAGGACTTGATTGCCGTTTTTTTCCCCCTGGTAAGTGCAGTGCACTTTAACGTACGGCCCATTATTGGAGCCATCATCCCTTTTCCATCCCCAAAGCCCCGTTAGTGTCAGTTCCGGCCCCTCCGCCTGCACTTTATGCCTTTGCTGCTCCGGGCTAAGTGCTCCCCTGGCCTCTCCTCGCCAGGGGGGTTCAGGGTTGCTGCACTTTCTTCCTCCCGGATTATTGATCCCTAAATTCCTCCCCCCAAGGGGGATCTGCTCTCTCGCTGCTGCGTTTTTTCCCTGCCCTGCTGCTGTGTCTCTGCATCGTCCCCTCCGTGCCCCCAAAACCCTGCACGGCTCCCCATCTCTGCACAGGGGGCCGAGGTTGGGAGCACCAGGATTTCCAGAGCAAAGATTAAAGCACGAAGCTGCAGAGGTGGAAGGCTGGGCAGGCAGGGGTCCTGCTGGGGAGCGTCTGGTACCACCCCTGCCCCATGCCCTTCACCCCCAAATCAGCCCCGGCGGTGTCCAGGATCCTCCCATAGTCTGAATGCCAAGACTGGGCAGGTAGCGAACAGTATTTCACCAGTGCGGTGCTTTGAGCTAATTCATTTGGAAAAGAGGGGGGAAAAAATTACCAGAACCCACTTTTCATACCCCAGCAACGCCCCAAACCAGTTCTCATGCCCTCACTGGGCTTTTACTGCCTCCCACCTCCTCGGTGCCCCAGCCGGAGCGCAGCTCGCGTTCCAGAGCTGGGATTTGGGATGAAAAGCAGCTCCGAGCAGAGATCCGGAGGAATGACTCCAGGTTTCCAGAGTCATCCTTCCACTGGCACCCTCCAGGACAGCAGGAAGGCTCCGCTGGCTAAAAAGGCACCGCCAGCTTTTTTGTTTGTTTGTTTGTGGTTTTTTTGGAGCCCTGTGAGCTGTGACGATGACAAATAACAAAAGAAAGCGGGAGCCTTAAGGGCTTTTTCCCACCCGACGCGGGACCGGCGCCTCTGCCCGGTCTCCACCCGGGTTCTCCCTCCATCACCATCCTCAGCATCCCTCTGCCTTCGGAGTTGGTTTGTTTGTGTTGTCTGTCAGCTCCCTCTCCCCCCGCATCCCAGATGAGAGCGGAATGCATGCTAATAAATTCTGCAGCGGCGGCGGCACCCGGAGACGGGGAAAAACTGCTTGAATTACAAAGGGAGCTTTTCGCGGCCGCACCTGGATCTGCTTCCTCAGCCCGAGCCCCCTCCCTTTGGGGCCGGGATGCAGGGGATGGGCAGGCGAGCGGGATGCAGGGATGGGGGGCAAGGCGGGCAAGGGAAGGGGTGAAAGACAAGCAAGGGATGGGGTGAAAGATGGGCAAGGGATGGGGTGAAAGACAACCAAGGAAAGGGGTGAAAGATGGGCAAGGGATGGGGGGCAAGATGGGTAAGGGATGGGGTGAAAGACAAGCAAGGGATGGGGTGAAAGACGGGCAAGGCACGGGGTTGGGAGCGGGATGACGGCGATGTCACTGCGGGTGCCGCCGTGTCCCCCGCGCTGTCCCCCCCTCCGCGTCCCCCCTTCGGGGTCGCTCCCAGCCTCTCCCCCAGGGCCCCGCCAGCCCCCGGGATGCAACAGCGCAGATTAGGGCTGTTTCCTTTTCTTCGGCGAGGAGCGTAATCCCCCCTTTGAAAGGCGCATCCTCCGCTTGATGCTTCCTGACATTAATATTATCATCTGCAAGCAGCCGCAGAGCCCGGCTGTCGCCTGCGATTAGGGCGCTGACACAGATCGCTGCAAGATTTCACAGGCGGCTCATTACGGCTGACTCGGGCTCTGCTCGCCTTATATAACTCATCTTGCATAAACCTGTCACCCCGCAGGAGCTGCTGGGGAGCCGCTGGGGCAGGGCGGGGGGGATGAAGGCCACCCTCCTCCCCATCATCGCGCGGCTCAGCGCCCTGCCAAGGGGGAGTCTCGTCCTCCGGGAGCCCGGCACGGAGGGCACAGGGGTTGGACTGGCGTGGAGTGGCTTCCAGGGGCATGTCACGGGTGCGGGAGGGGGGAAAAGACCCCCGGAGCTCTGGAAGGGTGAAAGGAGCCCCCCGGCATCGCGGGAGCGCTGGAGAGTCGACCTGGTTACACCGACAGGGAAGCACCTTCCAGGGCGGGTCACAATTTTGGGAGGGCGTTAAATGACCCCCCAGGGTCACATCCACGGGGATATGTGTCACTCTATGCTGGGGACCAGGATCGGTGACATCCTGAGCTGGGGACCGGGATGATCCCCATGGGAAGCCGGCACGGGGATGCGTGTCACTCCATGCTGGGGACTGGGATGCTCCCGATGAAAAACTGGCAAAGGGACCTCGGGAATCCCGAGCTGGGCACCGGGATGCTCCCGATTGTCAAGCTGGCACAGGGATATGTGTCACTCCATGCTGGGGACTGGGATGCTCCCGATGCAAAGTTGGCACAGGGATCTGTGACATCCTGAGCTGGGGACCGGGATGATCCCCATGGGAAGCTGGCACAGGGATATGTGTCACTCCATGCTGGGGACTGGGATGCTCCCGGTGCAAGGGAACCTGTGGCACCACTGGCCCGGCACCTTGTGCTGGCAACTGGGATATTCCGGATGCAAAGCTGGCAAAGGGACCTCGGGAATCCTGTGCTGGGGACCGGGATGCTCCCGAGGCAAAGCTGGCGTGGGGATCCGCGCACTCCGTGCTCGGGACTGGGATGTTCCCAATGCCAGACTGGCACGGGGACCGGTGGAATCCCGTGCTGGGGACGGGGATGCTCCCGATCCATCCCATCCCAGGGCGGGCGGGGGGCAGGAGCTGGGCTGGCAATGTGACCCCGGTCCCCGAAGGGCTCATCAGCGACGGCAGCAGAACCGGAGTCACCTCCCTGCAATTAATCAGAGGAGTCATTAGTAAATGAAACAACCGCGGCTCATCAACTGGAAAACGCCTCTGCCGCGGCTCCTGCCAGGAGTGGGGGAGCCGGAGAGGCAGACAGATAAATTTAGGTGTCTGGTGGCTTTTCCGCTCTGATTTTCGAACAATCTGGGTTTCAAACCTCCCCCAGAGCTCTCCGCTCAGGTCCCGGCTGGGGGGTTGGCTGGTTGCTCCTCCTCGAGGGGATGCTGAACCCGCCCCGATTCCCGCAGAGGGGCGTGCGAAGCCCTCGCTGGGGTTTGCGCTTCCCTGTTCCCCCCTCCCAATCCCTCTCTTTGCGTATCCGTGTGTTTGGCGTATCCCTTACCGGCAACATTTGGGATCGCGAGCCCGGGCAACAAAAGAGCTCCATGAAACCCGAGCTCCCCCAGTTGCTATGCAATTATTGCCACGCTCCCCAAGCGCTAGGTGGGATTCCTTGCCAACCCTGATTGTTCCCAGACACCTCGGTGCCGAGGATGCCAGAGGTTGGTTGCACGGCCAGAACAGCCTAATTAGGGATAAATCATTAATGATGAGCCTGGCCTGGCTGGCAAAGCCTCCTGAAAATGCTGTCCTGGATCAGGTCCACTGGGGAGGGATGGTCCTGTGGATGCTCCGTAGGGATCACTCTGGTGCTGCCACCTTGGAGTCCTGCTCCACTTCCCACTGTACCCCTTTTATCCCTCCTGTCACTGTTAAAACACTGTTGTGTGACGTTATTCCCAACACTCAGCCCCGGCCTTACCATTAAATGCAAATTATGGGGAGATAATTGCTGGTGAGGAGAGAAAACAGACAGTGAGCCCAGGATTGGCTCTTAGGTGGGAAAACAGACAGTGGAAACAAAATATGGACCATTACCCCGAAGTAAGACCAGCCACATCCCCATCCTAATTCCTGGCAGAGCTCCTGGATGGCCGATCCAGTTTCTCGTGTTGGGAATAGGACAGAGAAGAGGAGCTGCAGGAGTCACTGTGTCCCAGCCCTGCTGTGCCCCGGGGGGCTGGAGGTGGCCACAGGCACCTTGTGCTGCTCAGGGTGTTGCTGACCCCTCTTCCTGCTGCGTTATGGAAGCAAAATCCCCTTTTCCTGGCACCCAGACCTGCCGTGGGGCAGAGATGGAGGTGGGAGCCTCCAGCCTCATCCCTGGCTCAGCCCAGCTAATCTCTGCTTGTCAGAGAGCTGCCAAAGAAAGGGACTGGGATCTGCCTCCTAAATCCGACAGGATAATTAAAATCAGGGAGGGAGATGGCTATCAGCTAATTTTTGTGATGCTCTTCCCTCTCCCCACCTCCCAGTTCTCTTCCCATCCCTCCGGGCAGTCCCTGCCTCCTCCTCTCCCTCCTCCTCAGTCGCAGCCCGGGATGTGACAGGACTTGGGGGTCTCTTTGTGCCCTCCATGCAGAGCAGGGACCCTTCCACCCACCTCCAAGGCTCCTCTCCAGCCCTGCCAGGCTGCAGGAGCAAATTCTCCGGGGGAGGAGCAACACTGCAATCAATTAGAGGCATAAAAAAAGGATAATTTTATCAATGGAGAGATCGGAGGCGGGGAGGTGGGAATCTCTGTCCTGGGTAATGGGAGCATCATGTCTCCAATTAAAGTTGGGAGGCTTCATCTCGGAGCCGGGCCCGTCAGGAGCCGACATTTATTGGGCTGTCAAAGTCAATCTCCTTCAAGAGCTGCTTCCCCGAGCACATGGGATTTATGGATCATTTATGCCTTATTTTCAATCGGGGCACCCAGTTCTGGGCGGGTTTTGTAGTTTGTTGCTTGTTTTGTCTCCCCTAACAGGAGAGAAATCCAGTGGCACAGACGGATCCCATTCCATGGAAGCTGCTTTTGGTCCATTGTCATTCCCTGGTGTGCAGGGAAACCTGGGGCAAAGGCCAGGCATTCCAGATACGAGACTGGGGTCTTTCCTGGTCACTGGGGACACGGCCTGGGGGGCTCTGGGCTGCGTTGGGAATGCGGGGTACCCAAACCCAGCAGGTTTTGAGGGATGCAGCACACCTTGGCTCAGTGGAATGTTGGAACTGCCGGGCTGGGATGCAGGCAAAGCTCCAGCTCCCACCTGGGACACCTGCCAGCCCCTCGCTCTCCGGCTGGATGCTCCGGCACTGCAAAAAGCCTGGAGCAGAGGATGCTGTCAGGTTAATTGGTCATGGCAAGGGCTGGCACCAGCGGGTGACAGGAGACTTTGTCACACACACGTCTCCAGCCAGGACTATTTTTGCTCCGCTCTCAATCCCGGGGATGAAGGAGTGTTTTCTCCCGATTTCCTTCAATGCATCCAGCAAAGGAGGAGGGGAGGGGAATGTCTCCTCCGTGCCTGCCAGCCAGTCCCACATCCCAGGGGGTCAGCTCTGCTCCCCAGCCAGCGCTGGCAGTGCCACCTCCCCGGGGACAGCCAGGATTGACGGCTCTGTCTCCTCTCATTGCTCCACACCAGGAGAAGGACTATTTTTATCACCTCCTTTCACTGCTCCCAGCTTCCCTACCTGTGTGAAGGGACAGGAGAGGGTTTAAACTGCTTTTATCCTCATCCGGGGATGTGCTTGGAATCCTTCTGCCCTGTTTCCCTCATCCTGGGGCTGCGGCAGCGCTGCCTGGAGGGGCCTCAGCTCTCAGTTCTCGTCCCGTATCGATCCCTCCTCCCCCTGTCTGGATCTCTCTGTCCCAGTGATTTATCAGCCTGCTTTGGAGATGGGAATGTGGTCTCTGCCTGAGCCTGACCCTCTTTAACACCCCTGGGGAGGCTTCGTGGAGAGAGTGGCACCCAGAGATGGGGGGATTCCCTCCCCCAGCATTCCAAAGGCATCTCCAGAGCTGGGTTGGGGTTTCCCGTGCCCGAGTGCTGGAGAGGAAGGGGCTCCAGGGCTGAGCCCCCCCGGGGGAGCAGGACTCGGGGGGCAGAGGCTCATTCCTGCTCAGACACCCTGTTACTGGAATTCCACCTGCTGGGAGCTGCCTGGCCGGGGTTGTTACAGGATATTATACAGACCATTTGCATGGGCACCTCCAGGTCATTTCGATCACTTTAAGCTACTTATCTGCCCATTTTCTTCCCCATAATATTTGCCTAATTCGATTACTCTGCAGCCTCAGCAAGCTGCAGGGAAATAATCAGGAGATATTACCCAGAGCAAGTCAACTGGATCCACGTTTCCAGCTGCCTCCCTCCCCCGAACTGGCTCATCCCCCGGGCTCTGCCCTTGCTGGGGGACACTGGGGACACCCCCAGTTCCTGCCCCCGCTGCTGCCACACCCAGTGTAAAGGACGAGCACCCTCCATGGCCACCGTCCAGTGAGGTGCCAGCCCGTGCCTGGGGTACAGACACCCACGGAGTGATCCAAGGGGTGCCAACTCCTCAACTTCAGGCCAAACTGGAGAGTTTGGGACCAAAGTCCTGGAGCTGCAGGGAAGGGATGTGATGGGGCTGCAGAGCTGCTCCCATTGGAATGGTTTTGGGGGCAGGCAGGAGGTTGGATGGACCAAGGGGGAAGGGAAGAAGCACAGAAGGGATGGATGGTTGGACTCCATCGTTTCCAACCTAAATGATTCCAGGAGGATGGAGAGGGGAGCTGCTGGCCCTCCCCAGCCCAAGCCCTTGGACACAGCTTGGAACTGAAGGATCCAAATCCACTTCCAGGCTTGTTTCAGCAGCTCTGGGGGGTGTCCTGGCAGGGCAATTAATGCCAGGGCATTAACGAGGGGCCCTGAGCTAATTGGCAGGAGCTGCTGCCTAAATGAGGATTCAGTATGTGCAGGAGGAGCCGGGAACGGCCTGGACTGGGAGCTGGGCACAGCCAGTCTGTGCCTGCAGCAGCCTTGGGAAGCTCAATTAAGCCAGCTCTGGCTTTTCTAATCAATCCCACCCCCACAGGCTGGAGAGGGGGCTTGGGCCTGATCCTGATGGAAATGCCATCCTGGGAGCCACCAGGAGTGAGGGATTCACTCCCCTTATTAGTGTTTTGTTAGCTTTTGGCTTATAAATAATAATAAAAAAACCTCCACATGTTTTCCTTCACCAGGAGGGAAGGGGGTTCCTGGATGTGGCAGGCTTTGTGTTTTTGATGATGCTTGAAACGTCATTCCCGAGGGAGAGTGGCTTTGAGCTGGCAGGATCTGCTGCTCCGAGAGGGTTTTGATTATTTTGGAGTATTATCCTTGTTCTTTGCACCTTCTCATCCTCCTTCCTCGCAGGAGCTGATGGGGAAATGTGGTTTGCAGGCACCAGGGGCATCCCCACCCGCGGGCTCTGGGATATGGAGGGTCTGCTCCCATGGAAGGGGAGGATTTCCCCAGGAACTGGAGGATGGACGTGGGGATGGGAACGGGAATGGACATGGGGATGGAGGTGGGGATGGCAATGGGGATGGAGGTGGGGATGGCAATGGGGATGGAGGTGGGGATGGCAATGGGGATGGGAATGGAGGTGGGGATGGGAATGGGAATGGGGATGGACGTGGGGATGGGGATGTGTGCCTCGGTCTGTTCCCCAGGGTGGAACATCTCTGTGTCCAGCCGAGCTCTCCCTTGCTGTCCTGGGTTTCCACATGGATTATTTTCCCTGTGACCACCCTTGAGAACAACCCAAGGAGCAGGAAAAACACCTCCCAGCCACAGCACCAGGGATTTGTCCCGCTGAACAAGAGGATGGCTGGGACCAGCAACATCCCTGGTGGTCCCTGGGCCAGCACCCCCCTGTCCTGCCTGCCCGGAGGATGGGATCAGCTCCATTAAATCCTGTTTATTCCTCCAGGACCTGGAGAACCTGTGATGGCCCCAGCAGCACCCAGCATGTTTTAATGAAAGAGGGAGGTGTGTGGGGCTGGCAGAGCTGCTGTGCCCCCTCCAGCTCCCACCTGGAGCAGAGCTCCTCAATTCCATCATAAAAATATCCATAACTAAGCTCAGCTTCCAATGCCAAGGAAAATAAAAGCAACAAATCCAGGGCAGCTGGTGGAGTCTGCACCCCCACCCCTGCTGCAGCCCCCCGGGGCACAGAGACCCCCTTGGCCGTGTCCCTGGGGGCTCCTCATCTCCAGAGAGCTGCCTGTGGGCATCTGGGAGGTGTTCCCATGTGGAACACGGTGCTCCTGAGGGGCAGGAGCTCACGGGAGAGAAAAAGTGGCTGGGAGAGCCTTGGCCAGCCTGAAAAAGCCTGGAGTGACAGGTAGGGATCAGATCCTGGCAGGGATGCTCCTGCCATCCGTCTGGGAGCAGGGCACAGCTATAAATACTCCTGCTGACACAGCAGGCAGGGCTGGAGGGGATGAGACAATAAAAATAATCAAGGGATTTGGGGATACTGCCAAGGACCCAGAGGGCAAGTCATGTCAGCGGAGCAGGGAATGGCTGTGGCATCTCCTGTGCTGCTCCCGCAGGGCTCTGTCCCCTGGGAGGGCTCCCGAGTGCCACACGGGGGTGGCACCTGCTGCCTCCCCTTTCCTGTGCTAGGGATGGGATCCCGGGATGGGATCCCTCTGTATCCCTGGTTTCCAAACCTGTGGGGTTTCTCTGCCCTTCCCAGCCCGACAGCCGAGGGTAGGGCTGTGCTTGCCAAGGCTGCCGGGGAGGTGGGAGGCTGCGAGACACGGGGCTGGGAATAAACACCCATGGAAATCCTGGATTGGTTTCATTCGGAAGGACCTTAAAGCTCATCCAGTGCCCCCCCCCTGCCACGGGCAGGGAGCCCAGGGGGCCTCCAACCTGGCCTTGGACTCTTCCAGGGACCCAGGGGCAGCCACAGCTTCTCTGCCCATCCTGTGCCAGGGCCTGCCCGCCCTCCCAGGGAGGAATTTCTTCCATATCTCTAATTCCCATGTTTGCGTGGGATGGGGAGCCTTGCCAGGCACGCAGGGACCACCTGCCTCCGTTCCTGTGTCCTTGATCAGATGGCAACAAGTCCCTCTGCCCTGTTGAAAGGTCCTTTCCAAACTAAACCGTTCCATGATTTCTGTGGACGTTTATTCCCACCCCAGTGTCCGGCAACCTCCCAATTTCCATCCCTGTTCCCTCCCTCTGACAGGAACGAGTCCCTCTTCCTTGGCCTGTTGCAAATCCTGTCCTCTCCCATTCCTCCCAGTCCCCCTGACCCTGAATCCCACCACAGACTGTGGCTTTTACCCCCATCTCTGCTTCTTGCCCGAGATTCAAACCCTCCCAACAGCTCAAAAAACCACCCAAGTGCTGTCTCAAGCTTCCAGTGCCCAGCTGGACCTTGCAGGGCTTCATGTGGGGAGGAGGGAGGAGCGGCCAAAGGGGCAGTTTGGGGACAAAGATTGAACAAACCCGCAAGGATGGGGAGCCCCTTATCCTGGAGTCCCTCCAGAGCCCCTCTGGAGCATCTCTGCCACTGGCACAGCTGATATGTAGGAATTCAATGCCGTTTCCTGCCGTGGGTGCAGTTCTGCTAATCCACTGGGGCTCTGGAGGCACGGGAAGCACCAGCCCAGGATGTCACACCCAGGGCAGCGCTCCTGCCCCGCACAGACCACGCCAATCCCTCATTTCCCATCCAGGGAGTGCATGGACATCTCATTCCCCGGGATCGGGGAGTGCAGGGCCAGGAGGGGCCGCCCAGCCCCGGCTCCTGAGCTTTTAGTGAAACTCGATTTGCTTCATTGCTTGATGGGGCTGAGCGTGTGAGAGCAGATCCAGCCCCATTACCCAGCTCTTCCCACGTCATTCCCAGAGCAGCTGCAAAGCCCCTTTTCGCCTCCTGCCTCTGCATCCCTGTGACCTCCATCTGATGGGAACAAGTCCCTCTCCATTTGTCTCCATCCTTGTTCCCTCCATCTGATGGGGACAAGTCCCTCTCCATTTGTCTCCATCCTTGTTCCCTCCATCTGATGGGAACAAGTCCCTCTGCCTTGTTGAAAGGTCCCTTCCAAATGAAACTGTTCCATTATTTCTGTGGACGTTTATTCCCACGCCAGTGATCGGCAACCTCCCGATTTCCACCCCTTTTCCCTCCATCAGATGGGAACAAGTCCCTCTTTCTTTTCCTCCATCCCTGTGCCCTCCACCTGATGGGAACAAGTCCCTCTTCCTCTGCCTCCATCCCTGTGCCCTCCCTCCAATGGGAACAAGCCACTTGCACGTGGAAGGGTCTGTCAATCCATCCCAGGAGAATCCTGACCTAAAATCCATGATGTTCCTGTGCTGATGTGCCCAGTAAATCCACCCCGTGGGGCTCTGGGACTGGGAGCCACACTCGGACACCAAAGGAGAGAGCGGAGCGGGAAAAATAATATGTTCCTTTGCACAAAAATTCTCAAGTGCTTCCCTCCAAACCCGGAGTCTGGCTCAGGTGCTGAGGGGCTCCATGGAAATGTCAGCCGTGATTTGGGGCTGTGGAGGCTGACGAGTGTGTGAGCAGGAGAGGTGACAGCTCAGCTCCGTGTCCCCCTCGGATGGGCTGGGCTCTTCCCGCCCGGTGCCCACCAGTGGGATGGCTCTGCCATGCCAGGGGCACTGTGAGCTCCCAAAAACTCTGCGAGGGGAGGGGGAATGGCTGCAGCATTCCCCAGCATTGCTGGTGGCACCGTCTCAGTTTGGTCCCTGGGATACCTCAGGATCTCTGGGACTCGCCCTCGCCCGCAGCATCCACAAAGCATTTCAGGGATAACCTGGCTCTGGTTTGGGAATCCCTGGCAGAGCAGAACCTGCCCCTGCCCTTGGCAGAGCCCGCATGGCAGCTCCTGGCATCGATTGGTGCCGGATGGAGCCCCGTGCCAGGGCGTGCCAGGGCATCCCAGGTGGCTTTTGGAGAGCAGAGCCAGGGTACTGACAGAGAGGGAAACAGCATCCAGGTAGGGATGTGTCCTTATCCCCTCATCCCCTCAGCCAGCCATCCCCCTGCCTGAATCCTGCCCGGGGGAGAGAAATTCAGCACAAAGCCAGGACCTGGGAGGTGCTCAGGCTCTTCTCATTGCTGTCAGGATGAGGAGAAGACAGGGAGTGTGGGGAGAGCTCCGAGGCTGGTCCTGTCCCCCATGGATTACACTGTTAATGCCTAATCCATCACGTTAACAACCTTGACTCCCATTAATGTGATAACGCTTTGCAGAATTAAAGCCCGGAGTCAGGAGGGTAAGCAAATCCAACTCATATTAATGGGACTTAAAGGGAAGGAGGGGAGAAATCCTCCAGTCACATCTATCAATTCATAGGCAGGAACAAAGCCCAGCCACGAGGAGGGGGCTCCATCCCCAAGGGAATGCTGGAACCATCCGGGAGTGAGATCCTTTGGAAGTGGAAGGTAACTTGGGCTGAAGAGCAGCAACCAGTCTCTGCCACCCACCGTCCCTCACCTCGCAGGTGCCCATCCCTGCTGGAGGCACTGGGAGCACTGGGAGCTGGTGCCAGGCCAGCGCTGTGTCCCTGTAATTGGCTTTGCTGATTAACGTTGTCATTCCACAAAGGGTGGGAATAAAGTTGTTGAGCTTGTTGTGGGTTCCCCCCCCCCCACACCGGGCCCCAAGAATTAATATTTGCAGTGTTGTACCAGTGCTATCTCCTCTTCCCAGGCACAATGAGACCTTGCAGGTCTCCTTCGGTCCCCAAAAACCTCTGCCTCCCATCCTGCTCTCTCTGTGCCTCCTTCCTCCCTCCCACAAGCTCCAGACAGAGCTGTCCTTGTGCTGCAATGGCTGTGGAAGGGACAGTCCCCTCTGTGTGCCCCACAAAAGCTGCCTCCACCATCCCATACCTCTCCCCTTGTCCTAAAGGAAAATCCAACCTCCCCTGCCCCCAAATCATGAGCTGAGGGGAGAGGCTGATCAGGGGGATGCTTCCCATGTCGTGCCCCTGATTTAAGGAGCTCCCAGGCTATAAATTCCCCAGGGATAAATCTGAAATGAGAGGCCAGGTAGCTGGCTGCTCCTGATAAGGCTGGAGCAGGGATGAGCCACAATCAGTGCCTGCAGTGGGAATGCTGCTGGGATTAACCCCACAGGATGCAAAGCTCAGGCCCTCTACCCCACCCCCCCATCAGGTGGATGCCGTGGCCGAGCTAATAAATGTGCTCAGGTAATTAGAGGGGGATGTTCCCACTGGCAGCAGGTTCTGGGAAGGGGGACAAGGGTGTCTCTTGTCACACTGAGGAAACAAAACACAGGGAAACCCCAAGGGAGGCTGTGCCTTTTCACCCTGGAGCAGCTGTGGGGACAAAAACCCTCAGCTGTGACCCTGGTGGGGGCTGAGAAATCCTTCCCTTTGACACAGCCCGGCCTTGAGCCTGGGAAGGCAGGAGAGGGAGACAGTGGAGAGGCCGAAGAGCAGAGAGCAGAGTGGAGAGCAGATCCCTCTTCTGGTGGAGGGAATCCTTTCCCTCGGCTCGGCTCTGAGATGCCATTAAGGCAGGAACTAAAGCAGGTGCTGAAGCAGGTACTTGCCTTCCCGAGACAAAGGTATGTGATGATGGGCTGAAGCAGCTCCTGCAGTTCCTGCTGCCCAGATCCCACTCCAGCACAGGGCAGGGATAAGCACAAAGGGACCAGTGGGTTCTTTGCCCCAGGACTGGCATTCCCCTGCAGGGACACAGGTGTGACACCCAGAGCAAGGAGCCAAAGCAGTGCCAGGCAGCTCAGGGCACCCCTTTTCAGTGCTGGCTCCATTCAGGCGCTGTGAAAGCACAGGAACATCCTGCTCAGTCACAGCCTGTGTGTGTTTTTCCTTCTAAAGAGAAGGCGAGGCAGGGAGAGCAAAGAGCAGGAGAAGAACAGGATGGGAAGGATGTTAACTGGGAGGCCTCGCTAATGTGTGTTGCTCTGATCTGCTGTTTGTCATCCTCCCCTTTCTCTCTGCCTGACCCTTCACTCCGGAGGATTGTTCTCCTCCGTGTTGTTTGCCAAGGTGATGTGCCAGCTGTTTTGCAAAGGCCCTGGCGCCGGAGACAAGGATATGTGAATGGAGGGAGGCTCAGTGCTGTGCTCCCCACTGTGGTGCTTCCCCTGCTCCCAGGTCTTTTACTGCCTTGAGGTGAGTAGAGCTGAGCATCCTCCTCCTCCTCCCTGCTCCCTGGGCCAGCACCTCTCATCGCTGGCACTTGTAGGGTCCTGACCCCAAACCAGGGACAGAGAGAGGGGTGAGAGGCTCCAGCACCCCACAGAGGGCTGGGAGGAGGGAGATCCTGCCGTGTGGACCTTGCCCAGGGAGCAGCAGCGGGGTCAGGGTGGTGTGACCCCCATTCCCAGCCCTGGTGGGGGGCAGAGGGGTTGGGTGCCAGGAAGGATGAGCAGGGTGCTGCTGCCGGGCTGTCTGTGGAGCCTCACAGGGGGATGTCTAATTCCCTGTGTGTGTGTGTGCCCATGTGCTGTGCAGCTCCTCCTGCAGACCTCGGCAGTGGGGAGCACGGGGCAGCTGGTAGGACCCCCGTTTGGGTGGGCTTTGCTGGCTCCCTGCCCCTGGCAGCTAGTGGCTTTTCACCCAGGCATCTTGTCCCTGTGCCCCTGCAGCCCCACGGGTCCCCTTTTCCCATCCCATGGTCATCCCCCATCCAGAGACCCTCTCCTATCCCCAGAGCATCCCCCTCTCCCATCTCAAGGTCATGTCCCATCCAGGGACCCTCTCCCATGCCCAGAACATCCCCTTTTCCCATTCCCATGGTCGTCCCCCATCCAGGGACCCTCTCCTGTCCCCAGAACATCCCCTTTTCCCATTCCCATGGTCGCCCCCCATCCAGAGACCCTCTCCCATGCCCAGAACATCCCC
>VWZG01011607.1:47136-63856 GCA_013396735.1 Grallaria varia
CCCCTCTCCCCCCGTCACGGTGCCTCTCAGGGCAGAGAAGAGCCCGGCCCTGCCGGACGATGTCAACGACAGCAACACCATCTACGACACGAGCATCATCACCACCTGCACCTCCGTCCAGGTAGGGCCCAGCCCAGTCGCTGCTGCAAACTGGGAGCACTGGGCTGGGTGCTCGCTGGGGCCGTCAGGAGATTGGCTGCGTCCCAAAAGGTCCTGCTCGGGGTTGTCCTGGTCTGGGTGTGGTGCTGGCATCCAGCTGTTGGCATCCAAGTGTTGGCATCCAGCTGTTGGCATCCAGGTGTTGGCATCCAGCTGTTGGCAGGATCCCAGTGCCTCTGGATTCAGGGGTCTGGAATGGGGAAGGGAGGGATCCATGCCTTGCCCACCTCCTGCCCTCACCTGCCTGCCCAGGTGGGCTGGTGGAGCTGCCCTGAGCCCCCCCTTCCCCTCCTTTGGGCTGGAAGCAGCTGGAATTCCATGTGATTTTGGGAGACGTGGATAAGAACCGTGTTTCCACGTATTGGGCTGGGCTTGTGGGTTCACTCTTTGCTCCTTGGGTGGGACAGGAGTGGGAGAGGAGCGGGATGGGTGTCCTGCAGTGCAGGCAGGATCCTCAGCAGGAGGATTTGCAGCTGGAACACCAAGGGAGTGCTGCTGGAGACCCCGAGCCACCTGCAGGGGTGGGATGAGTCCCTTTGTCCTTCTTCCCAAAGCTCTTTGTGCTTCCCCACCCAGCCGTGTGCTCCGAGCCCTGATTTCCACAGGGAAATTCGGGATCCCGGACCTCGGTTCACATTCCTGCCCCAAACCTTCCCGCTTTCTCCTCCCCAGGAACAAGGACTGAAGCCAAACAAGTCCAAAGAGCAGAGCCTGTGCTACTCAGAGGTGGGTTTGGGGGGCAGGGAGGGGGATCCCAGGGCTGGGAGCCCTTTCCCGATGCAAACAGCTGGGGAAGGACACGCCAGGAGCACTGAGTGCAACGAGGGAAGGGCCAAACCACGTGGGTGCTTTTTACCCCCCCGAAAAACCTGCCCTTCTTCTCCCCCAGACCCAGCTGACCACGGCCGTGATGCCAGACCAGAAGAGCTTCGTGGACCAGAAGGCAGGAGGTGCCCGACACCGGGCGGGCCAGATCCTGCTCCTCGTGCCCATCCTGCTGCTGGGGCCGGCTTTGTAGAGGGGCGCCAAGGCGGCGGCCGGCGGCACGCGCCCACCAGTGCCCACCAGTGCCCGCCGGCACCTCAGCCCACGCTCCCGCTGCAGCCACAGGGGACGGGACAAGGCGCTGGTGCCGGAGACTGAAACGCTCCCAAGACAAGGGGAATGCCGAGGGGCGGCAGGAGGACCCTCACCACACTGGGAAACTTTGGTGGTTTTCTTCCTGGTTTTGGGTTGGTTTTTTTGGGGTTTTTTCTCCTCCCAGTTTGTTTTTTTTTTAATTTCTTTTCTTTTGGTGTTTTCCAATGGGTTGGTTTTCTAAGGCAGGACCCTCCTCCATCCAGGTGCCCCAAAACAGGGGGGCCGGAGCTGCCAGCGGCGCTGGGGAGGGGGAATAAACGGAGCAGAGCTTTGGGAAAGGTGATTTTCAGGAATATTCGCAGGATCCGCCAGCCTGGGGTGGCCACGGGGACAAGGATTCCACCCGGGAGCATCCCAGAGGGTGGATGTGCCATTGGGAGCCTCCTGTGCACCTCGGAGGGGACTCGCTCGAGCTCTTGACGTTGTTCTTGGGGGTCTGGTTGGGTTTTTCTTCCCCGAGAGTTTTCAAATGGAAGAGAAAAGAAACTCGTGTTGAACCGTGTGAGGTTGTCCTGATGTTTTCAATCTGTCACTTGGAGGGGGGCATCTTTATTTTTCTTTTTTTCTTTTCTTTTTTTTTAATTCGGGTTGTGATGGGATTTGACCCATCAGGGGTCAAAATCCTCTCCATGTTCCTCTCCATTTTCTTTTCTATATACATATATAGTGTATGTATATACCACTCACCTATACCTACATATATGTATGTATATACATAACCATATACACCGTGTGGCTTTTTTAATTTCATTTTCCTCTTTCTTTTTGAAAAGGGAAAAAAAAAAAGACAAAAAACAAGCTCCAGTGGCAACAGCAACTTCAAAATGTATTATTGTAAAGTTTATTTTTTTTAATGATGTCTATAATGGATTAAAAGAAAACAAAACAAAGAAAAAAAATAAACCAAGCCCAACAAACCAAGGAATGAAACAGCCCCAGAAGCCGAGAGATCCGATGGAATCTGAGTGTCTGGCCAAGCATCCCCAGCTTGGGGGGTCACGGGGGCCCTTTGGCTGCAGAAACGCAGAGAGTCGGGTCAGTTGGAATATTTTACGATGCTCCACAACAATTCCCTGCCTGTTTTGCTCCGGGATACAATCAAACAAGGAAACATTTCAAAGGAGCTGGCGCGTTTTCCCCGTGTGGCAGGTTTTTTGTTGTTGTTTTGGGGTGGGTTTTTTTTTTTAATGTGCAATAATTTGGGGTTTGAAATACCATCCCCTTGCCTTAATGTTGGGGTTTTTTTTTGGTTTTTTGTTCTTTGGTTTTTTTGGTTTTTTTTGTTTTTTCCTCCCTGAGACAACCTGTTTGGGTTGAAAAGCAAAGTGAAACGTTGAGATTTGGGTCACACAAACAGCAAGTGGCTTTGGTGGTGTTTTTTTTTTATTTTTTATTGGGTTTTTTCACACTTTGCTGCTCCTGTCAGGGAGTGGAAACTCAGCCTCAGTCCAGCTGTGCCTGTGGAAAAGGGGGTGTTGGGCACCTCGGGTTGCCAAAATCATGGAATCCTGGAATGGTTTGGGTTGAAGGGACCTTAAAATCATCCTGTGCCACCCCCTGCCATGGGCAGGGACAACTTCCATGGGACCAGGTGACTCCAATCCCCGCCTTGGGCACTTCCAGAGATGTTGAAAATCCGAGTGAAGGGACCAGCTGGGCTGTTTGCAGAGAGCTGGCGCTGGTGGGGAAGAGAATTATGGAGGAATATTCCCTTTTCCAGCACGGAAAAACCAAACGGGGATGACGAGGGAGTTGGCACAGGGAAAATAAAAACTGCTCTTTGCCTCCTCCAGGGGCTGGGAAGTGGCAGCCCCACCCCAGGGATGGGCGTGTGGGACACTTTGGCACCCAAAAAATCATCCAGGCATGGAGGGAGATGTTTGGGGACCTCCACAGCCAAATTTGGGGTCCCTCGGGGTGGGGTGAGCCCCGACCTCGGCGCTCCCACCCATCCAGGGATTGAAGTTTGGGCCCTGAGCACCAGCACCCTGTTTCCTTGGGAAAGGGACGTAAAAACACAGCATGGCTGCTTCTTCTGGGTGGTGGTTGGATGTCCCTCTTCCTTGAGAAATCTGGGAATGCTGCAGGCATTCCTGGCAGGAGTATGAACCGGGAGTTTCCTAGGAAAGGTCATGGAGAAACGACTCCATCCAGCAGCTGATGACCACGAGGTCCCTGCATTCCCTGCTCCAGAGTTGTCCATCCTGCTCCTGGGAGCTCTCCTGGTTTTCCAGCCTAAGGAGGCATCAGCAGGAAGCACAAAAGCTTTGGATGAACCCGAGTGAAGAGTTTCCCCCTCGCTGCCGTGGGTGCTTCGGCAGCGCCGTGCCCGTGTGGCCGAAGGCAGGACAACACCCGGGAGCTGCTGGATGCAGCAGGGATGAGGATGCGCCATGGCCGGAGCAGCCTGGATCCAGCTGTGCCTCCCAGGCACGGGGATGGAGCACGATCTGCTGGATGTGTTCGGGATGTTCTCCGTGACGAGAGGGACACCTTCATCCAGCTGGGATGGCAAAGCTCTCCCAGGTGAAATGCTGATCCCGGCACTGGGATGCCAAAATCCCGACGAGTTGTCCTCCCAAGTCCTGCAAAGTCCTTCTCTGGGAGCACAAAGCCCCTCCTGGAAGGAGGACGAGGGGATGAGACGCTCTGGGCTCACGAGGAGGCTGCAGGAGCCGTCGTGGAGGGACGTCAATGCAGCGTGGAAAAGGCAGAGCTGGGGGATGTGCACAAGGATTCCGATTGCCCGGAGATCATTCCTGGGAATGATCCTCTTAGAGGAGCAGCAAAGGTCTGCCAGTCTCCAGGCCCTCTCAGCCAGAGCCAAGCCTCAGCTCCGCTGGATTTTGGGACATTTGGGGACCTCGTGCGGGTTGTCCTGGGGCTGGATTGCAAAGGGCAGCGTGGATGGTCCTGCTCCAAAGCTCAGCATCCCTTCTCCGAGGCTGCAGCCCGGAGGAACAGGAGCCACCCCACCAAACCCACCTGGAGACACAGCCCCGGGGAGCACCTGATGGCTTCCCGACGTCCCAGCTGAGTGTGGGATCCAGCAATTCCAGGACTTGCCCCTCCCAGGGGATGGAATACACGTGGGACCAGGCCTGCTCCAGACAGATTTTTTCCTCCTCTTCCCTCTCTTTTTCCCCCTTTGTCCACGAGTTGTTTCAAAGAGCTCTTCCCAACTCCTGGGGAATAAATGCCCCGAGCCACGCAGTGGGTGGGCACTGCCCCTTCCCTGCCCCATCCTGCCGTGTGCCCCTCCGCTCTCCATGCTTCTCCCTTCACTCCAAGGCACCTACAGAAGGCAAAATCCCGCAGGGATTAAGGGCAGTTCCTCCTCTGAGGGCAGTTTTTCTGGAGTGCTGGTTTGGGGTTTGGTCACCCACGGCACGACCCGCCTGGATCTTGGTCCATCTCCCCACCAGAGCAGCCGGTTGGAGAGACTTCATCAGCACGGGAGGTGATTAAAAGCAGACGGGCTGGCACCTTTGCCCTCTGTAATTCATTTGGTGGTGTCCTTCAGGCTCTAATAAGCCCCTGGGCCAGCGTGGTGTCACCTTCCTCCTCCCTCTTCCTAATCCTCCATGAAATCAGCTCTCACCTCGGGGCACTCCTGACACCTCCAGGTTTTCCGTGAGCAGGTTCTTTTGCCTCATTAACTTTCCCAAGCTGTTTCACTTCACAAGAAATACCTTTTTTTTTTCTTTTTTTTTTTTTCCCTCTCCATTGTGCCGTGTTTAATTTTAAAGGCATAAAAATAACCTGGCGATGAGCGGAGCTGCGGGTCAGGGATGGGCACGGAACCGGGATGATGCTCTTGATCCTTGAGCCCAGAAGTTCTCTTGATGCTGTTCCAGCAAGGAAAGGAAGTTAAAAAAAAAGAAGAGGATGAAGGGAAGTGGTCACCTTTGTTAAATAAGAACAATTCCAGTGAGAACAAACATCTCCTCAAATCACCCAGGGTTGTTATCTGGGATAATCTCTGCAGAGGCAGAAGCTCTGGAGCTTTTCCGAGGTCTCTGACAAGGAGAAGAAACCAAAATTGATTAATTTTCTTATCTTTGATAGAGTAAGTGAAGCTCTGGAGACTCTCGCAGGTCCTGGGGCCTTGGATGACCTCGTGAGATTTGAAGGACTGGGGGAGTGTGGCAGGAAAAAAAGGAATTTCTGCCGGAGAGGTGCTTTGGGAGGGGAGGGTTGGGGACACCAGGGAGGCAAAAGGGAGCTTGGGGTTGGATTTGGGTTTTCCTGGAGCAGCTGCAGCCACTGGCTCTGGAATGAGGAGGGGCTGGTGGGTGACCAAGGAGCCCCCACAGCTCACTGAGCTCATGGAGCTGCTTCACATAAACAGAAAAATGGGATTTTCCACCAGCACGACTGAGCCCTCCCACCTCCCTAACCCAAAAAAAGAAGAGACTTTATTTCAGTGATCTCCCTGATTAAGGGGGTAATTAAGGAAGGGGCTGACGAGCCATGCTGTGGGGCTCGGCCCCAGTGGTCCCATCTGCAGCGATCCCAGTGGGAAGCTGGGCTGGAGGACGGGGCTTCCCTCAATTCCCACCCGGATGGCCCCTTTCCAACAGCAATTAGCAGCCTCCAGGGGCCTCCGTGTCCTGCTACTCTTCCCTAATACAATTAGCGCAGTAAATGAACGAGGAATTAAATCAAGGAGGGAGGGAGGGGGGAGACCCCAGCTGTGGCACTGCCAGGGGTCACCACTGTGGCTCCCTGGAGGGAGGAGGGAGGGAGGGAAGGAGGGAACCATCCCGACCCTCTCGAGGCATTTCTGCTCATCCCAACCTTTTTTTGGGAAGGGATGTCAGCAGGGATGGGGAGGAGACTCCAGGCTCCAGCGTGGAGAGGTGCCCATTGCAGCCCCGGGGTGTAATTCCTGCTCCTCCAGAGATCCCAGAGCTGCTCCCGGAGCCTCCGTTGGGCCCAAACACACGCCCAGAAATCCAGTCCACAAATCCCCAGCTCTGGGAGTGGGTCTTGCTCCTGGAATTGTGTCATCCCTCCAGGAATGGTGACTCCCCCATGGCACCCTGTGCCGACAATTTGGGCTCATTGGCCATCCCTTCTCTGCTCGGGTGCCTGAAAAACTCCCCTCCAACCAAAAACCAACTCCTGGCACTTCCTCCAACACATTCCAAGCACGTTAATTACAGGAGAGAAAAATGCCTGCGCTCCCAGTTCCTGCGTGGTGGTGAAAAATGACAGAGTGTAAAACACGTCTGCAAGATAATTAACTTCATAGATAATTTCTGCTTCATTTTGACTCAATTACTTTCTTGATATGAGAAAGTGCTGAAAACACTATTTTTTTTTTCTCGGTGTTGCATAAAACAATAATTGAAGAAAACCACTAAAACTCTCCCAGGGAGAGCCTCTCCTTCCATAGATAAAGGAGCCAGGGAATAAATTATATTTAATTCTTGTTCTGGAGTTACAGGGTATTGAACTCCTGTACGCGGCGTCTTCGTTTTGGGGGAGGAAAAATAACATTCTGTGTTTTTTAGCAAAGCCAGAATGGGAATGTCACGGGCCTTGCCTGGAGGCAACACTGCCCTGGCAAAGCAGGGTTTGCTCCGAGGAGGAGCACTGCTGCGAAATGCAGTTTTTGCTGGATCATTTGTAACTTTGGAAGAGTTTAAATGAAGATTTTGGAAGCTGGGAGCGTCTCTGGCTGCCCCCGTGTTCACCCCACGCTGGCACCCAGCGCCCAACACATCCTCCTGCCACCCTTCATTGACGTTGCTGCAAATAATCTCATTCCAACCAATGAATCCATTAGGATTTCCCCCTGTTTACAGAGTGGGATCTCCCTTTCCCAGCTATTCCCAGCCAGCAGCAATTCCCATGGAAAAAGCAATTTAACCTACTTGGAGACCAAAGCATCTCACTTAACTTTCCAAGCTCTTTTGCTCCTGGCCATCCAAGGGCTCCGTGTCCCCAGACACACGGGAGCAGCGAGGGACACTCGGGGCAGGGTTGGGGGCAGAGGGGATGGCAAGATTGGCTCGTTAATGAGTTCACCTTCAGCATTTTGGCTCGATGGGGGGGTTTTTATTTCTCTTCCCTGGGTCACTCGGGGCTGTAAATCGAGCTACGGGCTCTGGTCCAGGGGGCTTTTTGTACTCGGGTGTTTCGAAGCAGTGAAAAAGTCCCTGTGCTCCTTGCAGGAAATGCCAACCAGTGGGAGCACTAAGGAAAAAAAATAGAAGAAAAAGTGTTTCAGAGAGATTTTTTTAAAAATAGCTGCTGTTTGTGCCAGAAATATGAGTGTACGTAACCGAGGGAGCCTCAAACCTGGGGGGGGGGGGGGGGGTAGGCAAGCACTTTCTAGAAAACTGGATTAATTGGGTTCTGTGAAGGGCTGATAGTCACTGGAGGGGGTGCTCTTGGTGCTCTGGGGTCCCTGTTGGGGTCCCTGCCCCGTCCCTGGAAGTGTCCAAGGCCAGGTTGGAGCAACCTGGGCTAGTGGGAGGTGTCCCTGCCCATGGCAGGGGGCGGAATGGGATGGGATTTAAGGTCCCATCCAACCCAAACCATTCCAGCATTCCATGATCTCCTTCGCTCCCAAGATCAATAACTTGGCAGGACATGCCAAACATTCTGCTGGGGAAAAGAAGATTTAAATCCCAGTAAATCTGCCCTTCTGGTGCCTGTTTGAAAGAACAAACCCCTTGTCTTCCAGGAAAAATCACAGTCACCAAAGCCCTTTTATTTAACCTTTGGCCTCGGGAAGAAATACATGAACATGAGGAAAAGCTCCTGGGCTTTACACAGGGTTATATAAAGCAAATTATGGGATGTGCTTGTGATAATTCCCTCACAGCTGTGATATCCAGTGTGTCACCCCGGGGTGGGAAGGGGGACAACCACAGGCTTTTCCAGTACAGGAGTTCAAAGAATCGTGGAAAGGTTTGAGCTGGAAGGGACCTCAAAGCCCATCCAGTCCCCCCCTTCTGCCACGGGCAGGGACACCTTCCACGGGACCAGGTTGCTCCGAGCCCCGTCCAACCTGCCCTTCAATTCATTGAGGTGTGTTTGAAAGGGCTGGGAAATTGGGGAAAACCCAAAAAGCCTCAGCAGTGAGTGGCTGGGAGGGCAAGGCACGTGTGGGGCGATGCCCTTCCCCCTGCTGCTCCCTCCTGCCCATCCGTGCCCTCCTGAATTATTCCTGGCTCCTGCTCCGGCGCTGCATCTTTGCATCCGTTAATTAGACTCAGTGGGTAAAATAAAACCCGGCGCAGGCTCTGCTAATTCCCAGTCTGTGTATTCATTACAGGAGCGGCAGCAACTGGGAATGTCAAGGAGGATTAAGGAGGGAGCTGTGAAGTCACAAGTGGCTCCAGCAGGGATTGCAACCCCTCCTTGCGTGCGCAGGGAAGCTGATGGATCCTCCCGGGGCCAAAACCATCTGTCCCAAAGAGCATCATCCATGTTGCCCATCTCCTTGAGAGGGCATGGATTGCTTCCCAGTGCTCCTAAGAAGGGAAACCCCCCTCCAGGCTGGCAGTGAACTGGTTAAGGCGTCCTGGTCAACAGCCCTGTTTTTCCCTGGGTGCTGATAAATGGGGCTGGAGGATCATTCCCATTCCCAGACCTCAAGGCATAAAGGCAGCATTTTCCAGAGCATTGTCCAGCCCTCCCTGGGACGAGGGGGCTGCTCCTTGAGGGGCCACGGGAGGAACAAGGGCCCTGCTGTTTCTGTGGGCTCTGCGGCCCCAGGGTCCTCTGGGTGACCTCGCATGGTCATTTTGGGAGAGAATCAAGACTGGGGGAAACAAGACTTGGAGAAAATCAAGACTGGGGGAGACAAGCCTTGGAATTTCCATGGCAGACCTGCCTCCCGACGCTTCGCTGTGCCCGGGTGATGCCAGGGATCACCCAGAGGGTCACGTCCCATCAAACCGGGGTCACGTCCCACCAAATCCAGGTCACGTCCCACCAAACCCAGCCGGGTCATGTCCCACCAAACCCAGTCGGGTCACGTCCCACCAAACCCAGGTCACATCCCACCAAACCCAGCCGGGTCACATCCCACCAAACTTGGGTCACGTCCCACCAAACCCAGCCNGTCCCACCAAACCCAGCCGGGTCACGTCCCACCAAACCCAGGTCAGGTCCCACCAAACCCGGGTCATGGCCCACCAAACCCAGCCGGGTCACGTCCCACCAAACCTGGATCATGTCCCACCAAATCCGGGTCATGTCCCAACAAACCCAGGTCACGTCCCACCAAACCCAGCCGTGTGTTTTGGGAAGCGCATCCCGCGCTCATCCCGCCGGGATGGGTGTGTTGATGGGGAGCAGAGCCCCAGCCCAGGCTCCTCCGTGGTGCTGGCACTGCCGAGGTGCCGTGGGGTCCCCGGGGGCAGCGTTTGGCCGCCGCTGGCTAATTAAGTGCCGAACATGACGCTCGTTTTAATTCCGTGCCTCGCGAGCCGTGTTGTTGCTGCCCACACGCACCAGTTGCCATAACAACTTTAATTTGTTTTGTAGCCTCCGCTCGGGTGGATTCGGGGATTTTTTTTTTTTGCTGTTTGTTTGTTAATTTCCTTTCTCTCCCCCTGTTCCGCCCCATTCCCTCTTTCCTGACTTTGTTTCCCAGCTGTTCTCGCTCCCCCTTTTGTTTCCTGGCATTTGTAAGAAGCAAAAAGTCATTGCGTGGGTCCTCGACCTCTCACTGGGCGCCCACAGCCTCTGATTTATGAGCATTTATCCCAAGTAATCCCAGTGCAATAGCAGGAGTGAAGTCATTGTCTTCCCAAATCACCATCCCACTCCTGAAACACGGAGAGATCCACGTCTTCCCTTTCCCACCACCCCATCCTGCGTGGAAAACCAGGAATAAACCTCTGGGAAAGCAAGGCTGTGGTGTCAGCACCTCGGAGGGATTCCTTGGATCGTTTTAAAGGGATTGTCCATCTGATCGACTGTTTAGAGAGAGAAGTAAAGGAAAAGCACAGGAGGGAGACTTTGGCCTCTCCTTGGAAAGGTGTCCCCAGTTTTCAGCAGGGCTGTGGGGACTCCCCAGCATCCCAAGGGATCTCTGTACCATGGGGGGCTGGAATTGAGGGGCTCTGGGGGGATCTTGATGGCTCCAGGAAGATGCTGAGATGGATCAGTTGGAGGAGAAGTCATGGGATCAGGGTATTACAAAGGCAGGGAGTGACAGGACAAGGGGAACGGCTGTAAGTTGAAAGAGAGCAGGGTTAGATGGGATATGGAGAAGAAATTCCTCCCTGTGGGGTTGGGGAGGCCCTGGAATGGATTTCCCAGAGAAGCTGTGGCTGCTCCATCCCTGGAAGTGTCCAAGGCCAGGTTGGAGCAACCCAGGACAGTGGAAGGTGTCCCTGCCCATGGCACAGGGGGTGGAATTAGATGGAATTAAGGTCCCTTCCAGCCCAAACCATTCTATGATTCTGTGATTCTATGATTTAATCCTTTTCCCTTCCTTAAGCTTCTGCCTCCAAGGTCAGCCCCTGCCCTGCTCCTGCCACATCCCATCCAAATCCCAGCCGGAGAGCGTGACACGGAGCCCAGCCTGGGGGGGACTTGGGCTGTGTTTCCGCTGAGCTCCAAGTTCCTCGGGAGGCACGGGAGGCCTGCGACTCGTTATCCTTCCATCCCAGCAAAACCATGGAAAAAAAGCCCAATCCTGGCCAAACGGGGTGAAAAGCAGCAGGAAAAGGCCGAGCAGAGCCTGTGCAGGGCTCGGCAGCGGCAGCGGATGCGCCGGGGGTGTGCGGGGGCTGGGAAAGGGATGACCTGGAGGAAGAAGAGCTCAGGGGGAGGAAGGTCGAGCCTTCAGCCAGCACGACCCAGGGCCCGGGCTGTCACACTGAATTCCAGCAGCTGCAGCTGGATCTGTGGCTCCTGGCTCCCCCTCCTCATCCTCATCCTCATCCTCATCCTCTCCCCCTCCTCAGTGGCAGTGGGATGCAGAGCAGTGGGATGCAGAGCAGTGGGATGCAGTGGGATGGGATGCAGAGCAGAGGGATGCAGAGCAGAGGGATGCAGAGCAGTGGGATGCAGAGCAGAGGGATGCAGTGGCAGTGGGATGCAGAGCAGAGGGATGCAGAGCAGTGGGATGCAGTGGCAGTGGGATGCAGAGCAGAGGGATGCAGAGCAGAGGGATGCAGTGGCAGTGGGATGCAGTGGCAGTGGGATGCAGTGGCAGAGGGATGCAGAGCAGTGGGATGCAGAGCAGAGGGATGCAGAGCAGAGGGATGCAGAGCAGTGGGATGCAGAGCAGAGGGATGCAGTGGCAGTGGGATGCAGAGCAGTGGGATGCAGTGATAACACTCTCGGTGACTGTGGTTTTATGGCTTCCCATAAACAGTCCCCTCCGTCTCTCTCCATTTTTAATTACGTGGAAAATAACCCCATTCAATTTACAGCTCATTTGAAGCCGTGAGCAAGGGCCCATAAATATTTAATGTGCTTGGAAGTGGCACCAACTGTCCGGGGCTTTTTGCTTTTCCTGGAGTTGCCTTTATTTTAGCACGTTTATTCCCCCACATCTGCAATTTTCTGCTCTCTCCACCCATAAAATCCAGTGGTAAAAGACAGACAGCTGCTGGCAAAGGGTTCAGTCCCCAGATTTTCTTGGGAGTGATGGACTGGAACCAGCATTTAGGGCAGCTTCTCCTATAATTAGGGCAATTAGGGCAGATTCCTGAGGATCCCAGGACCTTCCTTGCCTTATCCTGGGAGAAGCTGAGTTAGGATCCAATTCCCAGCACAAGTTCCCAGCCTGGACTACGGGAGGTTTTGCTACAAAAAAAAAAAAATAAAGTGTTTTCACACCAGGATTTCTGCCCCTAAATTGTGGCTGAGCCTGGGAGGGGGTGTCTGGAGCAGAATTGAGCCTGAAATTCTGCCCTGCTCTACTTAGAGAGTTAAAAAAAAAAGGATTAATGGATATTGCAGGGAGGAGGAATAACTGGGAATTGCTGTCAGGGCTGTGATTTCAGTGAGGAGCTCGCAGCAGGAGCAAAGGAAAACTCCCTTTTTCTGAACTCCTGACAGTTGCCCCGAATCCCAAACATTAAACAAACGACTTTGACTCCCAGATTTTCCTGGGTTTACCCAGGACATACTTTTGTGTGTATTAATCACTGCAACATGGATTTTATTGTAACATAATAGATATATTTACTGCACGAGGAGTGACAGCATTTATTAATTATGCACCAGCAGGCCCAGCAAACGGATTTGTTTGCTTTGATGTCTAATGCTGCAGCCTTTTTTTTTCCCTGCTTGTTAAACTTAATCAAAAGCAATCAAATACGCTCCCATAAATTAGAGCAAATTAATTTCAAACAAAAGGGGAAAGTATTAGGTAGCACAAATGGAAAGGAAATTAAAAAGAATCAGCGAGATAGGAGTCAGGGTAATTTAAATATTGGGTTTGGCTACTGTTTTTCATTTTGGGTGGACGGGGCAGGAATGGGAAAGGTTTAAGTGCTGTGTTTGGTTGCTGGTTTTAATTTTGGGTGGATGGAGCAGGACTAGGAAAGGATCAGGACTAGGAAAGGTACAGGAATGGGAAAGGAGCAGAACTGGGGCTTGAGTGGCTCAGCATCACCAAGGGCGCTGAATTTCCATGAGGAGCCTTGTTGGCACAGCCAAGAAAGCATCAGCATCCATCCCAGCTGGGCACAGCCTGGGAACTGGAGTGGTTTATTGGCTCCCAGGGTGTGCAGGGTTTGGGCTGTGACCCCGTCCCTGCACCATCCTGGCTGCAGCCACATCCCTGTGACGTCCCCCCTCCCTCGGTCTCCCTGGGTACGACCCAAACCCCCTCTCTCCTCTCCTTGAATGTTCAGTCCAGCCTCAATTAAAGGTGGTTAATCCATCCTGGCCCACTGGTGCTGCTGCTAAAGGACATTCCCAGTTCCCACCCCGGCTCTATTTACATAATGCTATTGACATTTTGAGGGGGATATTATGTATGCTGCTTTAATTCACTGTTAAATTAAATTATGGCTGTTTGGGACGCAGTAATTTCTTTTGTTCTAGGAACAGATTGTTTTATATATCTGCCCATATTACCAAGTTATTAATTTAATGATGCCATAATAGCAGCTCATTCCTTTGGGTAATATAAAGGGAAAAGTGGGCTCCGTGCACAGCTTAGGCTGGTTTGCTGGTCCCTACACGGATTGCAGGGGGTTAGGAATAAAGGTGCTGGGTTTGGTGGTGTTTAGGAGCAGGACAAGGGGTCCAGCTCGGTCTCCCACCCCTCATCCAGCACTCCCAGGGATGCAGGATGTGGGTCAGAGCCCTCCCTCTCCGGGTGTCCCCTCTGGGGACGGAGCACGAGCGTGTTGTGTCCCTCCTCTGCGCACCCAGGGTCAGGTTTTTCCATGTGCTCAGCTCCCAGACGTGTGCTCCGAGCCGGGCTCTGTTTTCCAGCTGCCTGGAAAGCCACGTGCCCGGATGGATGGATGCACTTGGAACAGCCCCTTGGCTCCGAACTGCAGCTTATCCAGATGCTGCTGGAATTAACCTCACCCTGGAAGCGTGAGTGGAGTTTGCTGGGATTTTGGTGTTGGATGGGGAGGGGAGGGAAGTGCACACCTCATCCCCATCCCTGTCCCCATCCCTGTCCCCATCCCTGTCCCTCTCTGGTCCTCCTGGTCCCCACGGCCACCACAGCCCCCAGCAATTCCAGGATTCCCCCCAAGCGTGGCTGCATTCCTGCTTTTCCAAAGTTTTCATGACTCTTCTTCATTGCTAACAAGTCTGACCAGCTTTGCAAGGGGCAGAGCTGATTCCAAGTCCATCCCAGTGTCCCTGGCAGTCCCCAGGACTGGCACCAAACCGGGTGACATTTCCATGTCTGAGCTCCCAGGTGACTCCACAGGTTCCTGTTTATATATTTGTATATTTCTATATTTATATCTATGTCTCCTTTCATCCTCCCTGGCACCACCTGCTGTGGCGTGGGGGAAAATCTGGGAAATTTTGTCCACCTACGTGCTCGGAAATCAAGGAATGGGAGCAGAAGCAGCACCTGTGAGTTGTTCTTTAAAGATGGGACTTTGCTAAGGGACGTGACGTGGGGCCGGGGATGGAGCTGTGGCTGCCTGGTGACATGTGTGGATGGCAACAGCTCCGGAAGAATCCTGGATTCCTGGAAGGGTTTGGGTTGGAAGGGACCTTAAGGATCACCTGGTTCCATGGGCAGGGACACCTTCCGCTAGCCCAGGTTGCTCCAACCTGGCCTTGGACACTTCCAGGGATGCAGGGGCAGCCACAGCTTCTCTGGGAATTCCATCCCAGCCCTTCCCCACCTTCACAGGGCAGCTGGGATTCAGGATGGGAAGGGTTAAGGAAGTCTCTGCCCCTGCCTGGGGCCTTCTCAATGTGCCACAAGGAAAACCATTGGCAGAGTAGCACTGGGAATCCTGGAGACCAATCCAGCCCCAAGAGGGGTCTGGAGTCACCCACTGGCATCACATGGCAGGAGAGGCAGTGCTGCCAGTGCTGCTGCCACCCTGAGTACCATGATAGGGATGCGTTCCACTTTCAGGGGTGGATTTTAGGTTTTTAGGACCCTTGTCTGAACTTTGGAGGGGCAAACTGTGTTGGGTGCTGTGTTGGAGTTCAGCCTCAGGAAGGACCATGAATGAAGCTGAGAATAACCTGCTTCGGCTGCTTTATGTGTCCGACACGTTCCTATTTCCCTGATTCCCTCTGCCTGGCAAGCAGAGGTGGGTGCTGGCTGGTCCCTACCTGGATTTGATGCCATTAAAAACTCTGGAATTCATAATTTTTGCTCCGATGGTGTATCAGCCTTGCTGTTAAAGCCTGTGCCTTGTTTTCCAGTGGGAAGCTCGAGCCAGACATGATCAACTCCTGCCTCTTGTTATGTCTTTCTTCACTAGATTAAAGACCCTTTAATAGGCTGTATTTTCTCCCAGGAAAGTACTTACTCCTGGCAATCAAGTCACCCCTGTTGTCCTTTTGATAAACGGAGCAGCCTGAGCTCTTTAAGCTCTTTCCTCGGCAGAATTTTTACCAGGAATTGTGACTTGCTTGTGTGTTTTTTTCCCCCGAATCCCTTCAGGCTTCCCTGTTCTCCCTGAGGGTGGCTTTTGCATGGAAATACCCATCCGTGGGGCACTCTGGTGTGATGCTGACCAAGGTGGGGCGTGCAGGGGGTTGGTGTCACCCCAGTGTGTCCCCTCCAGCTCCCTGGAATGCCCCCGTGATCCCCTGTAGGAATATCAGAGGAAGGGATGGAGCTGGAAAACGCTGTCAGTGAGCAACAGGGAGATGAACTGATGCCCCTTGGGCTGTAAAGGTGGTTTTATGTCGGTGTCTCTCCCGCTCCTGCCTGGCACCATCGGTCTCCTGTTGTCTCCTGGCTCCATGTCATTTTCCTGCTGTGATATCCAAGGGATGGGGGAAGGTTTTCTGCCTTGCTTCCAGCCGTAAGGGAGAAGATGTTGGTTTACCCCCCTTGGCTGGGAAAAATGGGTTTGGGGAACAGGAAAACTGAGAGAAGAGGCTGAGGCTGGGAAGGGAATCCCAAAAGCAGGGGCTGAGCTCCGTATCCAGCTCCCCCAGGGATTTCACACTGGCATGTCCACTGGGTCGATGCATTAATGGCTTTAAGCTAAAGAAGGGAAGGTTTAGGTGGGATATTGGGAAGGAATCCCACCCTGTGAGGGTGGGCAGGCCCTGGCACAGTTTGCCCAGGGGAGCTGTGGCTGCCCCATCCCTGGGAGCGTCCAAGACCAGGCTGGACGAGGCTTGGAGCAACCTCATCCAATGGAAAGGGGTGGAACTGGATAATTTCAAGCTCCCTTCCCACCCAAACCATTCCACGATTCCACTGCAACATGGATTTGCCGGGATGCAAAGTGGCACCGTGAGCTCCTGCCCGCCCCGAGCCCGAGCCCGGGGGGATTGTCGCATAAGGGGAAAAATGCCACAAAATTGCTTAAACCCAAGAACAACCAACCGGTTGCTTTACACACACACGGGGAGGAAACCTCCAAAAAAAAATCCAGGCTCTGGTGCTCCTCATCCTCCTCTCCGCTGGATGCCGAGCTGCCTGAACGAGGCGGCGGAAAACCTTGGAATATCTGCAAAGCGGGGCCTCTCCAGCAACAGACACTTGAAATAATCCGTTCAGTCACCGGGTGAATTCGCTCCCACCAAAGGGCCGTCATCGGTGTCAGAGGCACTTAATGTCAGGCGGGCACGGCACCGGCTCCTCGTTAGCTCCCGACGCCCAGCGCTAAACACATTTCCCTCTTTTGCCATCTGAAGGAAAAGGGGAAAAAAACAACCCTTTCCGACAGCTTGGTTAACCTTTTCCCCCTCGCCTCCCTTTCTCGCTGACGTTCTCGGCTGAGGGACAGCTGCGAAGAGCACGGGGAGGGGGGATAGAATG
>VWZG01011607.1:70939-93061 GCA_013396735.1 Grallaria varia
GGTGGGTGGGGTGGGTTATGGCATAAAACACTTTTTTTGTTTTGTTTTTTGGAGCGCAAAAGCGGCTCCTTCGGTGCCCGATGCTGCAAAAAAAGAAAAGTCTCTGTTGCCTGAGAATGGGCGCCGCAAGTGAAGCAAAACCAGCAGCATCTCCGCGTGGCATCAGCCGCAGGGTGAATGAAAATTGGGGTGGTAAACCCCTTGTTTTGGTTTCAGTCAAAAGTGGGAGCGGCTGCCTCGATTTTCAGGGATTTTAAGCCTTTTTTTCTTTTCCCCCCAGAGATTTTAAGCTCCTTGGAAGAAATTCCTCTCTCTGAGGGTGGCGTTGCCCAGAGGAGCTGTGGCTGCCCCATCCCTGGAAGTGTCCAAGGCCAGGTTGGAGCAACCTGGGCTGGTGGAAGGTGTCCCTGCCCATGGCAGCGGTGGCATTGGATGATTCTAAGGTCCTTTCAAACCCAAACCATTCCTGGAGTCTCTGATTAAATTAATTCAACTTTATTGGTAATGAAACCTGTGGGCTAAATGGTGACACAGCTCTGCCGAGAGGGGACAGAGGGGGAGAGGACCCCGTGTCTCCAAAAAGGTTATTTTTGGCTCCTCTTAAATGCTTGAAAGCCGCCGTAATGATGCAAAATGTCTCAGCCATTGGATAACTTAATTAAACTTTACTTAAGAGAGTTAAATATTCATTATTTGGCTTCAATTACTGGCTTTGCTGAATTTCCACCCCCCCCCACTCATGTTTTCACTGGGACTAATTAGTCTAATGGCTGCCCCTACTTATGACCTGCTTCTGGCTGGGGAGGGGGCATAAAAAGGAGCAATACAGCGTTTCTTGGCATCACCCGGGGCTGCTTTGCCAAGGGACAGGGTGGATTTATGGGGGGAATTGATGGGGGTTTGGCTCCTGCTACGGGAGCATTTCAGTCTCTCACAGCAACCTGTGCCAGCGTCTCCCGACCCTCACAGGGTGGAATTTCTTCCCAATATCCCATCTAATCTTGCCCTCTGGCAGCGGGAAGCCATTCCCTGTGTCCCGTCCCTCCATCCCTTATCCAAAGTCCCTCTCCAACTCTCCTGGAGCTCCTTTAGGCCCTGGAAGGGGCTCTAAAAATCTTCCCGGAGCCTTTTCCATCCCGGGCTGGTTATCCCCAGTTCTCCCGGGCTGGTTATCCCCAGTTCTCCCGGGCTGGTTATCCCCAGTTCTCCCGGGCTGGTTATCCCCAGTTCTCCCGGGCTGGTTATCCCCAGTTCTCCCAGCCTTTTTTGGGTGTTTTTGGGTGCCTGAGATCCCCCGGGGCCGACCCTGGGCCTCGCTGCTGAGGTTCCCCCTTCCCTGGACAAAGCTCCTTCCCGATGGCGTTTTCCTCCCGCTCCGTGTCCCCTGGCACGGGGCTCTCCCTGGGCACATCCCTGTGTGGCTGGAGACGTCCCAGGGTGGGATCCCAGGAACAGCCAGGATTTACTTGGCTGTATCCACCCGTTTACAGCCCAGCAGAGATCCTGCGTTCCCACTGGGAGAGAGTGGCTCGGTTTTCCAAGCCCCTGTCTGGCTTCCTTAGCCAAGTCCCCGCTCCATGAGCAGCGTTTGCTCCCGTGCCCTTGCTCAGTTATCCATCCCCTCGCCCCAAATCTGGGGGTGCAGAGCAGAAACAGCCCCTTCCCTTGGAAGGGAATGAACCTGGGAATCTGTCCCGGGGTGGGAGCAGCTCCAGGATGAACCCAAGCCCTTGGAATGTCTCTTTGCCACCCCTGGGAACCCACTGGCTTTGGGGGTTCCAGTCGTCTCTGAGTGCCTGTAAATCCCCCTTTTTTTGGTTGGTGGAGGGGGATTTGGGCCGTGCAGCTGCCCCAGTGTGGAGCAGGGAAGTGCTTGTGTTTGGAAGTGCTGCTGGTGCTTCCCACAACCGCCTGTTTCCTTGGAATCTGTTTTCTTGGAGGATGCATTGGCCAAACGGTGCCTTTGAAGCCTGTCCTGGTTTGCTGGTCCCTTTTTGTGGGTATCTGTTCCACCTCTGGGGTTTTTTTTAGCTGCTCCACTGCAGGCAGTGACATTGAGGGTTGGGAAAACATGGAATAGCCCCGAGTTTATACAAAGGGAAAATCTGGGAGTGCCTGGAAGGAGAGTGATGCTGGTTTTGGGTGTCACCTCTGTGTGGCTTTGGGGTTACCCAGCAGGGAGAGGCCGGGCTGGGCTGGGGGGGGAAGGAAAAGGGCTGCCAGGAGTTAAGTGAGTTCTGAACATCCAATAATCCCTTTTGCAGGAAGGTTTTCCTGCGGGAAGCGTGTCAGAGCAGCTCTGCGGAGCCGGGACCCCGAGCATCAGTTTTAATTCCCCGCCGTGGCCCAGCGTGGAGCACCCGCAGGTTCATCTGCTCGAGGTGCCCCCCTGATTTATTGGAGCCTTTTTAAAAGCTGCTGCTGCCGGCAGAGCCGAGCAGGCAGCGCTGCAGGCAGGGAGGCTCCCCCGGCATCCCTGCCCGCCCAGGTCGGAGCGGCAGCATCCTGGCACAGCCGGGATGTGCCGGGAGATCCCGACAGCCTGAAGGGAAGGCAGAGCCTCCTGCTCATGGAATATCCCCCCTTTTCCTTGCCCGTCCATCACTGTGGCATCTGGCCCCTCTCCAGCCTCCCCGCTGGGCTCCCGGCTCTGAGCCACCAACTCCCTCCGGAGAAAGTTGGGTTTGGGGGTTGGTTTTTTTCCCTCCCCCTCCCACGCACAGGAATTCGCTGTGGTTTTACGCATCGCTGGGAAATGTTGCTGTTTCAATGTGTTTCCACTCGAATCCTAATTCTGGAAAAAGAACCTTTCAATACCGAGTTGATTTAATTTTGCTTGGGTTTTTTTTTCCCCCCCCTTGGCTCCGTGTTCTTTTCAATCATCTGCTGCTGCTTTCACTTGTCCAGGAGGGAGTCGTGTGTCAAAATTCCCTGTAAGTCCCTGAGCTTTCTCCTGGAGCCTTTCAGTGGGGGGAAAATCTGAACAAACCTTCCTGATGACGCTGGGGATTAGATTTTCTTTTAATTTTTTTTTTTTTTTTTTTTTGCTAAAACCACCAGGCCAATCTGCTGTGCTGAGGAAGCCAACACCATCCCCTTTAAATCCATGTGCAAGCTGTTTTTCGGGGAATTTCTTGCGTCACCGGCATCTCAGCAGGTCTCCATCCTCCTCCTGCAGTTTGCCCTTTGCTTGCTCCTTGGTGGGAGGAGGTGACGGACACGGTGCCCACTGCCAGCCCCTTCCTGCACGGATCCTGTCACCTCCCTGGTGCTTCCCAGGAGCAGGAATAGTGCCAGGAAAAATGGCAATTATTCCTCTCATCACCCACCTTCCCCGGGCTGCCAAGGCCCAGGAAAAACTTCGCTGTGGAATAAACTGGAATCTGTAAAACACTGAAGGTCAGGGCGGCTGTCAGGAAATCAATAGTGTAATTATGCCCATAAATAAGCTGGAGAAGCAGGAGAGGTCAAAGGGAGAGGGGGAGCAACGGCAGCTTGTGGGTCCAAGCGAAAATAACTCACTTTATGCCTTGTGGAACAAGTTCCAGGAAAAGAATCGGATCCATATGGCAGCTCCCAGCCCAAGCTGGATGCTGGGGATGGGAAGGAGTCCTTCTGGAGCTGGGGGAGCGCGTCAAGTCTGGCTGAAACATGTTAATTTTGTGTTTACCCTGATTATTTCCACGCGTTGGAGGTTATTTTTCCCACAAGGAGAAGGTGGATGCTCAGCCTTTCTGTTTGCCAGGGAGGATCAGCCCTCGCTCCCCTCCCCGAGCCCTTCACCCTCCGAGCCCCAGCGGGGACAGAGGCACCGGCAGCAGCCCCTGCCACCAACACGGCCACGGGGAGGATTCACGTCTGCCGGGGATGGGGCTGTGATAATAAACTCCTCCTGGGCTCTGGAATTCCCGCTCTGGAAAGGACTTGGAGGAGCAGGGTGGTTTTCTGGCTCCGAGCCCGAGTAAGTTGTAAGCAAGGTGCGAACCTCCGGCGCGGCTGCGCCCCCCTGGCAGCAGCCCTGGGATTCCTTGGCAGATTCATCCAAATTAGGCAGCTCAGCATCTCCCTGAGTGTTCCAGGATCCTGCAGAGCCTGTCCCAGGCCCCCAACGTGGGAGCGGTTTTATAGGAACAGGCAGAGCCCTCCGGCTTTTCCTCACTGGCCCTGGCTCTGGTGGGGAGCTGGGGAGGGGGACTGGGATTCCTCACACCCCCCACCCTTGGCCAGCAGCTGGGCTGGGTGTCTCAGGGCCGGGGTGTCACCCCTGGGTGCCCCAAAATTCGGGGGACGCTGGTTTTTTTGGCGTCAGTATTGACGAGAATGTTAATTGTTCCAGAAACTGCGTCCCACGGGCTCTGATCCTCACTCCCCATCTCCCAGTGGGATCCCACGGGCATCCCTGTGGTTTTTATGGGATTTTTCCCTGTTTAACAGAGTATTGAACAGTGTCAGGGGTTGGACTGGGGAGCCTGGAGGCACCAGGCACTGGGGGGATGATGGAAGGGACAAGCCTGTCCACCCCTCTGCTACAAATCTGGATTTGGTGGTCCTGGCTGCTCCGTGCTGGTGGTTCTCATTATTCCTCTTGCTTATCAACTAATTATGAGTTGTGTTGCGCTTCCTCATCATTTGCTAATCCTTGGATGAGTTTGCTGGCAGCTGAGGGAGTGGGAACACAAGAGGGATGTTCATTTCCCAGCTCTGAGGAACAGGGTGTGAGAGCACGTGGGAATGGAAAGGAACTTCAGGGGAGAAAATTAAAGAAGGAGGAGAAACTTAGTAGGAAGGGTCTTCTTTAAAGATGAGAGTGGAAGGGATGTGCTTGGCTACGAGTTGGGGATGTCCCATCCTTGGAAGTGTCCCAGGCCAGGTTGGAGCAACCTGGGCTGGTGGAAGGTGTCCCTGCCTGTGGCAGGGTGGGACTGGGTGGTCTTCAAGGCGCCTTCCAACTTAAACCATGCCGTGATTTAAGCTTGGAAAATGGGGTTCCTCCAGCCCATCCAGCCACGGAGCTGGGATGGGGCTGGCACAGGACGGAGCTCCGGGCTGGCAGCCAGACGGTCTCCACATGCCACGGGCAGGGACTCAGCGCAATCAATGGAGTGTCACTCCTGGAAATCACCCTCTCCAAGGCAATTTTCTCCACCAAAGGTCCCCGTTAATAGGGCCAGCTGTCAGTGACCTTTCAGAGGGAGAAAAATGATGCAGGATTCAAAGCCTATTACAGCTTCCACCTTTCCCCTCCACCCTCCTCCTCCTCCTCTTGGCTTTCTCTCCCATCCGCTCCCGGGTCGATTGACGCAGAAACCCTGGGGATGTGTCCATGAGTGAACCCAGGAGGTCCCAGCATCACCACTGCTGCCTCCTTATCCGGCTGCTGTCCCAGCTGGGGCTGCTTTGCCTCCTCTCCCTCCCTCTCCGAAGCCATTCCCTCCCTTCCCAGCCTGCGGAGGAAGCGGCGCGGAATTGCTGACTCCTCCGACATGAATATTGTTCAATTATTCACAGATGTGTTTTGACCCGAGTCTGACAAAAGCCTCTGCTTCAGCATCTTCCTGCCTGCTCACCAAAGCATTCCTGCTCCTGCCGGATCCGCCGGCTCGCCGAGCTTCCAGCAACTCCACTCGTGCTGCTTTTATCCGTTCTATCATCTCTTCTTATCATCCAATTAATGCAGGACAAGCTGAGTTATGCTCCAGACCGGAATACAGGATGTCCAAAGCCACATCCCACCCCCCTTGGCTGCCCCTTCTCCTGCTGATGCTCCACAAGCCCCATCCCCTCCGGCAGCGCTTTCCTGCTGGATTAGCATCCCTGATCCTTGTCCCACTTGTCCAGGGTTTCACGCTGGAAGCTGTGAATGGCTCAGGTTAACCTTGAGTCCTGGCAGGCTCTTCCTTGCTGCCCTTGTGATGAACTCTGGGAGAATCCTGTCTTTAATTAAACCCCTGGATTCTCCTCCGTTCTCTGTGACAAACCTGCTGACTCAGCACTGCCAGTGCTTTCCCTCCCTCTCCTGGGGTTCCTCCAGGTGGGAGATGCCTTTTCCCTGTGTGGATCCCCCTTCTCCTGGCCTGGGATGAGCTGCTGTCTGGCTGTCTCCCTGCTGGCTGAGCTGCCACAGCCGTGGAAACTCCATGTATCCCAATTTCGGAGGGCACGGAGGCATCCTGTGCACCCAGGAGGAGTTTGGGGTTTCTCAAAGACTCCTGAGATTGGAGCATCACAGATTTCTCTTTGGTGCTTGGAAAGAAACAGAACTGGAAGGTTCAAAGGGCAGAGAGTCCACGGCACTACTGAAAATCCATTGAAATCCTGGATTCTGGGATAAGACACACAAGCTTAGCCAGTGTCCCAGCATGCTGAGGTTGCTCCTCCTGTTTATGCCAGGGGGAATTCTGCTGGTTTCTGGGCAGGGATGTGGGGATGGAGGGGATTGGGGACCTTTTTGCCAGGAGTCTCGTGTTCTCCCAGCCCCTGCACTGGGATACTCCCAGGAAAAGTGAGTAACTGAGCTCCAAGCAGCTGCAAAACTGGGTGCTGCCTCCTGCTCCCAGTGTGTGCTTGGGAATAAATAGGGAAAGGGGCCTGGGGCAGGGAAGGGAGAGAGGCCAGAACAGGACAGAGAAAGGGCTTGTTCATGAGCCATGAATGGAGCAGAGTGGGGAGAGAACAGGGGGAAACAGCCTGGACTGGAGGAGGAAGGCTGGAAATAAAGCTTTTTTCCTGCTCCTTTCTCTTTAAATGGAAAGATCCAGACCAAAGCCCCCCTTACACCCTTTGGAGCTGTGCTGGGACCCCTCGGCCCTGCATCTGATGGGTGTCCCCACAAGCCCAGCTCCCCCATCCTCCCGCTGGAATTCAGGACATTCGGAGGTCTCCTGTGCTGAGCCAACACCAATTACCCTCCTCTGGAACGGGCTTAACATTTTAACTCCTTTCCAGGAGTTAATTAATCTCCAGGTGCCCTCAGCCTGGTGCTCTCCCGAGGAGCCTCAATTCCCTCTCTCCCTAAACCCTCCCAAGCCCCAAAGAAAGCAATAACTCACCCAAACCCCACTTGTGCAAACACCAGCAGAAATTGAGATTCCTTTTGTCCCCGAGAGCTGCCAGCCTGGCCCTGGATTTATGGGAATGTATATATAACATATGTATGTGGTTTCCTTATGGCTCTTTACCTCAAAGGACTTTTCCATTAGCAGGGAGCCGAGCTCCCAACATCCCAGCCTGGGGTGAGGAGCGTGATGGGCCCTGAGGATACTCTGGGATGCCCCAAATCCAGGGGTGACCTCTAAAGAACCCGAAACCACACTGGGAGAGGTGCTGAGGGTTGGGTGAGGCAGCAGAGCCTGAATAAATGCTAATTTATGGGTATTTACAGACAACCAGCTCAACTATTCCATAAGCCTGGATACCTGGCAGGTTCAAAGTTAACCTTCCCAAAACTGGAGAGGAATTTTAATGGAGAGAAGCAGCTGGGGGAGAAGGAAGCTCCCTCCCCTCCATGGCTCTGAGGAGATGCTCACGGTAGTACCTTGGTTAGTCTAAGAGATTCTTATTTAAAACTCTCCCTTTTTATTAATAAAGGGAATATTTTTGCCTTTGCAGTGTTTTTCAATGAGCCGGGGAGGGTTTTTTTTTTCCCTCTCCATATATTGTAATTGATTTATTTTGTAATGCAATATTGTCTAACATCCACAGACTCATTTGGCTAAATTATTCATCAGCAAATTTTTAAATAATGCAGCGACTTTACTTTTTCTACTCTTATTTCTTGCTCCTCAAAGCCGGGGCTGGAAAATAATATTCACTGCTGGGGTCTCTTGTTGTATCTTGCTCGGAGTTGAGCTGTTGGGAACTAATGACTGGAAGGGTGAAGGGTAATTAAAGCCATTATGCAGAGCCTGGATTTACTCTCTGCTCCGGATCCGCTGCAGTGGAGGAGCTGCTGGATCAAGGCAGGGAAGTGGCTGAGCACGGAGGGAATCTCCAGGAAGGCTCTGGATGGGATCCAACGTGGGGATGGGGCAGTGATGACCCACAGGACGGGGAAAAACTCGTGGATGGATTGCTGAGTCCTCGCCAGCTGCTGCTGTCCCCAGTTGCCATCCATTATCCCAGGAGGAGCAGTAGGAAAAGGTGGATTTCCAGGCAAAACAAGGTCCAGTTTCCTTTGGGACTGTCACGTTTCCATCGTGTTGGAGATCCCAGTGCAGAAATGAGCCTTTTGCTTTCGGAACCGGGAGCCAGAGCTGCTTTGCTTTGCTTTTCTTTGAAAAACTGCATTCCGAGCAAATATTCCCACCCTGCCCAATAAGGGGAGCAGAAAGGAGTGAGATTTGCTGGAGGATTTGTTCAGGCAGGAGGAGATCCCTGCTCGGGCTGTGGGACGAGGCCTTGGCTCCTTCATTTCCAATCAGGGGCTGACGAGAGCCTGGGCAGGCAGAGCCCCTTCTGCTGAGGCAGGGATGTGGGATGCAGGCAGGGATTTGGGATGCAGGCAGGGATGCAGGCAGGGATGTGGGATGCAGGCAGGGATATAGGTACAGGCAGGGATGTGGGATGCGGGCAGGGATATAGGTACAGGCAGGGATGTAGGTACAAGCAGGGATGTGGGATGCAGGCAGGGATTTGGGGTGCAGGCAGGGATGTGGGATGCAGGCAGGGATTTGGGATGCGGGCAGGGATGTGGGGTGCAGGCAGGGGTGTGGGTTCAGGGAGGGATGTGGGGTGCAGGCAGGGATATAGGTACAGGCAGGGATGTGGGATGCAGGCAGGGATTTGGGATGCAGGCAGGGATGTGGGATGCAGGCAGGGATGTGGGATGGAGGTAGGGATGCAGGCAGGGATGTGGGATGCAGGCAGGGATATGGATACAGGCAGAGCTGCTGCCTCATCTGCATTCCTCTGTGCTCTCCCTGTTTTCAGGTCCCAGGATGTGATGCTGATGAGAGACAGTTAATTCAATTTCAACAGAGAAATTGATTAATGGACTGGATTAAAATAAATCCCCAATGTCCCAGTGCCTTGGCAAAGCATTCCCATTCCCACTTATCTCCCCTTCCTGCTCCAGGGGGCAGGAGAGGGGAAAGGGGGCAAAGCAGAAGGGCAGTCGGAGGTGCAGGAGCAGAGGAGAGAGGGGAAGAAGTTCCCTCTGTAATTAGTTCAGTGGCTTTAATTAACCCCCTCTCCAAAGAGGTTCTCCCCGAGGTTGTTCCCCCCCAGGTGCTGTGGTGTGTTTGGGGCAGGAGGGCTCTGTTTGGGCACAAAGAACCAAGGGCTGTCAGAGGCTTTACCGAGTTGTGCAGAAGGGAGGATTTGGGGATTTGGGGATTATTTCGGTGCCCGAGGAATGAAACTTCCAGCCCAGCAACACCCGCAGCGTCCCCTCCAGCCCTGGAGTTCAAAGGCAATTTGTCTGCAGGAAATTGGAGCATCCATTAAATAAGGACCTTTGGAAGCCCAGCGGGTGGCAGAGCATGGGAAGGAGCTGCTCTGGGCTCAGCCCAGCAGGACATTCCCCAGCACAGCACTGGGATAACACGGAGCTGGCATCGATCCTGTGCTGGGGTTTGGATGGCAAACACAGGCCTGAGAGTGTCCCTGAGGGCTCAGGAGCCTTGTTTGCCATTGCCCCACAGTCATTTATACCCAGCAAAGGGAAGAGAAAGTGGCACAATTGCAGTTCTCCCAGAATTTGACATCCACGTGGCTGTGCTGCTGGATGGAGGAATGACGGGGTGAGGATGGGGAGGACTGACCTCTGCCCACCCCCTGCTCATCCCCCCTCCCTCCAGGAGCTTTTCCTCACTGCTTTTCATCCCTTTTGGAAAGTTTGCAGGAGCCACTTGGCATTTTCTTCCCTTTTTCCTGGATTCCAGCTGGGCCTGTTAAATGTGCTTTTGCCTTCAAAGCGGTGCAAAAGCCCAAGTTTAAGGTCAAACACTGAATCTGGAGCTGAATGCCCCCAAAAAAATAAAAATAAAAGAGCAGCAATGGTGCTACAAAGGAAAAAAAGCTCCAGTTCTTGTTCTCCCTCCCCTGGGGGTGGGCTGGGAATCAATCAGGGGATGTCAGTGGAGAACTGGAGCACCACTGGCAGCCCCTGGGATGGCCAAGCCTGACTGGTGGGGGCACCGACACCAGCACAGAGGGCGCTGGGGGAATGAAAAGGCCAAACTGCAGGAGGTTTTGATCAGTCTGGCTGCATTTTCCACCTTCTCTCCACGCTCTGATGTGGGACAGAGCCTGTGCCCTTTCCCTCCTCCAGCCCTGGCAAGAGGGGCTGGAACACTCATGGCCTCGATGTGCTGGGAACTGCCCTTTCCATCAGCTTTTCCCTCCCAAATCAACCCAAACCAACTGAAATCTGGAAATTTTCCTCTGCCGATGGTTTTTCGTTTTATATTTTTAAGAAGCACGATCTGATCAAGGAGCTGTCGGAATGTTCCTGGAACGTTGGGTGGGTTTGTTTCCGTGCTGCCAAAGCCACCACGGCCCAGAAGGAAAACTGTTTCGTGTTGATAATGTCACCGTGGGAGAATCCAGGGTCAAACCAGGATGGGGATGGAGACCTGAGCTCCAGCCACAGCACTGAGTCCCCATGGGAGCCAATTCCTTCCATCCAGGAGCATAAAATCAAGGAATGGTGTGGCTTGGAAGGGACCTTAAGGACCATCCAGTTCCAACCCATGGAACAGGGAATGTGCAGGGACACCTTCCACTATCCCAGGTTGCTCCAACCCCATCCAACCTGGCCTTGGACACTCCCAGGGATGGGACATCCACAGTTTCTCTGCCTTTTCCATCTGGAAGAGGCTCCACGTGAACCATCCATGCTTTGTGCCGTGCCGGGGACACTGTCCCCATCTGCCACCGGAATTCCTGTTCACTCTCCCTGTTATTTCCGAGCCATTTAGCAGGTTTTTGTGTCCTTGGCTCCCCAAAACACCGGCAGGGCCGTGCCTGTGACGGGCTGTCAGTGCCTCGATATTAACCCGGGATGGGGAAGGTGCTGGGAATTTGACTGGAAATGAGATGGAGGCGACAACAACTAAAGTGCCTTTTATTGAGGCTTTCAGAACACTGAAATGTCATCGGCCCTGTCAAAAGGAGATTAAAAAAACGGGGAAACGTGACCAAATCCGTGTGCGGGAGCAGGGAATGGGCTGGGCAGGCTGATGGAGCCGGGGAGGAGTTGAAATATTGGGGATTATTCACCTGAACAGGAGCGATTTAGTGCAGAACATGGATTTCGGGGAGGCTTCGCTGTGAAAGCGCCATAACGTGCTCGGCATTAACGCACAAAGCAAGTCCAACGAGCGTGGAATTAACAGCCTCAGGAATTAATGTCACCGCTGCCTCAACACAGAGGTGGTTTTTGGATGTCATCAGGTGATTATGGGGAGTCTTAGAATATCCAGAGATCCAGGGAAGCTGCTCAACCTCCCCCAGGGCTCTGGGTTGAAGGCAGGAGCAGCATGTCATGTGCCATCGCATCAGTTGAGTTTATTCCCCCCCTTCAAAAATGCCTGGAATTTATATAATCACCTATTTATCCTCCAAGGAAAGGCACTAAATCAGGGCATGGATGCTCCCGGGTGCCTCTTTTTCCCACTTCACCCCTGCCCTGATGGTCACTGTCCATGCCCCGGACATACAAGTAGTAGAAACAAAACTATCGTAAAAATAAAAATCACCTGAAATGCCTCCAACTTCATTGAGGGAATCATATCCGTGGAGCTGCCTTCCAGCTCTGCCCATCCATCAGGCCCTCCCTGCACGCTCCCATCCATCAGAAAGAGTGGAAGGGAAACATTTTTATTGATCTCGACTTTTTGTTTGACTCTCCGCGTTTCTCACCAGACATTTCCATTCCACGTGGGCTCTTTCCCAGGGAACAGCCACTGCTGGAACCTCTTGGTTCTGTGCTGCCCAAGGGGAATTTTTCCCCAGGATAATTTTTATCCCCACGCTGCAGCCTGGCCTCGGACACTTCCAAGGATGGGGCAGCCACAGCTTCTCCTCTCCGGGGAGGAATTTCTCCTTAATCCAAACCCTGCTTCCAGTGACATCCCAGCACGGGGCTGTAACAACTGCATGTTTAACGTATCACAGCACACAAATTAATTGCCGTGTCTGGCTCCGGGAAAGGCTCCCAGATGCAGGTTCAGCTTTTTCCCAGCGGGATTCTCTCGCTGCCTGGGAGAAGCATCTGCCAGCCTGGGGCTGCTTTAGTGCTGCCCTGGGGCTCTGCTGGTGCAGCTGGTGAGTGTGGCTGTGCCAGTTGGCATCGCGCCGAGGGAGGGTGCCAGGGTGCAGGAGGATGAGGATGGACACGGACCTGCAGGCGCTGAGCTCCAGCCCTGCCTTCCCTCTTTCCTTGTGTTTTGGGGGTTTTTTTGTTTTTTTTTTTTCTCCTGTTACATGGACTGATCCAGTGTTTCCGCTGCAAAATCCAAGGCTTTGGAGGGATGGCTGAAAACTGAGGAGCAATGCAGATGTGCTCCGAGATACAGCAGCCAGGTTATTTATTCGCTGCCTTAAAGAGCTGATGCTGGACATGTTGGCTCCAGGATGGGATTTTTTTTGGGGAGCAAAGGGGCTTCCAGGAGCAGGTGCTGGATGCAGGGAGGACGCTGAGGTCAGTCAATCACAGCCCCTGACAGGGAAATCCCAGTGCTGATTTTCCCCACGGCCCCCCAAACCTTGTCACCCCGAGCTCATAAGACCTTTCCTCCCCGCAGGAACACCGAGCTGGGAGCATCTCCCCGAAAATTCACAGGTTGTTTGTTGTGTTCAGGCTCTGCTCTTTGGCTCCCCTCTGGCACTTTGCTCCTTGCAGGAGTTGGTGCTTTCCCTCCCTGCAGAACTAGTTGGTGCCACGGGTGACACCTCGGGCATCCCTGTGCCAGTTCTCCTGCACATCCCTCGGGTGTCCTGGGCAGGCTTTGCTCCCTGTCTCCCACCCCTTAGCTCAGAATTTCCCAGAACATCCAAATCCAGGATGAAAAGCCCCTTCCCCACCCCAGCTGCCTGTAGTAGGTTTTGGGGGTGCAGGTTCCTGTCTCACCTCACCCAGCCCAGGTGACACAGCCCTGGATGTCACTGTGAATCCACCTCTTCGTGCCTCAGTGTCCCCATTTCCGTGATCAGGGCATTGCCAGAGATCCCTGGAGTGAGGTGGCACCATCCCCACGTTCCAAAGTGAGCTCCAGGCTGTCCCCAAAGGCTCTCCTGCAGCCCAGGAGGGTCTCTGGGGACAAGGCAGTGGCACTGGCACAGGGAATTTGCTCCCAGCCCTCAAAGGAGTGGATTCAATCCCAGCCTTTGCAGGCAGTGCCTGCCCAGGGACATGCTGAGCTGCAGCACAGCCCATTAGCACTCAGCTGAGTTCTGCTGCTCGTTCCGCTCTCCTTCCCGTCCCCAAATCAAATTAAATCTCTTTTATTAGTTCCCTTTTTGTACACAACTCCTTGCACAATTAGTGAATCATTTTCAAGAGCCCAAACTAATTGCCTTGCTCCGTCCTCACCCTCCAAAGCTTTTGGCTTTCATTTCACTTTCACTTAATTTTTATTAGGATCAAGAGAGAGGAGAAACTCAACCAAATCACTGCTAAAAATAAGAAACGAAAGGACTGGGGGCTCTGGAGTGGAGCTGGAGGCTGGGGAAGGCTGGAGAGCTCCTGCAGGATGCTTTTCCCAGTGTGAATGGGACTGTGATCCCGGTGTCCCGGTGCTGCTCCACATGGCAGGGGACACCCGGGACGTGCCACCAGCTCCTCTCCTCATGTGCGAGATACAAACCCCTCCCTTCTCATCAGCTCTCAGGACTTTGCTTGGCTTTGCTTGGTCGATTTGGAGCAAAGCAGTGCTCTTGGCTGCTCAACTCTCTATCCATCCCAGCACAGGCTGCACACGGAGGGTCGATGCTGCCCGTTCCCTCCGATGGATTCCTGAAGCTCCGGGGACTCAATCAACTGAAGGCAACATAAATCACGCTAATTAAAGTATCCCCCAGCCCACAGGGGCCGGCAGCAGCGTGTGGGTGTCCCCTTGGCACTCCGAGCGCTGAGTGCAGCTCCCGGGGGCTCCCAGGCGTGGATTTTGGGATAATTGATTTCGTGGGCCCTTTTCGTTGGGGATGTCAAAGCCCTCGGAGCAGCAGCAGTGGGGGCAGCGACACCAAGGGTGGGTTTCATCAGCTGCTCTTTTCTCCTCAGGGCTGGCAGAGCGTGCAGGTGTTTATGGAGTTATGGAATGGGTTGGGTTGGGAGGGCTCTTAAAGCCCATCCAGTGCCATGGGCAGGAAGAATTTCCACTGTCCCAGGTTACCCAAACCTGGTTTGGACACTTCCAGGGATGGGGCAACCACAGCATCTCTGGGCAACCCGTGCCAGGCCCTTCCCACCCTCAAATGGAAGAATTTCCAGGGATGAGGGTGCACTTGTTTATCCAAGGCTGCTGGAGGATTTCAGCGGCGTCTCCTTGGGAAATGAGGATGAGGAGGGAGGTCTCAGCTCCCACCTGAGAGAGGCCTCCTGGAGCTGCTGTGACTGCTCTGCTGGGATCATTCATGTTCTGGGAAACATCCAATCAAACCCACTTTGCAGGCAGTTTCCCGTGGAATTTTTTTATCCCTGTTAATACCAATTTAAACCACGGAGCAGGAAGAGAGGAGCTGGGGAAGGCTGTGGTGTTCCCATCAGATTCCTTGTGATGCTGCATGTGATAAACACACAGAACATCGCCCTAAAGCCTTTTTTCCAAGCCACGTTCACTGGGACCTCCAAGAGGTTTTGCAAGGCAAAAATCGAAATAATAGAGCATCGTTTGTTTAATTGTTAATAGCTCCCAGATAAGGGGGAATTCTGGCAGCTCTGGGAAGACCATGTGGCATCACAGCTTGGATGGCTCCTCTGAAGTGCTGAGCATCCAAAGGCAGGGCCGGGGAAGGAACGGGAAATGAGAACGTGATTTTGCAAAAGCTCCTGATGTTTCAGAGTGGTTTTGCATTGGGCCCTTTCCCGGCACTGACTGGGAATGTCTCCCCTCCCGCTGCCCGCCCCCGCTCCGCATTTGCTGCTCGACATATGCCGAGGGTTTTCACTCAAATCCCGAGACTCAAAGCCTGCATCCATGTGTTTCCAGGCTTCAGGCACTATTTGAGTTCTCTGTTTTCCCTGGAAACAGGTATTTCCCGCAGAAACCACCTTATCCTGCTGGAAATCTCTGTGTGGAGCCCGGGGTGAAGCGGGATTGTGGAATTTCTCCCCACTGGTTCAACCTCCGGCCCCACCACCCCTGGGGGAGGTTTGGAGCTCCAGGTCACTTGGGTACCTGTGGATGGAGAAGATGGGCCACTTCCAGGGTTGTGGGCACCTCCTGGACCACTCAGGGAAGGTCCCACCTCCCTCCTTGAGCAGGGATGGAGGAGATCCCTTTGGAAGTGCAGATTTGGGTCTATTTATTTTATAATCCGTGCAGTGCCTGTGGAAAAATATTTGTAAATGGATTGTCTGCCGGGTTGGATTTGTCCTCCTCCCCCTTCCCTCGCATCAGGCTCATCCTGGGTTATCTCCAGCCCTCTCATGAGGGGCTTTGTTCCTGCCAAGAGAGCTGGATGTTACAAGTGTCCTTTGAATGTGCAATCACAGCAGGCGACTCCCCTTTCCCTCCCTTCCCGGCCGCCTGACTTGGGATCTTGTCGATGATTAAGCTCAGTGTCTCATAAATTATGTTTCACCAAATTGCTACATTAATAAGGGGCCGTGTGTTCTTGGAGGATCATTAATTATAGATAACATTTTTATTTTCCCTGCAAAATTGCCCGCATTTCTCACTGGGTTGGTTATGCAGTGCGGAGAGGGATCAGGATGGGCTTGGAAGCAAGAGGAGCATCCATGGATGGCTCCTGAGATGTGCAGGGATCCCTCTGGAGGGATTCAGCTCCAGGCACTGCCAAGGACCAGCATCCCAAATAAACGTCGTCCTCCTCTTTGCGCTTCAAAGCCTCCCCCCTTCCTGGGATATCGGGAGGGTCTAATTGTTGGGTTCCCATTAATCCGATGGCTCCGACAGCAAAGCTGCCCCGCAGGGCTGTGTAGCCATTATTGATCCATTATTAACAATCACTTTTGGCCGGGCTGAAGGTTTGGGCTTCTCTCCCTGTGCCTTGGAGAGCGTCCAAGGAGCGTCAGGAACCGGCGATGAGCCGGCGCCGAGAGGGACGTGCAGCACCCGACGGGGGAGTTGCTTCCCTGCGCCCCCCAAAAAAGGCTGGGGGGTGGCAGGGGGGTCCCCAGGCAGCAGGGACACCCCAGTCCCCAGCAGCGCCCTGGGAGCTGCACCCAGAGCCAGGGATTTCCCTGGAGCCACAGGGAAGAGACACATTTACGGAGAGATGATAAATTCCCTATTTGCCGCTTTATTACAAGAACTCGAAGGGGCGGAAAAGTGGATTGTCGGGTGCTTTCTTTAGTTCTGGTGGAAGCTGTTAGACTTCTGTGTCGTGCTGTAGTGGTAAATCAAGCCTGTCCTGGAGTTTAAATTGTCCCTGATTAAATAATTCCCAGCTTCAGCCGCTCTGGGGGGAGGCTCAGGATGTCTGGCTGGGAACTCGTGCTGTTGGTGGGAGAAACGCTTTAAATAAAAGCAGATCAGGGCCTTTCCCAAATAAATCCAGGACCTGAAGGGAGCCTGCAAGAAAGACGGAGGGGGATTATTTACAAGGGCCTGGAGGGACAGGACAAGAAGGAATGGCTTCTGGCAGGGTTAGATGGGATATTGGGAAGGAATTCCTGGCTGTGAGGGTGGGCAGGCCCTGGCACAGGTTGCCCAGAGAAGCTGTGGCTGCCCCTGCCCAAGGACAGGCTGGAGCAACCTGGGATAGTGGGAGGTGACCCACCCTATGGCAGGGGGTGGCCCTGGATGAGCTTTAAGGTCTCTTCCCACCCAAACCATTCCAGGATTCTATGGCAGACTCTTCCTCCATCCAGGCTCATCATCACAGGTGACTCCACAGGAGCTGCTCCTGCTCCAGAGGGCACCTGGGGGTGCAAATCCCTGTGTTCCCACACCCTCCAGAGCAGATCTTCTCCTTAGGATACTCCCGCTGTTCTCCCATCCCTTGGCAGCTCTCACAGCCCTGTGGATCCACCTCCTTCGCTGCTTCTCATCCAAGGTTTGGCAGAGCAGAGACAACGATGTTTGCAGAGAGCTCAGGGCTCGTGCAGGATCCACTCCGGCACTCCCAGTGCATTAGGGAGGACTATAAATATTTAAAGCTAAACTATCCCTGCCCAAATAAATGAACAAGCTCCGGAGGCTCTGGCTTTGCACTCTCTTCCTCCTTTGCCTGACTCATCCAACCCTCGGGCTCTTCCCAAAAGGACAAATCCCTGGGATGATGCTTTCATTGGAGTTTTTGGCACGTGGATGGGCTGTTTCCCTCCGTGGTGCTTTGATTGGAGTTTTTGGCACGTGGATGGGCTGTTTCCCTCCGTGATGCTTTGATTGGAGTATTTGGTATGTGGATGGGCTGTTTCCCTCCGTGATGCTTTGATTGGAGTATTTGGTATGTGGATGGGCTGTTTCCCTCCGTGATGCTTTCATTGGAGTTTTTGGCACGTGGATGGGCTGTTTCCTTCCATGATGCTTTCATTGGAGTTTTTGGCACATGGATGGGCTGTTTTCCTCCATGATGCTTTGATTGGAGTTTTTGGCATGTGAATGGGCTGTTTTCCTCCCTACTGGCACAGGCAGGGTCGGGAGGATGCTCAGGGGTCCTCAATCCAGGGTTCTGGGAGCTTTGGGATGCAGGAGGGCTCCGCAGGCTGGAGCATCCCATGGATGAGGCAGCCAAAATCTGCTGGGGAGGTGGAGTTGGCAGAGCTCCTGCAGCTCCCCTGCCCTTTTCTGTGACTCTGTGATGCTGCTTTGATGTCCCCTCTTGGAAGACAACAGCAAAAATGTCTATGAAATGTGTCACACTGCAGCAGCAGCAGGGGGGGAGCCCCGTGCTCTGCCTCTCGGGGCAGGAATTGGGCTCTGCTCCCAGGGAACAGGGACAGGAGGAGAGGGAACAGCCTCAGGCTGTGCCAGGGCAGGGCCAGGTGGGACATCAGCAGGAATTTCCCCATGGAAAGGGTGCTCTGCCTGTCGGGGTGATGTATGTGCCCTGGGTTTCCCTCTCCGTGCTCCGACCGATCCCTGTGTCCATCCATCACCGGGAAAAACCCTCCCACCCTCCTTTATTGCACACAAATATCCACAGCAAAAGCAGCTTCTCCTCGTGGTGGAAAGGCAAAGGGGATGGAGGAAACCCTTCCCCATCCCAGAGCCCGGTGGGAATGTGGAGAATTCCCAGATTTCCCAGGGTCAGGGATGCCTTTGCCCCCAGATTGGCTCCTCTTCCCAGCAGCTGGGGGAGAATGTCAAGTAAATAAGTGATTACTGGGAACAAGTGTAGGGAGCAGGTTACAGCTGTGGCCTGCAGTACGTACGGCTGGGTAAATATGTTCTTAATAATCAACTGGTATTTATTTAATGTACAATAATTCTGCTGCTAAGCTCCAGTGAAACGCAGAGTTAATTAAAAATGTCTTTGCAATCGGTCCTCTAGGGAGAATATTTTCTATTATCTGAGGGTTGGGGTTTTTTAATTATTTCTTCCCCCCCCCTTCCTCTATTCCCTGTCTGGCCCTGCTGCTCATTTTATCTTTTCCCTGTAATCCTGGTGCTGTTGCCAGCTGGGGGCCCGTGTTCTGGCTATTCCCCCTGGCAGGCGGGCACGGGATGGGGCTCCTGGGATTTGGGTTCCTTCCCAGCTGGAAAATCAGGCAGGACTGATGGAATTTTGCTTTCCTGGGCCTGGCACAGGAGGCTTTGGCTTTTGGCCTCTGCCATTGGGAAGGGAGCAGTTTGTGCCCATCGTTCCCCACAGTCCAGCACAAACGCTGCCGTTTGGAGCCACTTAGCTCGGGCTGCCATTTGGAAGTGACATTTAAAGGTCACTGCCAGTCTTTCCCCATGGAGAATAAGGAGGGATGCCTGGATGGGACTGGGGGTGTGATGCTGAGCTGGTCCTGCCTTCCCTCTTTCCTCTCCTCTCCTCCTCCTGCTCCTCCTCCTCCCATTCCATGCTGTGCTTTTCCCTCTCCCTGCCCTCTCTTTTCCCAACTAAAATGTTCATTCCCCTGTGAAGAAAGTGATTTTTTTCTCCTCTTCCCTTTTATTTCCCCACCTCTTCTTGGTTGTATCAGGTGTTGACTCTGTCATCCCAGTGTTTTTCCTTCTGGGATTCCTTTCCCCCAAAACTGGGAGATTTAGGGATGGTTTTCCAAAGGGGAGAGGGCTCAGCATGGTCATGGAATGTACTTCAGTGACACATCAGCTCTGGGCTGGAAAAGGCAATTCCCACCAGCCCAAGTGCTCCTGCAAAGCCACATTTTGCTGCTGTGCTGCAGCCCTGACATCATCATCATCATCATCATCATCATCATCATCATCATCATCATCATCATCATCATCATCATCATCATCATCATCATCATCATCGTTGTCACAGTAATAATTTTCAAATTGTATTTAAATTTTTAAATTTATTATTAATTAGTATTATTCACTAAAAGTCTATTTAGTTTTAATTTATTATTAATTATTCTTTATTATTATCATCATCATTAGTAGTATTCTTTACTAGTATCTGGGGAATTTTCTCTAGTCAAAACCCACTGCACGGCCAATCCTTAAGTGGGGCCACAATGCACATTTTACAGCTTGGAGAAATCACACTCAGCTCTCGAAAATAAAAATAACAAAGTCAATACAAATTAAGTAGGAAAGAAGAGCCCGTCTGTTCCCATTCTTTAAACCAGGTTCCCAGGCAATTATTCTCCTATCTCCCACAAAAAATTAATAAGAATTCTGCTTGAATGTTCAATGGGCTTTGGTTTAGCAGAGAGTCTTTGAGGCGAAAGGAGGACGGAATGTTTAATTAGTTTCCCTCAGCCTGTCCTGATTCCAATGGTGAGGATTGTGGTGCCTCTGGGGGTGCAGGGAGCGGCCAAACACATCCCCTGGGATGGAGGGTGGGATACAGGAGTGGGTTTAATTAAGCTGGGAAGGGGCTGGAGCAGCAGGAGGGGCTGAGGGAGCTGGGGGGGCTCAGCCTGGAGAAAAGGAGGCTCAGGGGGGACCTTCTGGATCTGCAACTCCCTGATGGGATGGGGGGACTGGGTGGGAATTGGGCTCAGCTCCCAGGGAACAGGGACAGGAGGAGAGGGAACAGCCTCAGGCTGTGCCAGGGCAGGCTCAGGTTGGGCATCAGGAGGAATTTCCCCATGGAAAGGTGGTCAGGCATTGGAACTGCCCAGGGAGGTTTGGAGTGCCCACTCCTGGAGGTGCCCAAGGAAGGACTGGCCGTGGCACTTGGTGACAAGGTGGGCATCGGGCACAGGGTGGGCTTGGTGACCTTGGAGGGCTTTCCCAACCCGGATGATCCTGAGCCATCTCCTGGCAATCAAACCGTACTAATGAAAGATATGCAAACAAGGTGGCAATGCAGGCTGCTCCGTGAGCTGCTGGTAAACCGGAGCAGCAGCTCCCAGGCAGAGCTCACAAGCATCTGCATTCACACACAAACTGTCAGAAGGTTATTTTAAACTTTGCTGGATCCTTTTCCTCTGCTCCTTTTCCCATTTTTTTTCCCCCCTGGAGGTGTCACTCTCATCCCCCCAACTTCCAAGCTGTCCCTCCTGGTTGTTCCATGCTCAGCCCTCCCCTCCAGGCGCTCTCCTTGGTGCCCATCTGTGCTCTCACCAGCTCCTCTGCCTCCCCCATAAATAGGAAAAAAACCTGGATCCTGGAGAAGCAGGAGCCTCAGAAGGAACAGAGCAGTAGATAAATGGATGTGTCCATATGGAGAAAGACAAATAGACAGGAAGATAAGGGGAGTGGGGAGCGAGCATTGTGTGTGTCTGGAATCAAATTAAGAAATTTCTCACATATGTTTCGTTCCATCAGGACCTCAATTATGCAGACTGTGTCTCCTAACCCGTCGCCATAAATAAAGCATAGTTGGCCAAAAGGACAACAATAATATTGCGCTAATATTATTGCAGCCCATAAATAAACACGGGGGGAGATGCCACTGATAATCAGGAGGTCATTTCCCATCCGGCGTCTCCTCCTTTAAAGCAGTGGCTGTGGGAGCTCTGAGCTGGGGGACAGCAGCAGTTCTCTGTCATTTCAATGTCTATCAGTACAGATCTAATTAAATACCTGCTTTTGGCCATGTCTGTAAGTGAAGTAAATCAACATAATCCCATTGACACCAGCTGAAATGCGATGATCTTCATCCACTCAGTTGCATCCATCCATCCATCCATCCATCCATCCATCCATCCATCCATCCATCCATCCATCCATCCATCCATCCATCCATCCATCCATCCATCCATCCATCCATCCATCCATCCATCCATCCATCCATCCATCCATCCATCTCCCTGCACTTCATCTCCAGCCACAGGGCTGTATCAAAATGTTGATAAATATGTATATCTGTGTGTGCATATGTGTTTACCCCTGTTTAGCTCTATTTATACACACATCTACTTGCATATATAATTTCCCCCTCTTTAAAATATTAAAATAAATTACATCTTTTCGCAGAATACAGACATTAATTCTGTTTCCAGGAGATTTGTCAAATCAGTGGTCTGTGTTTGCATAACAAGCTCTTTGGTTACGCTGCACTGCATATAAATTACCACGTTGTCAGCCTGCAGATCAGAATCATTGGGTTTTAAGCAGAATCTCTCATATTGATTAAGATGTGCTTTATGTGCATCTATTACACCCAGAGCCATGAAAGCAGCTTCAAAAAAAAGGGGGACAAAGTTACTGTGGAACCCCCAAACCCCTCTGAGTCTCTTGCCCTGCTGTTGAAGGTTGGGATGCTGGGATGCTCCGGATGGTGCTGAGCCCTCCTCGTGGTGCAGCCTCGCGTGGATTTGGGCTCTTGCTGCTCTCACACACATGAACACACACACAGACACACACAGATGAAAACACACACACAGACTCACACACACATGAACACACACACACACGAACA
>VWZG01011607.1:100058-114297 GCA_013396735.1 Grallaria varia
GCTGGGGGTGCTGGGGGTGCTGGGGATGCTGGGGATGCAGATGCTGGGGATACTGGGGATGCTGGGGGTGCTGGGGATGCTGGGGATGCTGGGGATGCTGGGGATGCTGGGGATGCTGGGGGTGCTGGGGGTGCTGGGGATGCTGGGGCTGCAGATGCTGGGGATGCTGGGGGTGCTGGGGATACTGGGGATGCAGATGCTGGGGATGCTGGGGATGCTGGAGATGCTGGGGATGCTGAGGGTACTGGGGATGCTTGGGATGCTGGGGATGCTGGGGATGCTGGGGATGCAGATGCTGCTCCCTGCCCCCTCCCACTCCCGCAGCTCCCTGCCTGGGTGAAGGCAGTATTGATTAGGCTGCGTTCTGATTCCCAAGTAATTCCAGCAGCCGACGGCTTTGTTAACAGTCAGGAGAGAGATGAAGTGTGAACAGCAGCTTGACTGGAGGTGGCAGCCAGAAGACGGGAGCTGCCCGTGCCAGGACCAGCTCGATGACTGCCTGCCTTCCCCGTGAGGAGAAATGATGAAATTCCCCCATTCCAGACTCAAACCCTAAAGGATTTGGGGTCTGCGAGGTGCTCAACATCCCAACACCCCCCTCACTGCCAGGGCTCCCTTATGTCTCCTCAACTGGAACTTGTGGAGTTATAAAAAAATGCTCTGCTGGGGCTTAATCTCCTTTCTGCATAGGAAGGTGCCAAGTTAAACCATTCAAAATGATGATTTGGGCAGCAGCAGGAAGGCAGCGCCATGCCAGCCCTTAGATTTGGTGCTGGGACAGCACAAAATTGGGATAAAGGAGGATGAGAACGGCTTTTAGGGAATTCAGCAGGAATTGCATCCCCGTGCCCTTGGGCCGAGTCTGGTCTTGGTGTTTCTGGCATTGCTGTGAAATCCCTGCCATCCCTGTAGGAGGGAAAAAGGGAGAAGAAAGAGCCACGATGGGCTGGGGGAAGTGTGTCCAACCCCTGGGGGATCCCTGGGATCACCGGCTGGTGCCCTCAAGCCCATTGAGAACCCCAAATTCCAAAGTTCCTTCTGCAGCCTCAAAGACAGATTCCACCTTCTTCCTTCTTCCTGATAATGCGCCATTAAAATACCAGCCGGGGGGCCAAAACAGAGGGGCCCATTCTTCATTTGGATAGTTGGGGGACAGAAATTGCTCGGCTGCTTGGGCTGAAATGAGGTCTTTGTGTGAGGCTGTGTTCATCCCTGTTCCCTCTCTGCTCCTGGCTTGGGGCAGGCCAAGGAGGAATTTTCCCCATCCCATCCCCCCGAGGGTCCCCCTCAATCCCTGCTGGGTTCCTCCTCCCAAAAATTCTGTAGGGGTAAGGAAAACAAGTTTCAGACCTCTCTCCATTTGCTCCCAGTTTTCCCAAATCTCCTTTTCCCCCTCCTGCCAGGGACAGTCTCTCCACTCGCTCCTAATTGCAGCAAACACGTTTATTCTCTGCTTGGAAAAGAGGATTTTGTGGCTGAAGGGCCACAAAAGGGACTGGCTCTGCTCCATACGGGAATTTGGATGGGAAGCAGCACCTCCCTCAGTGTGTGTTTCTTCACCCAGGTCTTCTTGGAGGGTGGTGGTGCCTGCAGGTCCCACAGAGGGACGAATCCCACTCAGGGACCCAGCCAGGCTGGGGACATTCCCCACCTTCCCCAGGCACTTTGTCAGCTGGCAGAGATGCCACCGGAGCCGGTCACGAGCTGCAAATCAGGCTTTGCCTTCTGCAGTGCATACATATGGAACGAGGTTTATTTACGAGGGGGAAAGAGCCCATAAAGAAGAGTTACGATGTCCAAGAGGAGCTGATTTATGGCCCAGCAAACCTGAGGCTGTAGCTCAGCGTGGGGAGTGACAGTCCCTGCCTGACAGGTGGCCAGGAGCAAATCCCAAAGTTTTCCAGCCTCCAGTAGCTGGTGGCCAAATACTTGGGCAGGTGAGAGAAACCTCCACTCTTCAAAAGTTCCCTCCTCGATTTATCGCCTGGCATCCCGCAGGCAGGAGCAAAATGAAATAGGTCCTTGTTATCTCCTGGCACCCCCCAAAAGGAGACAAGCTGTACAGGAGAAACAGATCATTTCCATCTGCTTTCTTTATATGCTTCATAAAACGCACACTTGCAGGCATGTAAAATATATGTGGCCTGTATAAATATGTTTAAAGACATCATTTTAGAAATGGCTGGCTGGAATTACTTGGAAAAGCACGGGCTGATCTGCAGCAGCGTTGTTTGGGATGGAGGGACCCTTTGCACCACGGGGCCCCTTCCACCAGGACACAGCTCCACACCCATCCCAGGCACACGGTGAATCCCAACCTTCACCCATCCTGCCTCCACTCCATTTTTTTATTCTGGCTCCAGGAGCTCAGCGAAGCTCCGGGGTCAGGGCTGGCTCATTCCCGTGCAGGTCCAAGCACAGCACCAGCTCAGCAAACTGCAGGTGGAAAGTGTTTTGTCTCTCGATGGCTGGACCCAGCAGCAGCCTCCAGGCAGCCTCTCCATCTCCCAGGGGATCCAAACTGCCTGCTTGGCCACTCAGTTCCCAAATCCAGGGCTTTTTTTTTTTTTTTTTTAAGGAAATGAAGAGGTGAGGAGATGAATCTTTCCGTGCATCCCTCACTGCCATCCACTGCCTTGCCCCCAGGGTGGATGGAGTTGAGGTTTGCAGTTTTCCTCCAGGATTTCTGCACAGAAACAGCTGAAAACCCCTGGGAATGACCTGCTCCTCTTTGCTGCTGGAGCTCTTTGCAGCTGGAGCTGTTCCCTGGAGCTTTTCCCTCCACTCTTTGCCCCTTCCCATCCCTCCATCCCCTTCTCACATCTCCCAGCACAAACCACTCCTTTTTTCCCCACCAGTGACCCCAACAAGCCATTTTCCCCGGGAGATTCCCAGGGAATTTTAGGGGTGGAGGGGTTGTTCTAAATTACAATATGCGAATAAGAAAGTGGAAGAACAAGTCTTTTAGGAGCCAGAGTCGAGCAGAGAAAATATTTCTCTTTGGGAAGGAGATAAGGAGAGGAACTGTTTATTCCCTTGGTGGCACGAGGGAATCTTTGAAGCAGATAAATCTTTGCTGGTAATACAGTACTTAAACCACAACTGACACCTTTTTATATCAATTGCTCAGAATTGCCTTTGTGAGGCTCTGATAGAAAGGCTGCCTTGGCTGCACCTTGCATACCAATGTCTCTCCAACCTGTTGGATAACCTGGATGCTCTGCCCTGTGCCATGCCTGGGAGCTGTGAGCCTGGGAATCCACCTGGAAGTCTTGGGTTTGGTCCCTTATTCTGCCCCAACACATCCAGTGAAGTTTAGAGAAGCACTTCTGCCTCTTTGGGTGATGATTTTCTACCTCTGGTTGTATTTTGTGCCCTCTTGGCATCGGTTCAAGCACCTGGGCGAGGGCACTGGAGAAGCAACGGGGAGTGTATTTATCTCTGTGTGTATTAAACACGGATATAAATGCACATTCCATTGCTTTTCCCTATGAACGCATTCGGTTTGTGGATTCCCTGGAAGTGTCCAAGGCCAGGTTGGATGGGGCTTGGAGTGACCTGGGATCATGGAAGGTGTCCCTGCCCATGGCAGGGGGTAGAACAAGATGAGCTTTAAGGTCCCATCCAGCTCAAACCATTCAATGATTTTATGAACAAAGCCACCCAAAAGGACACCAAAAAACCCCCTTGGATCTGAGCAAGATCTCGCCAAACCCAAACCATTCCATGATTCTATGAGTTATATATTTATATTCTCCACGTGTATTTATGCCCACCTACATCTTGTTTGCTGACGCATCTGCTTTAGCACTTGAATTAACATCAAGCATCATCCAGCAGACACACGTTTAATTTGGATGATGATACAATTATACAACACAATTTGAAGTGCTCCAAGCTCCTGAGAGAACAAACCCCCCCCCAAAAAAACCCCTTCCAAAAAACCCCAACCCTCCAAAATCACAGAATGGCTGCGAAATCCCATAACAACCCACAATCCACAGAGGAATAAATAGTGTAGTTAAAAGGACGTAATGCTGCTAAATTCCTGATTTCATTCTGATCAGGGACACAGTTTAGTTCGAGCAGAAGAGATGATTTGGAACTTCACAGGACTGTTGCTGCCGACTGGCCAAGTTCCTTTCTTTTTTTTTTTTTCCCTGGCAAAGTCATGAATTTTGGAAGAGCTGGGGAAAAATACAGATCAGATTTTTAATTCTTTTTAAAACCTGAGCCGAACAGGCTGAGGGCTGAGCCTTGCACTGGGCAGCCAGGAAAAGCACTGGGAGCATGGGGTTTAAAAGGTGTTTTAAAGGTGCTTTTTAAAGGTGTTTGAGGTGTCTGGGGAGCAAATCACGGGCAGGGGAGGGGGGCAGTGGAGAGGAGCTTCCTCCCTCTGCTCCCTGTGGAGAGCGAAGCTGGGGAGGGATTTGGCAGCTCTGCTCCTATCAGGGGTCTATAAACACTCCCTGGTGCCTGAAGTGTCCCCTCCCAGATGTGCTGCTGCCACAGGGTGCTCTGCCACAGCTGGATCTGCAGCCCCTGCTCCCCGTGGAGCTGCCGCTGCTTTGGGGCATCCCGGGGGTCTCACACAACACAACGGGCACACACAACAGCTAATAAAAGTGTATTTGTGATGATGATGATGATGATGATGATGATGATGTGTGTACTGACCAATAGCATTTATTTCTCATGGCTGATTACTGCAATCAGGCTATTATTTTGGATATTATTCCTATGCCTCTTGTAACTGGGATGTTATTTCAGATATTTCCCCCTAAGTCCTGCCTGACCCTAACCCAAAGCTCTCCAGAAGGGACGATAATTAAAGGTCTTTAAAAACCAAAATGCTCCTTGCTTCCTCTGCACACGAGAGGTGCTGAATTCTAAGGGCACGGGGGGAAGAAAAGCCATTTTCAGTATGCGAGGACTCTCCTCACTGATTGATTTTCCACGCTGGGGTGAACCCACAGCACCGCTCGAGCCCACCCCAGCCCGGGCAGCACAAGCAGAGGGGGGAACCACCCCGCTAATGCTTCCGCATGATTAATTACCGTGCTGGTAATTAGCTGGAGGGGGTCAGAGCCTGAACTGTGGCCGGACTCATAAAGCCTTGACGTGGTACCAGCACCGTGCCAAGGGGTTGACTTACCCCAGGGCTTCCCAGGGCAAAGGATTTTATTATTCCCTCTAATATTTACTCCCTCTCTGTTAATGATACGATTAATTACTGATGATTAGAATTCGATTTGTGAGCAGATGCAGCCTGGGAAGCTGGACAGGGTCATCCTTTGCCCCTCTCTGCTGTCCCCACCTCAGGGCTGGGCTCAGCAGCCCCTCGTGGAGATTTTGTGTCCCTTCCCTGTGTCACTTGGGACAAATCCATCCCTTCCCAGCGCTGCAGAGCCCGGAGCCCATTCCCAGCATTCTGGGGGTCCTGTGGGTGCCTCTGGTGGCTGCTCACTCTGCCCTGGCCCCTCTGGACGGTGCCATCCATCAATACCAGCAATAACTGAGAGGGAATTCTCATCCCAGCCCTTCCCGAGGCCAAAATGGTGCAAACTGGTTGACACAACGGCACAAAACGGGTGACTCCGGATGGAAGGGAGAGCTTGGAGCAAGAGCAGGAGTCTCTGTGCCTCTGCCGGGGCAGGGGGGTTGCACAACCAAAATCCACCACCAGCAGGGTGATTTTTACCCGGAATGTTCCCAATTTATGTTGCTGCCTCAGTTTTCTGCCCCCCAAAGCTGATGTCCCCGTGGCTGTCGGGCACTTGGAGGTGGCCACAGACTCGCTCCCTCTCCAGCAGCAGATGAGGCAGAGAGGGAATAAAGTGCCCTGACACAGAGCAGACGGTGCCCACAATGCAGAGGAGCTGAGGCTGCTCCTGCCCAGCTCCTGCCCAGCCTCTCCCGCAGATTTAGGGGCTGTTGGAGGATAAAGGCCCCGTGTCATCTGCAGGGACAAAGGACAGACGCTGCTAAATGAAGTTGCCATTATCCCTGTGCGGGAGGAGGGAGGGATGAGTGCCCAGGGAGAGGAAGAGGGATCGAACAGGTAGTAAATTTTCGGAATTGCCCCCAAAAAGCTTCTCCAGTGAGTAAATCCAATCGAAGGGGCTGGCTGGCTGCAGATAATGTATTCCTTATTAATAATGTAGCCGGGATAGAGGCTTTTATTGATCTCCATATATAAATCTAACCCCCCTATGAATAAAAAATGTAATAAGATCGTGGAAATAGACTAAATAATAGCAGATGAGCCCTAAATGACAGGGATAAATTGCAGTGCTGGGGAATTGCTAATGGATGGCAGGCTGTGCCCCTTGCCTGGGAACCTGCAGTGACAGCCTGGAGTTGGCAGTGGAACATCCTTATGTCCCCAAGCACTGGGTGACAGCAGGATGGGGACAGTGTGGGGCTGGCGCCTCTTCTCAGCTCATGGGAAGACAGAGCAGGGCTCAAAAGGATCCTTAAAACACGGGATCTTGCAGGAATCCCCTTCCCAGCTCGTCTCTGTCCCCTCCATGGCCTGGCAGCCACCCGGGTGCCAACACTGTCCCTTTAGGTGCCCCTGAGGGATGCTCAGGAGGTGCTGGATGTGCTCTCTGCTGGCTCCAGTCCATCCATCCCTCTCCCCCTCCTGCTGTTTTAACACCTCATAGAAAAGCCAGCCCAAGCCAGCCCACGTCTCCTGGTTTATGGTAAAGCCATAAAGGGGCTGAAGCTCTGCTTGTACTCAAAACTTGGTCTAAATTGGGAAAAAAATAACTTTTTTGTGTTCCTCAGCCCCGCAGCACGAGAACCTCTTTGAGCAGAAACGTCATTTCTCCCTCTGTTTGTCCTCAGCACCTGGAAAGTGTCGCCCAGTTCCCCCTTTGCAGATGCAGAACTGGGATAACTGGGGTTTGCTGGAAAAAGACCTCGTAGTATAAACCACGACATGAATCCTATTCACATGGCAGGGACAAACCTTCCCAGCTTGACTTTTACTCAGCGAAATAACCCCCTTTTGGTGGTGAAATTCGCTCAGGAAGAATTACAGCCCCAGAAACACTGGCTGGGCAACTCTCTCAGCAGCAGCCGGGGGCTCTGCAATGGCAGCATCAAGAACATCCCTCTGCTTTCATCCAGAGAGTCCAAAATATTGCAGAAGACGACCCCGATTCCAGCATGGAAAGAGGGAGTCTTGTCGGGAGGAGCCTCAGGAAGGGGAGTTGTCCCCCCACCTCGAGCTGGGATGCAGCGAGGACCTAAAGGGTCCTGGCCCCGAGTGCTGTCACTGATGGGTTATTCTTTGTAATAAGCAGATAATTAAGGTGGATAATGCAAGGCGAGCAGCTCATTAGCGGGCTGGGCAGGGCTGCAGCCTCCATGTAACGGGGATATGACCACGTAACTCCTCCGATGGCATTCATTGCTGCCAGAGGCATTTCCCCCCTTTCCCCTCCATGGTCCAGTGTTTGTTCCCAAGCCAGTGACCCGCAGGGGAGGTGACAAGTGACACGGACACAGGCCGAGCCATCCCTGAGCAGAGACACCACTGGGGACGGGCTGCGGACAGCCAGGGATGAGGGAGAGGAGGAGAAGGAGGGAGATGACAACAGTGTTTTGGGAAGAACCCCAGAATGGGGAGGTGACAAGTGACACGGACACAGGCCGAGCCATCCCTGAGCAGAGACACCACTGGGGACGGGCTGCGGACAGCCAGGGATGAGGGAGAGGAGGAGAAGGAGGGAGATGACAACAGTGTTTTGGGAAGAACCCCAGAATGGGGAGGTGACAGGGGAGTGGTGACACGGCCAGACCCCTGTCGGGGACACCAAAGCTCCCCGAACAAGAGAACAGAGGGCACGGGGGGGATTAGAGAAGGTTTGTCATGGAGTGAATCCCAGTCTGAGGGTACCCGAGCAGCGAGGGATTCAGGAAGGGCTCCAGCAGCGGGATGGCATCCTGCCTTTCTCTGCAGGTTGGATCCATCCCCACACCCCTCCTGCGCTTTTCCAGGGGCGATGGGATGAGCTCCTCCCCACACAGCCCTGCTCGGCAGCTGCCCCTCTCCATGCCAGCAGGATCCAGCCACCCTTCAGCGCCGGATGATGGATCCCATCGGCTGCAGAGCACGTTGGGATCCTTTGGCACCAAGTGGGGAATTATGAACGTGACGGATGATCAGAGCCAAGGCATTTGGGTCCACTCACTGCAGGACTATCGCGTGGCATTGCCAGGTGAGCTGCAGGAACCCCGAGGCTACGGAGAGGGTTTATTATCTGGGAAATTGCTCCAGAGCTGCAGCTGGGAGCTCTTTGGAACACTCAGCATTACCTGCTCAGTGGAAAAGCACCTGGAGAAGGTTGTCACTCCTGGGCAGGTGGCCCTGGCCAGGCTGGCCTTGCTGAGCATCTCCAGCAGTTGCTATGGCAGCACAAGGAGGGGGTGGGAAGGAGGGACGAGCCGGTGTGGTACAGCAAAGGACAGGAGGAAGCAGGGGGAAATCTTGGGAAAATAGGGAACTGCCAGCTCAAAAAAGGAACAAACCCAAGCAGGAGCCTGTGCTGGAGCAAAGCACGGAGCTGGTGGAAGGTGGAGAGGGAGACACTGAAATCCGGGATGCTCAGGGAGAGGAGGCTGCAGAGGCAGCACAGGATGATTTTGGAGCCTCCCAAGAGAAGAAACACATGCCAAAAAAACGCCCAAAAAACCAAAAACCAACCAACCAAACAAGAAGCCGCAAAAAGAAAAGTCCACATGACAGGGAAAAAAAAAAGAATCAACTCCACGACCCAAACCCATGCCCTCCTTCCCCGGTTTTGGCTGCTGGCACACCTCGGAGGTGCCACCCAGGGCAGCTGTGCCAGCCCGCTGGCCCTGCAGGACACCCCCAATGGCCCTTTAGGACACCCCCAATGTCCCTTTAGGACATCCCTGATGGCCCTTCAGGACACCCCCAATGGCCCTTTAGGACATCCCTGATGGCCCTTCAGGACACCCCCAATGGCCCTTTAGGACATCCCTGATGGCCCTTCAGGACACCCCCAATGGCCCTTTAGGACATCCCTGATGGCCCTTCAGGACACCCCCAATGGCCCTTTAGGACATCCCTGATGGCCCTTCAGGACACCCCCAATGGCCCTTTAGGACATCCCTGATGGCCCTTCAGGACACCCCCAATGGCCCTTTAGGACATCCCTGATGGCCCTTCAGGACACCCCCAATGGCCCTTTAGGACATCCCTGATGGCCCTTCAGGACACCCCCAATGGCCCTTTAGGACATCCCTGATGGCCCTTCAGGACACCCCCAATGGCCCTTTAGGACATCCCTGATGGCCCTTCAGGACACCCCCAATGGCCCTTTAGGACATCCCTGATGGCCCTTCAGGACACCCCCAATGGCCCTTTAGGACATCCCTGATGGCCCTTCAGGACACCCCCAATGGCCCTTTAGGACATCCCTGATGGCCCTTCAGGACACCCCCAATGGCCCTTTAGGACATCCCTGATGGCCCTTCAGGACACCCCCAATGGCCCTTTAGGACATCCCTGATGGCCCTTCAGGACACCCCCAATGGCCCTTTAGGACATCCCTGATGGCCCTTCAGGACACCCCCAATGGCCCTTTAGGACATCCCTGATGGCCCTTCAGGACATCCCCAATGGCCCTTTTGGACATCCCCATGGCCCTGCAGGACATCCCCAATGGCCCTTTAGGACATCCCTGATGGCCCTTCAGGACACCCTCAATGGCCCTTCAGGACATCCCTGATGGCCCTTCAGGACACCCTCAATGGCCCTTCAGGACATCCCTGATGGCCCTTCAGGACACCCCCAGTGGCCCTTTAGGACATCCCTGATGGCCCTTCAGGACATCCCCAGTGGCCCTTTAGGACACCCCCAGTGGCCCTTTAGGACATCCCCAATGGCCCTTCAGGACACCCCAGTGGCCCTTCAGGACATCCCCATGGCCCTTTCTCCCTCTCCCGATGCCAAATTCCCTGGCAACACAACTCCAGCCTTGCCAAGTCTCAAACACCCCGTTGAGGTCTCCGGTCCCACCACCCAGCCCCACCCCGTGTAGGTGATTATGGGCTCAGAGGTAATTCTGTCGAGCCTTTATGATCCAGCACATGGAAGAGCCCGAGCAATAAACCTGCATTGTCCTCGTTACGACTCCAAAATTCCACAGAGTTCATTCCCTGATTTAAATCAGCCAAGTTATTTGAATGAAGCAGGCAATTTATTTTCAGTTCTTTTTCTATATTCCCCCCCCTTTGCCCCTCACCTCTCTTTTTTCATTTTTCAGATTTTTTTGGTGTTGCATTTTCTCATCCTCTGCCAAAGCATCATTTATTTCCAGGGGAGTTAAAGAGAGGGGAAGCTGGGTGGGCTGTGCAGGAGCCGACCATGCAACACTTACCCTGTCATTACATTTACTGAGGCGGTTCTGCCACGGGGAATTACACCCTTAGCCAGGAAAAAAAACACCCCAAAACCCAAGGGATTGCTGTGCCGAGGTTGGAATTGCTGTCCCTGGGTCCTTGAGGGGCCGGGCAGCTGGGCAGGAATTCCCACGGCCTCTGTCCTGGCTTCCAGTAAAAACCACTAAACTGACCCAGGCAGATTTCTCTGGGATTTTTAAATATAAATGAGGCTCCTCATCCTCCAAACATTTATGCACCTGCTTAATGTCACACGCTATGAATATCTCCGGTGATCCTCCGTTTGGGAAGTTAAATATTCCCGAATATCTGTGCCAGATGGGGACCAGGAAGGCTCAGGAAGGCAGTTTCACCAGCCCCTCAGGAAATACCGAGGGCTGGGTGTCAGGGATGGACACACAGATTAAAAAAAAGATTCAGAGGGAGAAAATAAGGCTCAAAGAGACCTCGAAAGAGAAGTTTTAGCCCGGATTGTCCTCCCTCCCATCCCTCGCTGCAATCAGAACATTTATCTCAACACCCATCCCCAAACTTCTCGTGCCACAATTCAAGGCTGTGATGTCTTATCCTACCTACGGGGGATATGGAAAATAAGCAATTAAGAAATGTGAATGTCTAAATTCCGGCTATTTTTAGTTTGAAACTTCACTAAAAGAAAGGATTTGAATAAAACGCTTTGTTTTGCCACGTCTTCATCTACCTCCTTATCCACTTCAACTCCTTCCTCTCCTCCCCCATTACTTTTGGAGAGATTAATTTAAAAGACAACGTTAGGGAATAGAAGAGGTGGAAGCGTTTATTTACCAGCCGAATGAAATTTAGGATAAATATTTGGAGACAGGAAGAAAAGGAGAACGATAAGGAGCAGCTTTGCAGAGGCTCCCACAAAAGCTGCACGGAATGAAAAGCTCTTCAACAATAGGACGCTGGGAAAGGGTAAAACAATTAATAACATCAGCCTGAAAACCACCCGTTCCTTCAGCCAAGTTAATGTTGGGAGTTAATGTTCCTAAAATCATGGAATTGTTTGGGTTGGAAGGCCCCTTGAAGATCAGCCCTTCCACAGGGCCAGGTTTCTCCAAGCCATGTCCTGTTGTCCCCCAAGGGTTGTTTTTTGGAGACTATTCAGTCACCTCATCGACGTTTCCCTTAGAACAACTGCTCCCATCCTGTTCCGGGGCCAGTTTTTCCCAAAATAATGAGGGTTGGGATGAAGTTGGAGCAGCCATCCTGTTCTGGGGCCAGTTTTTCCCAAAATAATGATGGTTGGGATGAAGTTGGAGCAGCAGCTCAGCCCCGGGGAGGTTCTGCAAGGACCCAGCGCCCATTCCCACACCCACAGCGGTGCCCTTGGTGTGTCACTTGTCCTTCTGGGCAGGGGACAGGGAGGTGAGAATGTTGTTCCCCCCCACCCCTCCCATTCATTAATAACCCCCTTGGTGGGGAGGAGGTGCTGGATCTCATTCCAAGGGGTATCCAACACCCCAGAGCCGAGCTGGGCCCCTGGATGCTGCTGGAACGTAAATAATGGTAAAAATAAGCACCAAGGAGAGAATCGATGCATTCGGAGCCTGGGGAGCCCATTTCAGCCCGGAATAAATTCCACACAGGGCTGCTTTCCCAACTGATTGTCCCTACCAAGCAATGCATCTATCACTGGCAGCCATCCGGGAGTTAAACTCGGAATATTGGCTCGGCTCCTGGGGCTGGGAGAGATGCTTGGATGCACAAACACCCAGCTGGGCCTCCCTGTGCTGTCCATGGGGAGCTGCAGGATGCCACGGGATGGGCACGGGAGGGAGCTGGAAGGAGCCCAAGGGATAAAACCCCAGGAGAGCAGAGCCCAGGGGCGATGGATGCAGAAATATCCCAGGGATGTCCCTCATCCTGCGCTCAGTGGCTCAGGACCAGCCTCTCCATCACGATCAAACCCAGCAAAGGACCACGAGAATCCCCCAAAGTCAGGGAATGCAGAGGGAATGCAGAGGGAATGCAGAGGGAATGATAAAACCACGGCTCGCCCCAGCCCAGGTGTTGAATGATCCGGCCTTTCCAGCTCCCTATTTTTCATTTCCTTTGAAAACCCGGAGCGTGCACAAAACACACAGGAACATAATCCAGCTGGGTGACTCCGGTCATCCATGGACACCCTTTTCCACGCTTTTGTTTCACAAATTTTGAGTACAAATTGCTGGGGTTTGGCCGCTCAGGCTCAGGGAAATTGGACGGCGAGGGGAGGGAAACAGGGAGAGCAGGAACCAAGGGGAGCTGAGATAGAAAAACTGCTGAAAAGCCTCCTATGCTTGTCAGGAGAATTAACTTGGGATGATGTAGGGGAAACAACTAAGTGGTTTTTGTGTCAGCTACACTGAATCAAACTTGTTCAAATATATGCAGGCATGTGTGCAGTGAGGAATGGAGCCCATCTCCGGAATGGAAAGCAGGCTCTTAGCTGGGAGAGGGGAATTTTTTTATGTTTGGCAAATAGGAAGAAAGCTGTGTATAAATTAAATGAGGTGTGATGGGGAGAACACCACGCTGGGAGTGGGGGGGTTAAAAAAAAAATCACGTGTTTTTGCAAATAAATAAATGAAGGTGATCATTAAGGTGAAGAATTAGTTGTAGTGGAAGATTCAAAGCAGAGCAATGTGACCATGGCCAGCTGCCCCTGGGAGGGGAGATGACAGGGCATGGCTTTTGTCCCCAGCAGAGGAATCTCCAGGTTTGCTGTGCTTCCCATCCATGGATCTCATGTGATGCCTCCTGGATGCTCAGCCTCAAGGCGTCTTTTCCACCTACTTACCTGGTTCTCACCACTGAGCACCTCCAAATCCAGGCAAAACTGGGTGAATTCACATTTCAGGTCAACATTTCTCACCCTCCCCAGTCTTGGAATTATTTCTTCCCCTTTTCAGTGCCCCTCTGCTCTTATTTGCTTGGGTAAAAGAAAAAATGGGAATTCCGGGTCTCTCGCCTGTGCCAGCTGCATTCCCAGGCTCCAAGTTCTCCTCTTCCCTCACCAAGTGCTTTTTGAGGGTTTTTTAACTCGCTGTTGCATGGAAATCTGTCTGGAGTCAGGGAAACGTGTGAGCACACACTAATTCCAAGCACTTCGTCGAGAGCTCTGCTGAATCAGGGTCATAAAATCATGCCCTGCACTTCAAATCCTTGCGGGAGGCTCAACCTCTCCAAGGTCTGCCAGCGGGAAGAGCCCTTGGAAAGAGGCTGGGATGCTCCTGAGCGTAACCCCAGCCTTCCCAGGACCAGGATCACCCACCCCAACCACCCCACAGGCACCAGCTGAGGGGTTTTCCAGCTTTTTTTTGGTTTTTTTTTGGCTGGAACAACACTTCCTTCTGTTGCCAGATGCCTTCTCCCAAGGGATGGGGGATAATGGGAAGTGGCTCTGAGCGGCCACGCTTTAACAATAACAGCAGAAAGTTAGGATGAAACATAACCCCCAGAGTTTGCTGGGGAAGCAGATGGTTTAATATTTGTTTGAAGAGCCTTTTGAGTCAAAAGAACACTGGTAATAACGTGAAGTCATCAGCGGCGCTGGGCACGTGGGGAGGGGGGAGCGTGGGGGGGATTCCAGATGAGTTCAGGAGATTCCAGATGAGTTCAGGAGATTCCAGCTGAGTTCTGGGGATTCCAGATGAGTTCAGGAGATTCCAGTTCAGTTCTGGGGATTCCAGATGATTTCTGGGGATTCCAGATGATTTCTGGGGACAGGCAGGGGACAGGGAGAGGGAATGGCAGGGGACAGGCAGGGGGAAGGGCAGGGGACAGGCAGGAGACA
>VWZG01011607.1:122637-136400 GCA_013396735.1 Grallaria varia
CCCCCCCACACACTGTGATTTGCATTCTGGTTAAGAACAGGCTGTTTTCATATTCCTGCAAATGTAGCAGCCTCTTGGTCTTAATAAATTCATGAGCATTGATTCCTGGGGGGAACAGCATGAATATTAGACAGGAAGACACAGGGTTTCTGACCAAAGCAAAATGCTTTTCTCATCTTTCCCTTCCCTTACAACCTGTAAAACCCCTGTTTCAGCACATACCTGGGCAGGGTTGGGGGGAGAAAATCGTGACAAAACACTCAGAATTGGAGCACGAGGTTATTAAAAACAATAAAAAGGGTTGCTTTGGGGGGTCAGCTTTTCTTCCTGCGGCACCTCTGGGGGCTCAGCCCAAATATGTCTTTAAATTACTATTTAAAGAGGCTCCACCTGCTCCAGGGGCTGCTGAGATGCAGGTCTTCTTGGGGACAGCCCCTCATCACCCTAAAAAAAACCCTGAAACAACAAAATAAAACAACCCACCGGGGTGGATTTGGTGGATTGATGCAGCAAAGATGATCCTGAAAATCATTTGGGATGGAGCCACTGATCCAAATGGCACAGGGTGCCCAGAGGAGCATTGGCTGCCCCATCCCTGGGAGTGTCCAAGGCCACCTTGGAGCAACCTGGGACAGTGGGAGGTGTCCCTGCCCATGGCAGGGGGTGGCACTGGGAGAGTTGTAAGGTCCCTTCCAGCCCAAACCATTCCAGGATGGATCCCATGATGCATCCAGGATGGGCACACCAAGGCTCCCACCCGAGTGATCAAACCAAGATGGTCCCTTCACAGTCCCTCCTTCCCACGGCTTTGCCCACAGTAATCCCATTTTCCAGCCTCAGTTTCTGCCTGACATTGAAGGATGAGCTCTTAATGATGCTAAATTAATAACTGTTGTAGAGTTTATTTGAGAAGATCATAAAAAAATCAGTAATGTCATCGTGTCAAGCAAAGTTTCTGGTGGCTTTTTGTAATTATTATTATGCATGTCTGGCTTTTTTTCCCCTTCCATCATTGATCTGAAGCTTTCAGAGAGACATTAATATACCTGACTACATCAAAACCCCCTAATTATTCACCTCCAGCCAAACAACTGATTCTCCAGGGATTCCAAGAGGACCTAAATCGTTCCTGTGTGTTTCTGAAGCTCCTTCTCAGAGCTCCCTTTTTCCCTTTCCTTCCTGCCTTTGCTTCCCAGACACAGCAAAGAAGGGCCACAAAGAGCCACCAGCCAGGCTTGGGGGTCTGCACAGTGCCAGCGTGTGCCACTGCCCTCCTTGCCCCTGGGAACCTGGAGGTGCCCCTGGATGACCCTCCTGGATGACCCTCCTGGATGACCCTCCTGGATGACCCTCCTGGATGACCCTCCTGGACCCTCCTGGATGACCCTCCTGGATGACCCTCCTGGATGACCCTCTTGGATGACCCTCCTGGATGACCCTCTTGGATGACCCTCCTGGATGACCCTCCTGGATGACCCTCTTGGATGACCCTCCTGGACCCTCCTGGATGACCCTCCTGGATGACCCTCCTGGATGACCCTCTTGGATGACCCTCCTGGATGACCCTCTTGGATGACCCTCCTGGATGACCCTCCTGGATCCTGGCAGGAACCATCTCCCTGGCCTGGTGGGAATTGCTGTTTCTTCCCGGTGACTGTAGAGGGAAGTAGATGACTAAAGAGACTTTTTGCCTATGGTTGAAGTGAGGTGACCTGAATCCAGGGGAAGTTCTGCTCCATCTCTTCCTTGGGAGACCTTCCCAGGGCTGTTTTGGGGCTCCATGTAGCACCAGCCCCGCATCACCCGGGGCTCCAACCCCAAAAAGTGCTTTTTGTGCCCCAGGGCTGCTCCTTTTGTCCCTTCTGAAGGCAGAGAAGCCTCTTGTCCAGCTGGGGGCTGCTCGAGGCTGATCCCCCCCATTCCAGGAGGGAATGTTTGATGCTTCACCTGGAGCTCTGTAAAAGCAGCTTCCAGCTTGTTCCATGCCAACAACTTCCACGGAAGGCAAGGCAGGTCTTACCTGGGAAGGGCTTTCCCCTCTCCACTGCTCATCATGGAGCAGGACTTGGAGATTGACAGTCATGGAATCACAGAATTCTGGAATGGTTTGGGTTGGAAAGGACCATAAAATTACCCAGTGCCACGGGCAGGGACACCTTCCACTGTCCCAGGCTGCTCCATCGTGGCCTTGGACACTTCCAGGGATGGGACAGCCACAGCTTCCCTGGACAACCTGCTCGGAGGGCACTGGGGCCAAGCAGGAGACACCCAGGATGAGGGACACTCATGGAATTCACCAGCTGGGAAAAGGGCAGCTCGTGTTCCTGTCCACAGGCAGGGATGGAAGGAGGAATGGAACGTCTCAGAAATGCTCTTGATAGAGCCCGAGGATTGTTCTCCTGCCCGAGGATTGTTCTCCTGCCCAAGGATTGTTCTCCTGCCCGAGGATTGTTCTCCTGCCCAAGGATTGTTCTCCTGCCCAAAGGAGATGTGGTGGGAGCTTGCTGGGGCCACTGGAGCCACCTCAGCATCACTGGGAGGGGGATTTTCCTGGCTCTGCCTCAGGCAGATCCTCAGCAGGGCCAGAAAACAGCCCTTTGAGTTTCCCACCGTTCCCAATAGCAGGAATTCCAAACAATTCAGGCAGCACCCGCCCCACAAACTCTGCTCCAACCCACAGGAACCCACAGGGCTCCAAAAACATGGGGCTGTGTCCCGCAGGGGAAAATAAATATACTAAAATAATAAATACAACCAACACAAAGCCTGGTTTCTAAAAGGATTTCTCCTGGTATTCCTCACCCCTGCCAGCCTTTCTGCCCATGCCAGGGAGGGCTCAGCTCCTGCTGCCTCCCAGCAAACCCCTCACGGATCCCTCCTGTTCCTGCTCTGGCATTTGAGGCTTTATCAGGGGAAGATACACAGAGGGAAGAAATGCATTGGGCAAATTACTTGATAATGCACAGCAAGGCAGCGCCGTGACCTTAAAAACTGCCTGTTAACGGGGGGGAAAAAAGAGAGAAGAAAAGGGAAAGGAAGACTTTGCTGAGAGCCTTGATAGTCTGGGTGGAAAATGGAATTGTTTTTTTATGATTTCCAGTCTGCTTTAACTCTGCCCTCCAGGTCAATAATCTCAGTAACAACCTTTTCCTCCAAGAAAATGTTAGAGCTTGTGCTGGTCCCCACAGGAATTGGAGTTCAGGTGCCTCTGTGAAGCAGTTCATTGCCTGGCAGCCGGAAAAATGCTGCAGCATCCCAGGTGGGCAGCAGGGAGAGCCCTCCAGGATGGCACCTGCTGGCCCTGTGCAGGGTTGGCACATCCCTGTGGGCAGTGGGCACGGGCAGGATGAGGCACAGCCTTGCAGGGGCATTTTCCCTCTGTCAGGGCATTATTTTCCCCTACTTTTTCCCCATGTTTATTACCCATCCCCTTCCTGTTAAAGTTTCCCACCTCAGCACTGGAGAACAAGTGTTCTCCGGTGGTCACAAAAGAAAGGGATGGGTTTCCATGGCAACTCCCTTCCCAAATCTATCCTCCTGTATCCTTCTACATCCCCCTGCACCCTCCTGCATCCTTTTGTATCCCTCAGAATCCTTTTGCATCCCCCTGCATCTCCTCTGACATCCTCCCGGGTCCCTCTACATCCCCCTGCACCCTCCTGCATCCTTCTGTATCCCTCTGAATACTTTTGCATCCCCCTGCATCCTTCTGGACCCTCTGACATTCTCCCAGGTCCCTCTACATCCCCCTGCACCCTCCTGCATCCTTCTGTATCCCTCGGAATCCTTTTGCATCCCCCTGCATCCCCTCTGACATCCTCCCGGGTCCCTCTACATCCCCCTGCACCCTCCTGCATCCTTCTGTATCCCTCTGAATACTTTTGCATCCCCCTGCATCCTTCTGGACCCTCTGACATCCTCCCGGGTCCTTCTACCTCCCCCTGCACCCTCCCGCTCCATTAAACCATCTCAGCATCCTCATCCCTGGACTCAGCCCTGGCAAACTTCCTCACGGATTCCCCCCTCGGGAACACGATGCTCCAGCCTGGATCTGGGCACAGGATTCCTGTTCAACCTCCACCTGGAGTTCCTCAGCCCAGGAATTCCACCGGTCCCACCCCAAACCCCCCCAGCAGGTTCTGGTGACTCTTTCATCTCATCCATCACCACCTTGGGAATCTGTCCTGAGCGCTCCAGGACCAGCTGGCCCCAACTGGGAGCAGCTGGAGCTCCTCCTGCCATGGGGAGCCAAGGAAACCTCGGGAAGAACTCAAAGGAAGAGCCGGCCTTGGGTGACGTTTCCCCAGCTGTGGTGGCCTCTGCTGCGCTGGGATATTTCAGGCAGGTGACAGGGACCTTGCCGAGTGTCCTTGCTGGGAAGGAGGGTGATGGATCTGGCTCTTACAGACAACCAAGAGGCCCTGAGGTGACACCCCGGTGATGGATCGTCCTCCCTCCTGCCCGAAGTGATTGCCCGGGAACACTTTGCAGTCTGGAAATATTTACTGGGGGGGCGACAAACGGCACCTCCCCTTTGGGGGCGGAGGGAGGTTTGGTTTAATAAAGGCTCGCTCAGGAAAGGTGTGAAATTGGAAGGGAAGGAGGTCTTGGGGCCACTTCCCATTGCTCAGGGTGGGGACAGTCCCCAGGCAGGCAGTGCCAGAGCCAGGTCCTCTTCTACCTCAGCTCCCAGGCAGCTGCATCCCCTGCATCCTCCTGCATCCTCTGCATCCCCTGCATCTTCCTGCATCCTCCTGCATCATCCTGCATCCACCTGCATCCTCCTGCATCCCTCTGCATCCCATGGATCCTCCTACATCCCCTGCATCCCCTGCATCCTGCTGCATCCCCTGCATCCTCCTGAATCCTCCTGCATTCTGTGGGTCCTTCTGCATCCCCCTGCATCCTTCTTCATGCTCTTTCATCCCCAGCATCCTTCTGGAGCTTCCTGCATCCTTCTGAATGCTTCTGCATCCTCCCACATCCTCCTGCATCCNCAGGGATCCTCCTGCATCCTCCTGCATCCCTCTGCATCCCATGGATCCTCCTACATCCCCTGCATCCCCTGCATCCTGCTGCATCCCCTGCATCCTCCTGAATCCTCCTGCATTCTGTGGGTCCTTCTGCATCCCCCTGCATCCTTCTTCATGCTCTTTCATCCCCAGCATCCTTCTGGAGCTTCCTGCATCCTTCTGAATGCTTCTGCATCCTCCCACATCCTCCTGCATCCTACTTTACCCTCTGCATCCTCCTGGACCCTTCAGCATCCTTCTGATTCCTCCTGCATCCTCCAGCATCTTCCTGCATCCTCCAGCACGCCCCTGTATCTTCCTGCATCCTTCAGCATCCTTCTGCATCCTTCAGCATCCTCCTGCATCCCCCTGCAGCTCCTTGTGGGAGCTTCACCCCATGGGATGGGAAGGTCCCATCCAGGGCTGGTGGTCAAGGGGGAAAAAAACCCTCCTGAGTGGCCTTATAGTGGGTTAATTTATCAGAAATACAAAGCCCAATGTCACCAAGGTGGTGTCAGGGCTGGAGAGGGGCCCTGAGGAGGGAGCAGAGCTGGGCTGGGCCTGCCCTGAGTTGGGTGAACTGGCTGGAAGGCAGCCAGCAAAGGGAGAAGATGTCTTATCTACAGGTTAAAAATAAATAAATAAATTTTAAAAATAAGGAAAAAAGGAAAAAAAACCCACAGCCAAATGGAGATATATAGAAGGGGAGGCGAATTTATAAACAGGAGCTTATCAGAAGGCAAAGCAGATGATAAACAGCTCTTCAGATCTGGGGCTTGAGCTCATAGAGGACAGAAAAGAGAATGGGATTCCTCAGGAAATGGAAAGGGCTGATAAGAGCCTGCAGTGACTTAGCAAACATCATTTAAAATAAAAAAAATAATTAAAAAATCCTTTTTTTTTGTCTTACACAGCCCCTGAAATCACTTATCAGGCTCCAGACTGGGTGAACTGGGAGAAGGAAAAACCACCTCTGCTGTGTGCCAGTAACTGAGCCCACGTGGATTAACTGGAAATTCTCTTTCAAGGAGCCTTCAAAGCCAGAGGGCTGTGGAACCTGCAGCCTCTGACTCCCCTGCCTGCCCTCTGCCTCCAAAAATCTTGGAGAGGCACTGGGTCATGCAGGAACCCCTTGTAACCCTCCTGCATCCTCACCAACCACCCTGCATCCTCCTAATCCATCCTGCATCCTCATCCCACCATCCTGCATCCTCACCAAACCCTCCTACATCCTCACCAACCATCCTGCATCCTCACCAAACCCTCCTGCATCCTCACCAAACCCTCCTGCATCCTCACCAAACCACCCTGCATCCTCCTAATCTATCCTGCATCCTCCTAAACCATCCTGCATCCTCATCCCACCATCCTGCATCCTCACCAAACCTTCCTGCATCCTCACCAAACCACCCTGCATCCTCACCAACCATCCTGCATCCTCACCAAACCCTCCTGCATCCTCACCAACCATCCTGCATCCTCACCAAACCACCCTGCATCCTCCTAATCTATCCTGCATCCTCCTAAACCATCCTGCATCCTCATCCCACCATCCTGCATCCTCCTAAACTATCCTGCATCCTCCTAATCTATCCTGCATCCTCATCCCACCATCCTGCAACCTCCCAAACCATCCTGCATCCTCCTCTAGGGCAAGGAAGGAGGGGTTCCCCTGGAGAGATCCCCAAGCCCTCCCTGTAACCATTCAGGGTGCACATTAGGGACCACTCTGGTGTGTTTGGTGCTCCTGAGCTCGATGCCCCAGGGTATTTGAACCCTCTGGAAGCTGCTCCAGCCCCTCCATTCCAAGCCCAGCTCTCACCCGCAGAGCTCAGAGCTGATGGGTTTGTGTCACCAACACAATTTGTTTTCCCTCTTTCTCGTTACCTGTGTATTTATTTACAGCCAGTTGTTCCCTATTTCATTCCATTTATGTCCCCTCGTGTTTATGATGCTCCTTAAATGCCTGGTGTGGAGGTAATTACGGCACTGGAAAAGCAAAGGGAAAACAAAAGGACACGTGAACAGGCACAGAAAGGGGAGACAACGATTTTTCCCTCCTGTGGGAGGATAATAAAGCTCAGCCTGGATGAGGCCCTTGGGTTGTCCTGCCCTGGCACTGCCTGGCTTGGCATTCCCGCTGCCTTTGACTCCTTCTGCTGAGTTTTCCCTCTCTCCAGGGTGGGATTCAGAGGGGGTGAAGTGCTGGAGAGGCTGAATTAAGAGCCCAAATGCTGCATCAGCACTTGCTGGCTTCCCTCCACTGCCCGTGTCTAATAACTGAGTTCTAGTTTTGCAGTCGATGAATTCGTTTATCCCCATTCAGCCTCTCTTTTTATTATCATTATTTTGGGGGAGCCTTATCAAGGCGGAGGGAGGGGGGATTCTCTTTAAGTCACTCTAATCAAATTTGCAGAGGCAGACCTGAATAAGCCACTGCCACCGAGCCCTGCGAGCCCTCAGATGTGCTGCCAGAGCCACAAAGGGCTTCCCAGCCCTGCCAGGGAGCTGGGAAAAGCTTATTTGCAGCCCAGAGCCCAGCAGGATCCTTCCCAGTGCAGAGGCAGGGTGACCTCAGCTCCTGCCCCCTGGGAAATAAACCCCATCCCAGGCTGTGCTGGCTTGGCCATACCCCCCAGCCCCGCTCCCACCTGTCCCACCACACCTCACCCATGGATGCTCCGATTTCCTCTTCATTCCTAACATTCCATCAATAATCCTCTTGCCCATGGATGCCCCAGTTTGCTTTTCTTTCCCAAATTTCCATGGCTTGACCATACCCCACCAGCCCTGCTCCCACCCATGTCCCACCACACCTTGCCCATGGATGCCCCAATTTCCTCTTCTTTCCCAGCATTCCATCATTAATCCTCTTGCTTGGATGCCACCAGGAAAGTGCCTCCCCTCCTGTACCAGCACAAGAACAGGCTCCTGATTATTTAATTTTTTTTCCCAGTGTTGGTCTATTTTACAGTAAATTACCTCAGTTTATGGAACTTTCTTTCCTCCTTACATAATTGTTATAAATAACCTCCAAACGACATAAAAGCTGTAAACATTGCGAGAGAAAGAAGAGTAAATTATAGAGATTTCAGAGCAGATGAAGGAGAACTTGGGGGTTGATAAGACAGGGAAACTGCCTGAGCTGCTTTGTTTCTTCTTTTTTTTCCTTTCCCCCCCAAATCATCTCTTTCATATTTATCCAATAAATATCCAACTGCAAATAAATATTTCCCTGCTTGGCCATGAGGGATCTGAGGAGCAGCATCTCAAACCTGCAGATGGGAAATGGCGAAGTGCAGCATGAACCCCGGGGGCAGTTTGAGGGGTCATGGTGACAAAGGGATGCTGAGCCCCAGGATGCATCCCATGGGCAGAATTCCAGGTGTCCTGCAGCCCAGTGCTCCAGGATCCCATGTGTCCTGCTCCCACTTTTCCCTGGGCCTTGAATGGTCCGGGATTCCAGGTGTCCTGCTGTCTGTCACCCTTTCCCACCTTCCTTTGAACTCTGAGTGCTCCAGGATATCAGAGGTATCCTGTTCCCACCTTCTGCTGGCCCCTGAGTGCTCCAGGATCCCAAATGTCCGGTTCCCACCGTCCCCTCATCCCTGGGTTCTCCAGGATCCCAAGCATCCTGCTCCCACTTTTCCCTGGCCCCTGAGTGCTCCAGGATCCCAAATGTCCTGTTCCCACCGTCCCCTCATCCCTGAGTGCTCCAGGATCCCAGACATCCCACTCCCACCTTCCCCTCATTCCTGAGTGTTCCAGGATCCCAGATATCCCACTCCCACCTTCCCCTCATCCCTGAGTGTTCCAGGATCCCAGATATCCCACTCCCACCTTCCCCTCATTCCTGAGTGTTCCAGGATCCCAGATATCCCACTCCCCCCTTCCCCTCATCCCTGGGTTCTCCAGGATCCCAGATATCCCACTCCCACCGTTCCTGACCCGAGTGTTCCAGGATCCCAGATATCCCACTCCCACCTTCCCCTCATTCCTGGGTTCTCCAGGATCCCAGATATCCCACTCCCACCTTTCCTGACCCCTGAGTGTTCCAGGATCCCAGATATCCCACTCCCACCTTCCCCTCCAGCTCCACTGAGGGGACGAGGAATTTGCTCCTGCACCGCCCTGGGATATCCACGCACCACGACTGCAGGGAATGGGCTGCTTCCCTCCCGACTGATGCAGGAAACTGGGGCTCCCGGGATTCAGAAATAAATATTTGATTTTTAAAGATCATTTTCCCTTTTGTCGCAGTCAACACCGGCAGGTTTTTTAGTGTTTGTTTATGGTTCCGACCATATGATTCAATAAAACCCTGGCTGAGAAACATGTGCATAATTAAGTTTAAAAGGCAGCTCCGCTCCTCGCCTTGTTTTGTTTTGGTTTTTTTTTTTTTTTCCATCCAGGCTTTTTGTAACTAATTTTGTTTATTGCTGACATCGATTTCATCCTTCACTCAGCGCATGAAGACTGTCAGGAATCATTCTCAAAGGGCCGGGGTTTTTGGTGGAGCATCTGCCTGGCGGGTTGGGCGGGTGGCAGGGGAGGTGTGGAGGGGCCGTGGCACAGGCAAGGCCAGTCCGTGCACATTAAAGGACTCGCATCAAATTCGGTTTATATGATGAAAACCGAGAGTAAACTCCTCACTCAGCACTGCCCAGATCTCCTGGAAATGGGAATTCCAGGCTGGGGTTGTCCCTGTGATACCTGGAGCGCCTCTCGTCCTGTTCCTCTGGCTCTGGCGTGGGTTGGTACCCATGGCGGGGTTGGGATCACCCATCTCCTTTTTCCCTGGAATGTGTCACAGATCCGCAGGTTGATCCACAGGTTGATCCCCCAGCAGACGGTCCCTGCTCCAAAACCTGTCCCCCCTCCCCTGGTCCCCCTTCTCACCCCCCCCACCACCAAAACACCAACACGTTCTCCAGCCGCAGCTTTCCATCCTGGCTGGATTTTTTTTTGGAATGAGAAGTGATTTCTTTTCCCCATATGAATTATTTATTGCAGTCCGAGGCATTTCTAGGGCAGGCAGGATCTTTAATTACATCTGGACACGGGTTCACCCCTGGGCTGGGGGTGGCTCCTTGTCCCCCTCGCTGCAACAACCCCTCTTGAAATCCCCCAGCAAAAGGAGCCTCTCCACTGGTAATTTCCCCTTTAATTAAAAACTCCTGCTTTATCAGGAGCTGAAATCAGCGCTGAAAGGATCCGCTTGAACGGGTTCTCTCCAGTTACAAAGGGAAAAGAAGCTGAAATAATCAGAAAGTCCGACTCTGATGCGTTCAAATTGAGACCTCCGGCTCCCTCAGCCTTGAATGACTTTTCATTTTGAAATGTTAATTGATAGCGAGGAGTGTTAAAAGCCAGCCAGGAAAAGGAGGAACCTTCCCAGTTCTTCCCATGGAGCTCCTTGGGTGACCAAAGGAGCTTCTGCCTCCTCGAGGACTTCAGGGCTTGCCTTTTTTATGGGCTCATTCGAGGCAGGAAAAGAAAGTGTCGGAATTTGTGGGCTCTGCCTGGGAAAGCCGAGCCCGGGTCTGGGAATGACGAGGAAACAGGACAATTGGAGAGGGGCTGGAGAGAAACTGCCACACCTGCCTTGGAAGTTTTATGTAATTGTGGGGGATTGAGATCTCAGAGCTTCGTTTAATTAACGGCAGCAACTCGTTTTCTCTTTCCCATCACTGTCCCTCTCCGTGTGCTGCTGGAATTGCTCCTCGTGGGAATCCTGCCCACGCTCCCGGGGTTTTATCCCGTCCATCCCTCAAAAAGCATCTCTGTGCTCCCTAAGCCACTGCAGTCCCCACCAGATATCCCATTCCCAGGCTGGTTTGGGCCCTGAGGTTTTCCAAATCCTCCCGAAAATAGATGCTGGATGAGCAGGAGAGAGCCTGGATGACCAGGAGGAGTTGCTGGATAACCAGGAGAGATTCTGGATGACCAGGAGGAGACACTGGGTGACCAGGAGGAGACACTGGGTGACCAGGAGAGGTCCTGAGTGACCAGGAGAGGTCCTGAGTGACCAGGAGGAGATGCTGAGTGACCAGGAAAGATTCTGGGTGACCAGAGGAGACACTGAGTGACCAGAAGGATATTCTGAGTGACCAGGAGGAGACACTGGGTGACCAGAGGAGACACTGAGTGACCAGAAGGATATTCTGAGTGACCAGGAGGAGACACTGGGTGACCAGGGGAGACACTGGGTGACCAGAAGGAAATTCTGAGTGACCAGGAGGAGACACTGGGTGACCAGAGGAGACACTGAGTGACCAGAAGGATATTCTGAGTGACCAGGAGGAGACACTGGGTGACCAGAGGAGACACTGAGTGACCAGAAGGATATTCTGAGTGACCAGGAGGAGACACTGGGTGACCAGGGGAGACACTGGGTGACCAGAAGGAAATTCTGGGTGACCAGGAGGAGACACTGAGTGACCAGAAGGAAATTCTGAGTGACCAGGAGGAGACACTGGGTGACCAGGGGAGACACTGGGTGACCAGAAGGAAATTCTGGGTGACCAGGAGGAGACACTGAGTGACCAGAAGGAAATTCTGAGTGACCAGGAGGAGACACTGGGTGACCAGGGGAGACACTGGGTGACCAGAAGGAAATTCTGGGTGACCAGGAGGAGACACTGAGTGACCAGAAGGAAATTCTGGGTGACCAGGAGGAGACACTGGGTGACCAGGGGAGACACTGGGTGACCAGAAGGAAATTCTGGGTGACCAGGAGGAGACACTGAGTGACCAGAAGGATATTCTGGGTGACCAGGAGGAGACCCTGGGTGACCAGGGGAGACACTGGGTGACCAGAAGGATATTCTGAGTGACCAGGAGGAGACACTGGGTGACCAGGGGAGACACTGGGTGACCAGAAGGAAATTCTGGGTGACCAGGAGGAGACACTGAGTGACCAGAAGGAAATTCTGGGTGACCAGGAGGAGACACTGGGTGACCAGGGGAGACACTGGGTGACCAGAAGGAAATTCTGAGTGATCAGGAGGTTCTGGATGACCAGGAGAGATCCTGGATGACCAGAAGGAGACACTGGGTGACCAAGAGAGGTGCTGAGTGACGAGGAGGAGACATGCTGGCTGCCATGCTGGGTGAGATGCTGGGCGCATCTTGGGTGACTTTAGCCAAATTCCCATATCCCTGCACACTCTCCAAAGCAGGGGAGGCATTTGCCCCTCTCTCCCTGCCTCTCCCTGTGTCCCACATCAGTCCTAGTCAGACCCTTCAAGACCTATCCCAACCCCCCCCCTGGCTGTTGCAGCAGATGGACTTTGGGAGCCATCCCTTGCTTTGGGAAGCATCACTGCAGCCCTTGGAGGGCTCCCGGCAGCCCCTGCCCTGCCTGCACTCGTTCTGAGGATATTGGCTCTGATGGGCTTTATCTGCTTCATTTCTCCCCGGGTGAAGGGCTCAGAATCCTGCAGGAATGTGCTGGCCAGGCCAGAAATAGAGCCCAAGGTGCTCAGCAGCCGTGTCTAATGCCCTCACCAGCAGCAATCCCTTATCTGATGCCACGAGGACACAGCACAGCCCTCATTTCCCTGCCCAGCCCTTCCTCCCTTCCTCGGAATAATCCTCCCCAAGCCGCGTCTGTGGATATAAAATAAAAAAAATAACGAAATCCAAACCTACAGTGGCCTTAATGAAACAACCCCCTCTCGGTGCTTCTGCAAGGCAGGGAATTTCCTGGTGGAATGATCATCTCCCAGCAGCCTCAAAGCTTCTCCCTGCTCCAGGGAATGGCCCTGCCAGGGCCGGGATCATCCCATGGGAGAAGCCCCTCGGTGCTCCCCCGAGACCCCCCAGCTCCCCATCCCCTCCCTGCCCTGGCTCAGTTCCCTTTCCAAGGTCAGTAAGGAAAGATAAGGAATATTTCTGAGCTTTTTTTTTGGAAAATATCCTCATTAAGAGGTGCATTCAAAAGCAGTGACCTCATCCTTCCAAAGAGCCTTCTCCTCCAGGACTTGTCCTTCCAGGCTGGTTTGATTACTATTATCACTAAGTTATTTATTATTATCACTAATTTATTTATTATTAAATTATTATCACTGGTTTACATATCATTATCAAAGGTTTATTTTTTTCTATTGTAATTGGTTTATTTATTATTCCCATTGATTTGGTCACTATTACCACTGGTTTGGTTATTATTATCACTGGTTCATTTATTATTTTCACTGGTTTGGTCATTATTCTCCTACTGGGTTTGCTAATAAATAGTCCAGAAAGCCAAAAGGGCCCTTGCTGACCTGGAATCACGAGGCTCCTCCATCCACATCTCCATCTCCAGCCATAAAAAGGCTGGAAAAGGGTCTTGGAGGGGAAAATCTACTCCTGGGGGGATGAGACCTGGCTGTGCTCCCCCAAAACCCACCAGAGTTTGCTGGAGGTTGTGGCTGTTCCCCGAGCTGGGAAATAAGTGTCCAAACTCCAAGAAAAAAAAATCAGAGACAAATGTCAAGGAGTGTGAGGGGAAAACCCAGTCAAAGGAGATGAATTATTCAGCTGCTGAGTGAACATTATCAGCTAATGATCTGTAATTATTAATAAATAATTTAAGCTTTAATAGCCAGGAAATGAAATGCTTAATTGCATCATAACATAATTAATGGAATTAGCAACTGTGAATAAAATGAGTTATTGGAGGTGTTTTTTTTAAAGTAAAAATCTTATTTATCCATGATGCTGTTGGTTATTTTTCTTTGATTTAAACTGCAGGGAAGATGTAGG